>OZ012679.1:39681066-40193566 GCA_963942445.1 Argyra leucocephala
TTAAATTTTCAATATATTATAGATACTTTTATGATAATGCTGTTGTTTTTTTTTTTTTTTTTTATTATTATCATCACAGTCATCAAATAAAGTTAAAATATTGCTGAACATTACAATGTGTATATATTTATTAAAATTTATATCCTGGTAAAAACATTTTCGTTTTTATTGGTTTTATTAAAGTAAAGATACAGATTTTTAAATCGGAATTATAATAAGGAAAATTAAATTAAATTAAAGGAAAATATTAAATAATATTTTTTTTTACAGTAATACTTTTTTTTTATAGGTAATTGTATATAGCAGTATTAGTCATATGTTAAATTAAATCTTTAATAATAACGAAAACAAAAAAAAATGGAGAAAATTAAATTGCTTATAAGCTGATTAAATTAGTAACATTAGGTAATAGACATTATATAATAAAATTTGTTAATATATTATATAGGTAGATAACAATGGAATATTATTTATTCAGTTTGTCTGGAGATAAATCTACAGGCCAACAAAAATAGTGGAATACCTACTTAATATAAAATTATTACAAAGTTCTACATACAATTTTTTGTATAGCTTAAACATTTTAATTTGCTTATCAAATTAGCTATTCTCTGTATTAATTCATGTAGAAAAAAAATAATTTCTAAAATCAATTAATTCGGTTAGATATATTCTATTGATGGATCCGCTCATATTAAATTTATGTGTGTATAGAAAAAAAAAATATGTTTGTTAAAATTATAGTAAAAACTATACTAATGAAAAAAAACTATAAAATTAAAATTATTTCTAACTCGTCAATGAGATATACAGCTTTAAAATAACAATTTGAATCTTATTAAATCAGTAGCTGAAATGTATACCATTACCTTGATAGTATCATAGTATTGTCCTGTAAATATTATAATCCATTACGTTATATTTTAATAGTACCTATATCCTATTCTAATAATAGCTTTTAATAATATTTAATGTAATTGTATATATATATATACATATATATACAATATACTATTGTTTTAATAGGAGTATCGCGTTAATTCTAATATTAAATATTTTTACTTTTATACTTCTGATCATATTATTTTATTAATGAGGTAGGTATATCCTATTTTTCTAATAGGTACCTATGTTTGTTATGTAAGCTTCTTATTAAAATTAAATCAAAACTACAAAACATGTTATTTTAAACAGAAAACCATTATTTTTTTTATATGAAAAACCTATTGATACCCCCCTCCCGTCATATTGAAACAATAACTGTACTATTAACATTGCAATTTAATAAAATTAATTTTTTTTACTTGACAAGAATGATTTAAAGTAAAAAGGTAAATTAAATATATAGTTTTAAATATAATTCTAACACCTAGTTTTAGTTTTACCAAGTATGGGAATTTGATTTGGTTCTTATAACTCACACATTTTGATTTCTATATCAAATCTATATATATATAAGTTTTAAAACTTTTCGAATTCAAACTAGGACACCAGACAAATACATCAATAAGACCACGCACATTAACAATAAACAGCTGAGTAAAAGATAGCCAGAATTAGAGTCAGAGTTGTTCACTAGCGACTCAAAAAACACTTTTGCGATTAAACAATTCAACCAACTCGCATATTCTGCAACGAATACCTCACATTCAAACACATTCGAGGATTGTACATTAACAGACCGCTAAATAATGATATGTTGAAAAAGCTGCTTAACCAGTTTCAAATATAGAACAACATAGTATAGTCAACGAAAAGCAAAAACCAAATATAATAAGAAATAACAAATCATGATCTGTTTAAATAAAACTAATAAATGTAAATTAATTAAAAGTAAAATTAGATTAAATTAAAAAAAAAGTATTAAACACACTTATATGCTAGAGATAATCTACACGCTTTTCAACGGTGTGAGATGTCAAAAAAAGCTGAAATATATGAAATTGTATGAGAGTAAACAATCTCAACGCCGTAAAATTATCATCGTGAGAAAGTTAAATTTGTTTGAATTTTTGACGGCGTATACGGAGTGAGATCTCAGATTTGAAGCTTTGAATCATATAATAACATTAAAAATTTGATATTTTTTATTTAGCTTAGTTTAAATATATAAAAATAAAAAAAAAACAACCCAAAAACACTATTTAAAAATCAAAAATGGGGTTAGATTACAAAATAATTAATTTAGTAAAAATATGATTATATAATAATAAAATATGTAACATTATTCACTGTATATCATGAATTGTATTTGTAGGTACCTATATAGAACAGAATGACATTTCTTCACTCATTTGAAAAGCGTTGACATTATCAGCAAAAAATAATTTGATTTCATTGTGAACTTGAATCAAATCAAACTTTATAGGAGCTCTATAATTGGTATAATTTGTAGTCCAATATATACCTACTGATGGCTGATGTGTTACAGTACATAGTGTTGGCAAACAAAACACTTCTTATTTAATTTTTTTGAAAGTAAAATTATAAAAGGCCAAATATTAACCACAATGAAATGAAAAAACTGAAATATCAATATAAACAATTCTAGACCATGAAATGTCTTCTGTTCCGATCAAAATTCCAATGATCTATACTATATAAACACCATACACTATATACATGTCTATACACACCATATATTTGTACTATACACTCAATACCAACTGACAATCAATATTTCAAATATTTTCTGTTGAAAACCATCATGTACCTAACCTATATGTACCTACTGATGTTTATGATGACTAATTTATAGTTTTTATAAATTCTAGTAATTTTAAAACAAATCTAAATCAAAAAGATTTGAAAATCCGCCAGAAGAAATGGCGTTGGATTGGGCATACTCTAAGTATAGACCTGACAACATCATCACTCTTGACAACAACATCGCGAAACAATGTAACGAATGTCATCATCACGTCGCGACACATGCCGTCGGAAGGTCGAAAAAACATGAAGAACAACAGTTTTAGTCGAAGCAAGTACCCAACACATGTAGTCATAATTTAGGATGTTAGTCGTAGATAGAGGAGTCGATGGAAGGACATTATCTCCACTATATGTTTTATGGATATGATTTTTTATTTTTTATTTATAAATTTATTTATATAGGGCTTATCACCACATTAGGGTTTATCAAGTTGTTATATACAACTACAAAGCTACTTACAAAACTACATAATAAAAAAAAATTTATATCAAAATTTTAACGTAGAAAAAATTCTGGTATTATTGTTTTTTTTTTCCTACTTATATTTCATGGATATAGGATTAAATATTTTTAAATACATACTTGGATATACAATGTTAAATCTATAGATTATGACGTAGGTATATACACGTAATATATTCAATTAAAGAAGGTTTAATTATTTTTTTTCTGAAGACCAGGACCATTAGATAGGATCAATGAAGATTAAATAATGTAAGGCACATTTAAAATGAGTTTTGATTTTATTATATTCAATTGTAATGACCTTTTTTTTTAAAATTGGCAAATAAAAACCTTTAATTAATTTTTTTTAAATATTTTTATTATGAAACTAATAATATTCAATTACATTTTTTTAATTTTTTTTTATTTATTTATTTCAGATAATAATATGGTTTTAATAATAACAATAATATGTTCCTTCGCCTATTTGGCATTATAGAAACTTAATGATTCTGGCAATTATAATATAAAATATAATTTAATCTGATATACCTAGGTACCTAATAATATTGTATAAATCTTAAATCTAAATTACAATTCAAAAAATAAAAATTTAATAAAATCTATAAAACTAAAAAACTATATGTAGTAGGTACCTACTACTCAATGTTTCAATTCAATTCAACTTCAATCCCATCACATATACCTACCTAATATCTTGAACATAATTTGGTTTCATTAACTGTAAAATAAAATTAATATTAAAAATTATAAATTTCTATAAACTTTGCTTTGTTTTGATTAAAACAAAAAAATTCACAATTATTTTGTTATCTACCTACTCTGTTTTTCATTATTGTAAATTTTCTAACACCCAGCAAAAAGGACATTCTACGAACAAATTAAAAAAAATAAACTTTATTAATGAATTCCCTTTGTTTTATATTCCGGTTGCTTGTTTCTTAAATTTATATCGTTTAATTCCCCAAACACATACGTTTATAATTATAATGTATAATATTATATGAATCTACATTCTCGTATATCCTTAAGATATTTATTTAATTCACACCATCATAATTAAAATCATTCCATATCCTGAATTAGATATCTTCTATTTTAACTAATTTATACACACAACATAACATATTAATATATTATATATATATTTATATATATATATATATATGTATATTAAACGTTACCCACTTAAAACAAGCAATCAAATTCAATATAGGGCGTGGCTTTGACCATCTTCATTACCATCATAATCGAAATTTATATTAAAAAAACAAAAAAATACAACATGTAAAAACATCAAAAAGGAATGAGAGAAAACCTCGTAAAATAAAAATAAAACTTGTGTTGAATTTTTATGATTGTTTTTTTGTTTTTTTTTGCTTTTTTTTTCTTTCTTTGTTCTCTGGTCCTTTAAAAAAAAAAAAAATTTCATTTTCTCAATTTTACCTTTATACTAGTTACAACCACACAAACAAACTTACATACATATATTTGTTGTTTTTATATCATTGGACCAATCTTTAATATCTGATTATATATTCAAGGCGGTGGCGATGGTGGTGGTGGTATACCTAAATATATCGTATATAGCTTGTCAATGAACTTCTAAGAAGAAAAATGATACCATCACCATCACCAAACCCAAAAACGGAAAAAAATACAAGGTACAAAAAATTAATATGACTTTGTTGTTGCAAATTTCAGAACAAAAGAAAATACAAATAACAAACAAGGCAAAAAAAAAATATAAAAATACAAAAACTAAATAAACATCCAAGAGCAATCTAAAAATACATATATACAACAGCAAACATTAAGATAAAAACAACAACAAAATACATATCGAAATCAAAATAAAAAAAAAAAGGATATCAAAATGTGAATAAATTTTCAAAGGTAAAAAAAAAGGAGCAAGTAATAACCACAGAACAGAAGAATAAGCAGCAATAACAGTAGTATAATTTAATATTACGAATATATATATATATAACATATGAATATAATATATACCTATAATATTATTATTATTTAGTATATATATATATACTATGTTGTGTATATATATTTATGCATTAACTTCACATATTACATAAAATATAATATGTATGAATGTGTATCTAATAAAGATATATATATATATATATATATATATATATATATATGTATTAACAATAAATGAAACATGAAAAAAGGATCTAATACAAAATCCCCTCTGGAAAAATTTACGGTCTGTTAAACTAGCGTCAACAAGAAAAATCCTTATTAGAAGTATAAATGGCGATATAGAGATTTTTTTTGTTTTTTTATTTTTATTATTATTATTATTGTTTTTCTTTTTCTATATAAATTTCTATCATTTTATATCCTTAAGAATATTTTTGCATTAAAAATAAAAATTACATATACAAGTGAGTAACGTACATACATGCATATACATACGAATATAAATTTGGTAACAGTAAAGGAAAATTAAAAAAATTATTTTCGTTTGTGATCAAAATTGAATGGTTGGATTATTCAGTATTAATAGGTTGGGTGTAATAAGTTCGAAAGACATAAGTTCGGCTCGAAAACAAAAAAAATATACTTAAAATTAATTTGCTAATATTTTATTACAAAAATATATTTTTAAGGAGTTTTTAGGCTAGTTTTCAAAATAAATTTGAACAAGCTTTTAAATTCGATTATCTCGAAATGACATGAATGGCGTATGGCATAAAATAATACTCAGGCGATGTTATTATTTCCAAAATCTATAGAAAATTATTTCGGAAAATCATAAACTACATTTTCAATATAAATAACAGTTTGAACATTATTTCTTCGAATCAAATACAAATTAAAATGGTCAAACAAAGCAAATATTGTTATAATAGATAAACAGCGCAATTTATATGTAAGTATATGGGGTATCATTGTCTAAAGATAAGAATCGCAGATAGGCAATTATATCAAGATTAAAGAGTAGATTAATAATATTATAATTTATACTTCAAAAATATATTCTTGGAGAAACTTTAAATATAACTTGTGCGAAAAGCTCAATTTCAATTTTTTAAATTATACTAGTAGGTATAGTTTAATATGAAGTTGCTATATGAGACATTTTGGCTATAAATTTCTCAATTTCGTGTACTCTTCACATTATTAGAAAAGGTTAAAAAATGTTGTTATGTTACCCATCGAAGTGATGTAGTATAGTTATGTCATTAGACTCTACTAATTAGAAAATCGCAATTTTGAATCACCTTCAGGACATAAATATTTTAATGATACTATATTATAAAGGCGAACTCTACATAATAGATGTAGTTTACCAAATTTAAATTTGTTCAAATATCAAATATTCAAATGCAAAATATGTTGTATGTATGCCAAGTTTCTGCATAAAAAGTAGTTTGGATGTCCCATAGTCTTGCGATATTATAAAACAAAAAAAAAAACAAATGTTCAGTGTCGACAAAAGCCATATTTCAGTATCAATATTGTAACATATACATGTCTTATAACTGATTGTAATGTGGAGAAGAGCAAGGTTGCAGTTAAAGATGAAACAACCGGAAAATTGAGAAAATATGTTACTTTTACTTAATGTATGTATAAATGGCTAGGTAGGTAGCTGGATAAAGTTTCCTTCTGTTGCTCAATGTATTTAATCGTGTTTTCTAAATTTTTTTTTCTTGTATAGCTTCCACAAAATTTTTAATAGACTCTAAAAAACTCTAAACGATTCAAATATGACAAATTTGACGTATATATAGTCTCATGACTAGTCATTAATTTGTCTCAAGATCAATTATATTACCCCTTATATAGCATTCAAAAGTTCAAGAGAAATATTAATAAAATCAGGCAAAATGTCCCTCTGATTCCTCTGATAAATGAAAAATGACATAAGTTCGAAAAAAATAACAAATTAGAGTAGAGTTAGTTTTTTTTTGGAGTTTTGGTAAGTGTTAAGTTAGATTTTCGTTGGCCAATATTTTAAAATCTATAAAAAGGGAGATAACTAACATAAAATGACATTATTTTATATGAGAGCTCAATGAGAGCGTACAACAAGAACAGAAAATATCATTTACCGTGATATTTTCACAAAAATTGAAGATATTTTTACAAAAATTAGGGATATTTTCAAAAAATTTGGGATATTATACTTTGCCGAAGTATATTTTTAAAAAATCGGTGATAGTTGCTTTATATCGACAACACTTTTTTTTAGCAATTTTTTGAGTAAATGTATATAAAAAAAATAATTTTTTTCAACAGATGGTTTTGACAGTTGAATTGTTGTTTTTTTGTGTATAAAATAAATTTCCCAAATAGAGAGAGGTCTATTTTTTTCTTATATAAAAATTCAATAAGCTATCTCCCTTTTTAGAGCTAATAAAATTTTTAAGATTTTTAATATTGGCCAATGGAAATCCACTTTTATGCATGCTATTTTTACATGTATGTATGTATGTATTTATTACCTATTTTTTAAATAGCAAAATTAAATTAATAATTATTTTTTATATAGCAAAAAATTTGGCAAATTAACCAAATTTCTGGAAAAGTTTGACTCTGATATGAAACATGATAAAATTACATTTATTTGCTTTTCAAGAAGCTTTTTTTGGTATCGTTGCAAATGTTCTACTATAATATTTCAATTTAAATTATATCGAATTTATGACATATGACCTAAGTTCGAAAAACTTATTAAAATTAAAAATGACAAAAGTTCGAAAATTAGATTAAATCGAATTAACATTTTCTGTTCTTATTTCGAGCTCGATTTTATGTCTTATTTTAATTTTAATCGTTTTTGTTTAACTTATGTCACATGTCATAAGTTAGGCAGACAGGATTATTAAAATTAAAAATGACCTAAGTTCAAAAAAATAATTATGACCTAAGGTCGAAATGATGTCGATTTTAATAATTTTTTATTTTCGAACTTGTGTCATATTTCAAAAAATTGACCAAATTAAAATTAAAAAAGAAAGTGCGACAATAAATTTTATGCAATTTTTTGTATCAAATTTATGGCGTTCGAACTTATGACAATTAGTCGTATTCATATAACTAATATAGCTTATTAAATAAGTTAACTGTTCTTCTAAAATTGCTTGACTCTTTTTTTCTGAATTTCTAAAAACTGAATTTAGAGAAAAGCTTGCTCAATATAACGGTGTGGAACTGTTATCAACCAAAATCATTTCGTTTGTTTTAGCTTCATTTAAGTTTACGCTATTCAAGTATAGTAAATTAGTTTAATTATCTAGTTTTAAAGAAAATATAAACATCTGGTTTGAATGTAAGTCAAGGGGATAAATATATTTTATAAAATTAATTCATAACTGCTGAACCACCAACCATATTAAGAATAATGAAACAATATAAAAGTAGGTAAGAGTACAAACAGTAGCTTCAATTGATTGCCAATCAATTACAATTAAATGCCAATCAAAACAGTGTTCCATCATCATATAGATCAATTACAAATTAAGATATACGATGACGACACTGTCTTTACCAAGATAAGAGCAAGTACACAGAAGATATTCTGCTGTTAATAACAGACAATACGGGTCAAAATCTAAATGTAAATAAGACTAAAAATTTATACATGGTTCTGAAAAATAACGAAGGATATCTACATAATACAATTTTGGGTCCGAATGTAATAAACTTAAAAACAAAGAGGAGAGTTGAATTAATGTAATAATGTAATATTTTGTTGATAAACATCATAACAATAGAAGGTCAAACAGTCGAATATGTGGAAAGCTTCGCCTACCTATAAGGTAACATTCTAACAACAAACGGAGGTACATAGGCAGATGTGAATTAAGTCCAATATGGAAGAATGGCCAAATAACTAGAAAAACAAAGATTAGATTATTCAAATAAAGTACTTATGTATGGCAGTGAAACTTGATAGCTGACGATAAATAACATCGGTCAAAAACTTGAAGTATTTGCGAATAAGTGCCACAAAAAAATATGTAAAATATTGGAGGCCAACACCATCAGCAATAAGGACTTATGGCAGCTAACAGGTGAGGAACCGATAATGCATAAAATTAGGATTGATAGAGCACACTCTAAGAAAACCATCAAATAATATAATCAGAATGGCTCTAGAATGGAACCCTAAGGGAGCAGAAGGCGTGGACGACCTAACAACAACTGGCATCGAACTGGGACTTCTGAACTTCTGAACTAACGATATTTGGACGAACTTGGGAGAAAATAAAAATCATTGCGTACAAAAGAGCAGTGGAGTATGTTAATGCCCTATGCTCCCACGAGGAGTAACAGGAAAAAAAAATATTTTTGATGTAAATTTATTAAGAATTGGAACCTTTCAAACAAAATATAGAGGCAGTAGAAGTATGGTGTATTTAAAGAACGTTGAAACGCTGTCAATGGGATAGTGAGAATAAGAAAAATATTTGAAAGATTGTTAAATCTTGAAAACTACATGGCTTCGACCATATAGGTCAAAATTTAGACAAATATAATGAACAAGACAATTCTCGAAAAAAAGATGTAAGTGAGCTGAGGCCCAGAATGAAGTAGAATGAATCTAATAGTTAAAAAGTGTATATCTGGTTCAATGGCAAAATAAAATCGCTGTAATTCGAGCCGCAACCTATTGGTTGTAAAATAAAATAACGATTATAGTATCCAACCCGACCATAGATAAAGCACGCGAAATAGATGAAGAAGTAAAAGAAGACCACCTGTATTGATATATGTAAATTAAAATCGCACTCCGTTTATGTGACAGCTCCAAACACATTTGGAGCCCGTTTTGGACTCATAAAAACGCTTTTTGACTTATGGTATATAGTAGTCAACATCGGCAATGAATAAATCACACGAAAGAAATAAAGAGAAAAAAGACAATCGGTTTCGATATTATAACTAAAATCACACCTCGTTTATCTGACAATTACAAGATATTCCGAAGCTAACTTCGAGCTCATTCAAATAAACGCTATACTTGACTTGAATTCAACAGAAGTCAATAATGAACAATTTTTTCTTAGTTTTTATAAAAACTTGTTTTCCAGCGTTAGAGTAAAATTTTGGTATAACAGTGAAAATAGTCGAATATTTTCCTTTTAATTTTACTGATATGCTTATCATAAAGATACGCGTATTTCGTCTACTGCTTGCAGACTTCTTCAGTGTTTTGTACTCGACTGAGGAAAGAAATCTAAAATTGTCTTATTTATTTTATTCGTACAGGTAACAATTTGATGTTTCTCGCAGCTGCATGGTTGTTTATTATCCAATGAAATAGCACAGGTAGGGGGTTGAATAAAAATATTTTTATTTATTTTATTATTGGTATTTAAAATAATTTTTTCGACGTTAGGGTGACAATGACAGGTAGGGGTGGTGTTATTTGTTTTATTGTATTTCACTAAAAATTTAAATAAAGAAGAATATCCATTGCCTTGGTCTTTATTTAGGAGTGAGTCATTTTTAGTTTTGTAGATTTCGATGCTTTCAGCTGAATCTAGTTTCCTAGAATCTCTAATGTAATTTATCATTACAATGTCTTCTTTCGAAATGCTATGATTCTCCTGGATGATGTGTTCTGCTACTTTGGATCGGAACTCTGTTGAGTTCTTCTTTTTAGCCAGTTCTGCTTCTTTCAGGTGTTCATTGAGTCGTGTTTGCATGTTTCTCCTAGTTTGCCCAATATAAACTTTGTTGCAATGACTGCAAGCTACCTTATATACACCTGATTTTTCCATTTGTTCGATTGGGTCTTTAGTTGAACCTAGAACAGACTTGAGTTGGTTAGTTCTACTGCTATATACGATATCTAACCCGTGTTTTCTTAATTTCGTTCTGAGTGGGAGAGAAATCTTGCTAAACTCCAATGCTACTCTTCTTATGGGTTGTTGATCAGTGAGTAGGTTAGTGAGGGAATTCCGTTGTAAACTTCTTTTCCGTTTACTAAGTAAGACCGTGATGGTTTTTTCCGGATATCCGTTTATTCTCGCAATTTCAAATATGTGTTTATTTTCTTTTACTAAACCTTTTTGGGAAATGGGAAGTGTTAACATTCGATGGATCATGTGGTTGAACGATGCCATCTTATGTTGATAGGAGTGGTTAGAGGTATTCGGGATGACCCTGTCAGTATCCGTAGGTTTCCTGTAAATCTCTAGCTCTAGCGATGTTCCTGTTTTACTTAACAGTAGATCTAAGAATGGTAGTTGGCCTTCTTTTTCTACTTCGACAGTAAACTGTATATTCCTGTGGAGCCCGTTAAGAGTAGTTAAGGTTGATTCTAAGTCCCTTTCCTTTATTACAGCAAAAATATCATCTACGTATCTTTTCCAAAATCTTGGTAACCGTTCTTCTGCTGCTAAATCTGACTCCAATTTAGCCATGAAAATTTCACTGATGAAAGGGGATTTCCCATTGGAGCTCCCTTCAATTGCTTGTAGAAATTTCCTCTAAAGGTGAAATAATTTTCTTCCATGCAAAGCCGGATCAGCTTTATGTACTGTTTTACTTTTGTCCTCCACTGTGGTCCAGTTTCTTGTTGTAGTAACCGTTGTTCTACCAGAATAATAGCCTCTTTGACTGGGATACTGGGAAAAAGGGATTTTACGTCAAAAGAGACCATGACCTCGTCTTCGTTAAGTCCTCCCATTGATTGTAATTCTTGAGCAAGTTCCTTAGAGTTTTTCACTGATTGGGTTTCGAACTGCTTATCCATATTACGAAACTCCTCCACTAACCATTTGGCTATTTTATATGCTGGAGACATATCTGCTGTCACAATTTCTCTCATCTCATTCCCTGGTTTGTGAATTTTAGGAAGTCTTTTAATTCTAGTAAGTGCTGGATTGGGGACTTTAAGTTTGTTGACTCCTATTACTTGTCGGCATTCCTTGATAGTGCTGTCTACTCGCTTGATGAACTGTTGAAGAGGATCGTTTCTTAATTTCCTGTAAGGTCCGTTCGTGATCTTCTCCTGCATCCAATTATCGTAATCTTCTTTTTTTTAAAATTACCAGTGCGTTGCCTTTATCAGCCTTGACAAAGTATACTGGTTTCGCTTTGATGTCTCTGATGACTTTTTTCTCATTTCTGATTACCTTTTTATTCTCATAGTCAATCGACATCTTTTCTTTAATGACTTTTGCTGTGGTGGCTCTTATAAGCTCCTTTTGTTCTGTTGTAATGGGCAACGTTGGATTGTACGTGTTGATTCCTGCTTCTAAGTCTGCAATAAGTCTTTCGATATCAGTTTCATTTGGTATCGCGTAATTTTTTCTTATTAACTTGAAATTTAGAAGTAAAAACGGCAATCAAAATCTTGAAAATGGCTTATAAGAAGGGCTTTTTAAATCAAAATTTGTAAAGACAATTATCAGAACATCAGAAAAAGGTTCTATGTACTTAATCAGAATATGTATATACAACAAAAATTTGTCCTTATTAAATTTTATTAAGAATGGAGAACGTGTTTAATTAATACTGATTTTGTTTATTTTGGCTTTAGCCCCCGTTGTTGTTTGTTGTTCAAACTTCTTTGCTGAGCATAGGTACCAAGTTTTTTTTTTAAATCGTTAACTGTTCACTATACACAGACGATTAGATATTCTATACTAATCTAAATAGTATCGTTCACATTCACGGCACAATATTCACCTATACAGAAGCAAATAATAAATTTGACATTGTACAAGATTTGAAGATTTGAGCTTGGGATAGTTTTATTGCATTTTTTTCTGTAGTCAGTAGTCTGTAGTTCAGCTTAATCGATATAGTCTTCAATTATACTACTCTGTTTCTAGACGCGATCACTCTTGATGCGATTAAAATTCTTGTTATTTATTTACACATCAGTTAAATCTAAAACGTATAAAGCTGAGAATAACTAACAACTCTATTTTTTTAGTAGAAGCAAGTACCCAACAAATATGAATGTGTTAGATGGAAAGAGATTGGAGCCGATGAAAAGATTTTATTTTTGCCTTATGGCCCACGGATGGGATAACAGGATAGTGATAACTAACGACTTTTGTTTTTTTAGCTTTGGTATATCTGCTAGTTCGACCTAGCTTTTCAAAATATTTTAATTAAAGTATAGTGTTATTGACGAACGTATAGCAATAAGGTACAACTGATCTGGATACCGGGTCATATTGGTCTGCCTGGTAACGGCGGGCAACATTAATGGACTGGAACCGGCAGTTAGTATATTACTATTAGCAATATTAAACTATCGATGGAAAACACCCTGAAGAGAGAAATAAACATTGTATGGGAGCGTACTGAAGGCCACTGAGTCTCCAAAATATATGCACCAAAAATAAAAATCAAAATAACAAATTTCCTGTAATTCTGAATAGAACTGACTGCAGGATGGTGGTGGACATGCTTATTCCACATAACCACATGAATAAGCACATGTGTAAACTAGCCCAACCTGTAGACACTGGAAAAGGAATATATCAGCATTCTATATTTTAAATTCCTTTACTGTACTTGTTCACATACATTATCCTTTTTAATATTATTATATTATCATATAGAAAGATCACTTATGCGTTATTTTGTATTTTTTTTTTACTTTTTTCATGTACAATTCCATGTTGTACATAAGCTGTTTTTGGTAGTAATATCAAAAGAAATATAAAGGATAACACGGTTTTTGTATATTTTCTTTATTTTATTCTTTTTCTACTTCCTTCTTTTATACTGAAAATGACTGATGGAACATTGTCATATTACATACAACACAATTACATGTATGTACAAATTTTTGTACATATAAGAGCATAAAAGTGTTACCCATACACATTATTTTCTTTTTTTTTTTAGTGAATCTATAATAAGAAAAGGAAAATAATCCTTATAACTGTTGTACAACAAAAAGGATATAAATAAAAACAAACAAAAAAATATAATATGAAAACAAAAATTTTATGTACCTACATATTTTAGTCTTATATTATGTACGATATAGGAAGAAAAGAAAAAAATTATCCATGCACAATTTAAATTTGTATGTATGTGTGTCCTTATAAGAAAAAACATAAAAGCTTTTAAGTGGTGTATAACAAAAAAAAAAAAAAAGTATGTGAATAGAATCAGAAGCAGTAAAAAAAGAATTTAAGGATAATCGAGTATTAATATAATACACATGCTTTTATTTTCATCGTATGATACATCTATATATGTTTATATGCATACTAACATATTATATATGTTTTATAAATTTTTGCATGTGTATGTGTATTGTGAACGTAAAACGCGGGAAAATACTTTTTTTCTGGGGTTTTTTTTCTCAATAGAGTACCAGAGACGATATTTTGTTGAGGTTCATTATAAATTGTTGTTGGAATTGTATATTTATGTTCAGTTGAATTTCACTTGAATAGGAGGATTCGATTAAAATGAAAAAAACAAAAAAAAAAATATTGAGAAAGAAAAATTATGTTAATTTCAATTGTAATATGAAAGTGTAATTTTTAAAAGAATATAAGTAGGTATGAAATACAGTTATTATTATTTTCTGTTTTTTTTTGTTAAATAGTATTTTAAATATTTAGCTATTTACGATTTGAAAATTTTTTGGTTTGTTATTGTAGTGGTTTTTCTTAGAAGAGAGTGATGTAAAAAAAAATCTCAATTTGAAATTTGTCAGAATTTAATTTTGCTGTCTTTACTTAAGCTAAGTTGGTATGATGTGAAAAATTTTTACCTGTCAAAAAATTAATGCAAAAAGTATACTGCAAAATCGGCAGCAAAATTTAATCAGAAATTCGTAAACAGGTGGCATTTTTTGTCTATAAAGTATAATAAAATAAATCTAAGTATAAATCTGACAAAAGTAAACTTAACAAAGAAACAAAAGAGTTAAAGGTAATGTTGATCGGTACTAAAACATTATGAAATACAGCAATATGTGGCAAACTTAGGTGCCTATTATGTATTTCGATAACGATTACGATTTGATCGAACAAAATGTCAAAATGCAAAATTGGCATTATGTATTTCGATATCGTTCAGAAATTGTCGACGAAATCGATAAAGTTTATCGATGTAAAATTTTATCACGAAAGAGACATCGAAAGAGAGATTTTGTACAAATTATTTCAATTTTGAATTGAAAGGATAAAATAAAAGAATGACCTTGGACACCTCTGGTGTTTGTTTTATATTTGCGATATTTTTTGGAATAAAAATAAATAAAAGTTGAAATGGAAGTAGGTATTTTACTTTATTCTTCATAATTATTTTTTATTGAAATAAATTTTAATAGAAATGAAAGATGAATTACAATAAAAATGCAGTATAGGAGAAGTTAGTGTAAATAAATAATTTAATTATATTTGGAAACGATGTGTTACTTATTGGCTATTTTAATTTTTACCCTAATTTTTCTAATAAATCCATAAAAGCAATGTTGTTTAACATGAAATTTTGATCAAAACTGTTAATAAAATTAAGTTTTGTAGATAATAACTCATCAATTTCATGTATAATTATATACGTATAATCTTCCAAATCCAGTGGATTGGAATAATCCCGACCTATATGTTGGCTTATTTTTTAATTCTGTAATTTGATAGCCTTTTTCAGCACTATCAGAAATGGAAAAATTTAACTCTGCTAAAACAATTTTTATTTATAAAAACTTTTAATTTAATAATTTTTATTTTATTTAAAAACTTTTAACTTCAACTTAAAAATTTCAAATAGTTATAACACTATTGTTTTGTTTTTTTTCCATATAATAATTTGAATTTGACAGTCAAAGAATCAAACATATGTCATTTTCATCGTAGATTTGAGTTTTGTAATGGCAGCATTTTAAAACACTTTCGATCAAATTTTCATCGAAATACATAATGACACTAACGGTTACAATCGAATAACTCTAACGATAACGATGAACGATTCGATTAAAATCGATCGAAATACATAATAGGCACCTTAGTTCCAACCGAAGCTACAGACTATTTTCTATGGAAAGCTACTAAAAATCTGAAGCATCCCAAAACAACATACTGCACCAATCAAAAAAAAATAACGGTGATTGGGCAAGATTGGACAAAGAAAAAGCGCTGACTTTTGCTGAACACCTTGAAGCAACCTTCATGCTATATGAATGGAAAATTACTGAAAAAGAAAACAATGAAATAGTAAAATTTCTAGATGTGCCACTGCAATTAGATGTTCCAATAAAAAAATTTACGGTTTTTGAAGTGATAAAAATAATAAAAAATGAAAAAAAATTTGATCTGTGCCATTAATTTGGTTTCAGGCATCCAACAAGTTCATCGCATAGCGGATGAAATCAAGAAAGACTTCGAAGAAAAAAGATATTACTCCGCTGCATTTCTCGACGTAACACAAGCGTTCGACAAGGCATGGCACGAAGAACTTCTCTATAAATTAAAAACCATTTTACCTTACCATTACTATTTAATTGTTATAACAATTAACGTAAATTCAGGAGTACCACAAGGTAGTGTGATTGGTTCAATGTTGTATTTATTATACACTGCTGATATTCCTACGAGCGAAGACACAATGATGGCCACATTTGCAGATGATACAGTAATATTCTTATCAAATAAAGACCCAAAGCTGGCGTCACAGCACCTTCGAAGGGGAATAAATAAAGTTCAACAATGGCTAAGAATTTGGAGAATAAAAACTAACAAATCCAAATCAGTGCATTTACCACCAGAAGAAGTACATGTCCGCCAGTAACCCTAAATAACAAAGTTTTACCGCAGGAAGATTCGATAAAGTACTTAGGCTTGCATCTGGACCGTAGACTAATGTGGCAAAAGCACAAATTCAATAAAAATATGCAATTAAGAACTAAGTTGAGGAATATGCATTGGATTATGGGACGTCATTCATGCGTTTCATTGGAGAGCAAGGTGTTGCTGTATAAGGCAATCTTAAAGCCCATCTGGACATGTGGAATTGAGTTATGGGGCACAGCTAGTAACTCTAACATCGAAATCCTTGAAAGATTTCAAGCCAAAGCTCTTCGTGCAATTGTCAATGCCCTTTGGTACGTCAGCAATTCAAATATAAGAAAAAATCTAAGCACATGCTCCGTGAAAGAGGTGCTGACAAAGACCAGCAAAAGATACCACGAAAGATTCAGCTCCATCGAAACCAAGTGACAGCTGTCCTGCTGAATACCGTCCATATAAGAAGACTAAAACGCCTCAGGTCTCAAGACCATATGGTACGTAAGTCTACCCATATGGTAGCGTTTTAGGTCCTTTAATTTTTTGGGCCTATATATATATATAAATCATATCGGTTAAACTATTCTTATATGCCGATCATAGTGAACACTTTTATAATTCTACAGACTCCAACTTAACGTAATTAAGATGGAACCATGACCTGAAATCTATGAAATAACTCTAAATGCGATCAAAACAAAATATATATATTTTAATGCAGCTCAAAAAACTGTTAATTGTGTAGTGGCTTAATGCCTTTTGATGACTCAACTCTATTTACTTTACCTCAGTCGGAAATTTTGGCTAAGCCATGATTTACCATATGCCCCCTATTATTGTTTTTTGAACGTAAACTAAGGTAGCTGTTTTTAAGGAAACAATAGGATGCTACAAGAAGTGCTGCCAACTATATAAAACTATTGTTGAAATTTGTTTGGAGGAATTCGTTAACTAAAATTAGAAAAAGAACAACCTTGTGGTATACCAGCATTCATTTGAACTTTATCAGATGTTAATGCATCAACTGAAGCTCAAATAGCCCGATTCGAAAGAAAATTTTCAGTTTCAACCCATTTAGTGAAAATTGTACCTAAACCTACAGCATGAGATTTTGCTATTATAGCACTATGCCGCATATACTCCATCAAAAGTTTTTGAAATATCTAAGGCAACAATAGCAGCCTCACTAAATTGTTGTACTCTGATTTTTTTTTATACGCTTTCGAACACATTTTAGGGTTTATCAGGCCATGTTTTAATACTAGTTTTTTATAAAATAATATTTCTTAATAAATACTCTAATTTTTTAGCCTTTCATAATAAAACGCAAGTCATGAGATCACCAGATGAATATTGGGCTTCGAATCCATATTAATTGATCATGAATCATACCATTGCTATTAAGATATTTCATTATCTTTCTGTCAAGATCAAGATTGCCATTGTTTTGGAAAGAATGGAAGTGATAGCTGATAGTCTGATATAAAATAAATTCATACAATTTCTTATCACTTGTATTTTTAGTGCAATTTACTACTTCCAAACCAACTGGTAAGCTAATGTAGCAATAATAAGTAAGTTCTAATAAAGCTGTCTAGGGGTCTGTAAATATGTCTGTAAATATGTTTGTAATATGTTTAGGGCCACTCCCTACTCCCTAGAGTAAAAATGTCTGTAATATGTCTAGGGGCGTCAGTAATAATGTCTGGGTCTGCAAATATGTCTAGGGACCACTCTAAAATGTCTCTATATATCACTGGTTTACCGCAATAGTTCAGTAATACCAAAATGTACAGATAATACAGGAATACTCCGATTGCAAGCAAATAAAAATATGTTGGCAACATAAATGTTTACTTGAATGAAAAATTAAATTAAATATATATATAGACACTGGCAAGTTAATATAAAAGTATATAAAATAGAGCGTCGTGGAGCGGCTTGGTGTTATGTAGTATATCGGTGCCACAGCCCGTTACTGGTGAATTAAAACCAAAAATAAAAGTATAAAATACAAAAAACAAAACAAACGTCTGGGATAAATGTAAGAATTGTAAAAAGAAAATTCTGAAGCTTGTCAACTTTTGACATGTTGTGAACAAAACATTCCGTCGTATACGATAAGCTTGTTTCAAGTAACAACTGAATAGGTATACATTCATTAAAACTGTTATATTTTTGCCGTTATTTTTGTTCTGTAGATTTTTATTAGATTAGTATCAATTTATTTGTATATGAAGTATGAATTTATCATGTACATAAAATAAAGATTGGCCGACATACAAAACCATTCATTGATGCGAGGAAAAAGTTGAATTAAAAGCCCTAATTTAAAACAAAATCTTTCAGTTTTATTTTGTATTATCAAAATCCGTACATATCCTTTCATGTACAATAATGTATCTATATATATAATACGTCATATTGACTCAGTCAAAGCAGCATTCATACAGGACTTAATACCTATACATACATATTATGCATCAGCATATATATATATATATATATATATACCTATATGATATATTAAATTAATTGTGTTTATAACATATTTAGGCTCTACATACATAAAACTTAGATCCATTTGTAAAATACGTAATAATGTGTATTTCCAGAACCCTTCTCTTAATTTTAATAATTTTGAACAAAATGTTTTCTTGTCTACTCAGATTATTTAGAAAAAAAAAACAGCAAACAAAAACAAAAATAAACGTAAAATGTCGTTTTAAAATTGTTTTTGTTAAACGCTTTTCTTTTACTGTCTTTCGAGATCATAATAATAACAATGATAACTATGATGTCAGTAGGTATAGCTAAAAAGTGATTAAAACTCGTAAGAGTGTTTTTTACGCATTTTACACATCTTCTAATTAAATAAATTTGTTATGATTTTTGTTTTTTAAAGCTTTGATTAGCTTTAAATGTGTCAGTCCTTTATATTTTTACATTTCTTTTTCTGTATTTTTGTTGTTGTTTTCATGACTGCATGGCATTTAAACGCTTTCTGGTATTATTTTAGTTAAAAAATTGTTACCTCATTAATGTTAAATCACACTGTGTTTTAAACTACAATCATTTCCTTTTACTGCTTATTTAAAATTTTCCAGAAGGAGAGGATTAGGTTTCACAAGCTCGTTGCAATACAGTTATACCTATAAGGATAGTTTGGGTACACTTTTCTAATTCAGTGTACATCATTGTCTGTCTTCCAATACTATCTAACCAACTTTGTAGATCTATTTTAATAATCTGATCTTATTTTTAATGATATAATTAATCACAAGCACTGATGAAGGAGGTATGTTGCTGCAAAATACATGCAAAATATGTAACAAAATTTAATGTTCAAATCTTCCGCCAGGGGTCAAAACAACAAGAATTTAGTGTTCAATGGCAAATTCCACTTCGAAAATGTTCATATGGTCTGTGAATATTTGGCAAAAAATTTATTTATATACAAACGTTTGGTAAAATGGACACTTAGCAAAAAGAAGATTAGCAAATGAACATTTGGCACCTTTTATTTACTGGGTACGGTACCAAAAAACAATCGGAAAGCAAAAATCAAAATCTGTCGATCTAAATTCTTTTACATGGAATATTCGTGTCTTCGGTCCCGAATTCTGAGACACTGGAGCTTCACATCCGGTATAAATGTCGTATTTCTGAAACCAACTTAATCAAAAAAAAAAACATGTTTTTTTGGAAACATTGGTATTCAGTTGGTTTTAAATATACATATGACATTTATACCGGATGTGAAGGTCCGGCGTTTCAGAATTCGGTAGCCTGCAAATTCTGGAATGCCAAACCTTCCGCCAGGGGGGTCAAAACATCAAAAACATTTTCTCAAATTTTGGCTGTCTCAAATTTTTAAAAGCACGGGCTGTAGTCCCAAGACCTTGGTCAATTAGTTGAAAACATGGTTCTACAAGAAATGAAAAGATGGACTGCAAAATAAACAAAATTGATTAGATAAGGATCCTTGCGTTTTAAAATCTTAGTTTTCCATTTCTCAGGGTTGTTCTGTAAAAAGCGTATATATTTGTTTCAGTACGCGGCAGGCAGGCAGGTAGACTTAATATTCTGGAAAAAATTCAAATTTTGAATCCAATTTCAAAATTTCTTTTATTTCAAAATCTTACTGACTTCAAAGTCTGGATCTCTCTGGATATCTGTGAGATCCAGATATACCATGGGAGATCTGAGAGATCCAGATATACAATTACTCCATCAATTCCAGATATCTATATACTATATTTGGAATTCTATATCAGTTTCTATATTCCTATATACCATATCAATTCCAAATATCTATATGCTATAACTGGAAATGATAGAGTAATTGTATGTAGATATTGAAATTATATAGAGTTGCCAAGTGCACATTTGTCAAATGGTTAGTTATGACAGACTATTTTGCCAAATGTTTATTCTATTAAATGGATTTTACGAAATGTCAATTTGCTAAGTAGAGTTTGCTAAAAGGGATGACATCTTATTTATTAAAATATTGAACTTTGTGGTGCACTATGCTGAATATTTTCTACATTTTTTTGTATACATATACCGGGTGTTCCAGAGCATGCGTATCAGCTTTTTACGAGGGAAGGACCCGTTATTTGAAAATTAAAAAAAAATGTTATTAACTAAATCGGGGGTGCTCTATCGATTGGTGTTATTCTCAACTTCCGGGAAAGACCAGAAAAAGGTTTTTTAAAACTAAAAATAGCCAAAATTGGTCGAAATTGGCCGAAATCGAAATTTTTAAATGGGAAGAGGTATTTTTTTTGCAGTATTTTTTCTCCAATGATAATCTCGATTTCGACCAATTTCGGCCATTTTTTGGCTTAAAAAACTCTTTTTCGGTCTTTCCCTGAAGTTGAGAATATCACCAATCGATAGAGCACCCTCGATTTAGTTATAATAATTTTTTTTTTACATTTTAAAATAACGGCTCATACCCCTTTTAAAAAGCTGATACGCATGCTCTGGAACCGGGTGTTATACATATATATACTTTACTTATATATAATATATATAGCTTAAAAAATAATTATATACAATATAACTAAAAACATAATTTTTGCCGGTCACGGTCTGCTTTAATCCAGTTGAAGATCTGAAATTGCTTCATATCTGGCGATATTTGATTTATGCAATGAACCTTTGGTCGGCCCCCACTTCTTTAATTTTGGGTCTGGATTCAAAAAATTGTTTTTTTTTGAATATTTATATTTAAATTGTTTAATATTTAAATATTTATATTTAATTTATTTTGTATAAATTCATCTTCTTTAAATTATAATTCATTTGATTAACACATTCATTACAATTGAATCACAATTGTTCCGGTAATTTTTAGATCTTCTATAAATAGTTGTCTATTCTCTTAAAAACTATATAGCAATACATCGTTTGAAGTAAAGAAGTTAAATTTCAAAATCAGTAACGATTTTTATAACACATTTTCAAAATCATCATCTGAACAGAATCACAACAGGAGTTAATTTATTGTATCTATACTCATTCGAGCCGGCAATCGAAATTCAGACAAATAAAAATACATTCAAATGAACTTAACAAAAAAATTAAAAACTGTATTCGATCATACTAACCGTATTAATATTTTCTTCATATAAGTTTCTCCTCGTTCAAATTATACTTCAAACTTATAATGTTTGATTTACTAATCTCGTAAATTTTTCTATATGAAGGAAATTATAACTGTTACTCCACTTTGGTTAAAGCTAATCTGTGATATATGAAAAAAAATAATTGTCAATTAGAAAACTGTCACTTCTCCTATTATCGACTGACATACACATTGCAATTGTTATGTTATCTTGTAAGTACTTCTATGTAATATAAATAGTGGGTTCTAATCCAGTGGGTTCTAATCAGAATATCTCGGGTTCTAATCCAGATTCAAGTTATTGATATTTAACTTAATTTTTTTTCATTATTCATAAAATAATTAAATTTTGTTAAATTTGTTAAGTATAATGCAGTAAAATGGAACTACACTGTTGATGAAGGCCTAATGCGCTAACTATAATGACATAGAGCTACATATGTCATATTCGGTACATGGAACTTCAATGTAAACGCCCATAATCGACATATGCTGAAATTAAGTTAAATCTGACAATTCGTTAAATTTTCGTTAAACATAGAATTCTTAAGCAAAAATTCGGTCCAAACCAAATTCGACATATGTAATTTTTTGTTGTTGTTGTTGTTGTTTTTCTAAGAAATATATTCTTATGTTGCTATGTCATTATGGGTCGACATATGCTTTGACAAATATCTATGTCAACTTCGTTAGGCAATTTGACATTTACATATATAGTTTTATGTCATTATAGTTAGAGCATAATTCCTGTCAATGACAGTTTAATATAGTTGATATGTTAGAAATTTAATAAATAAATACCTTGAAAAGTATTAGATGTAAAATGTAATTGTGCTATCGTACTTAGTGCACAAAAATTAAATTCTACCTAAATTACTGTTAAGAGCATAAAAATTACTGTTATTTCACATAAAACGGTTGTGTGGTACTTATTTAGGGACTTATCTATACATTCTTTTAATCAAATTAAACATTTTTTGAAAAATTATTTAATTTGTTTGAAAAAAAATTTAATTGGAATGGAAAAAAGTATATATGTTACGGTTAATGTGGTAAATCCGGTAATTATTAATAATAACCTCGTATTTTAGTAAATGTGATAAATAAATAGAATTTATTACATTTACTGGTAATTATTAATAATTACATGTATGGATTGGTAAATGTGATTAAAATTAAAGTCATTTCTTTTAATTTTCCTATACTTGTTATTAAAATTATGACAAAAAAAAAACAAAAACTAAAAAACAAAAGTTATATTTTTATGGTTAAATTAATCATTTATTTCTACGAAGTTAATTTATTTATTTTTACAGCAAGAACTTTTATGACATTTGGAATTACACTTAATGTTTGACGTTTTACATTTGCAGCGATTTGAATTACAATCGAATTTACAATTACAGTATCGAAGCCATTGACCATCTTGATTTGAATTTATTGAATTTTTAAATGCTGCCCCAAAACCCCGCTACTTATTTATTGAAACCCAGTTTTCACCCTGTACATGGCATGTAAACGCAGACGGCAAGCTTTTAGTGAAACATAAAATCTTTTTGAAATATTTAAGTCTTTGGTGGCGACATCCGGACCGTCATACCTATACAACATTTTTTTAAAAATTAATTATTAATAATCTTTTTTTCAGCCAAATACAATTTAAACACGTGATATAGAGTTTCGGCCCAATTCCTGGGACTCCTGGGAATATCCCTTCATCGCATTTAAGAGCCATTGTACTGGTGATAAGAGAAAAATAAATTTTACGGTCTTTGGTCCCGATTTCCGGACCGCTTGACCTATCAAAAAGAAATTTAAAAATTATTGATAATATTTATTATATTTACCTAAAATGGGTGGGAATTATTAATAATTACCAGTTTATGTGATTTTTTGACCGGTTAATTAAATAAATTCCGTCCAAATTAATCACTTTAACCTTTCTTTTGGGTAATTATTAATAATGACCGGTTATTATTAATAATTACCAATTTATTACTTTAACCGCAACATATACACAAAATAATAAAATCAATAAATTCATATTGCAAAACCTTACGTATTCCACTTCCTATACAGTAAAAATTGCAGTACCGAACTTTATTTACAAAACCGGTCTACCTAAACTTACTGACAAGAACATAATAAATAACAAAAGTGAAATTTTAAACTGTTAATGTTGAACTAACTATGTATCTATACACTTTAAAATTTCCTTCGCTATTTTTTATTCCAAAAAGATCAATAAAAAGTCAATTCATATAACGATATAACTTTTAACATAACTTTAAATTATATTTTGAAATATTCTATAACCATCCATATATACTTATATGTATGTATATGTATGTCTGAATAAATGTAAGCCTGATGGTTCATAGTAGTAGGCATAAGTTGTGTTGTCTTTATTTAATTTTTAATCGGCTTTTAACGCTTCTAATCTGATTAGATTGTTTTCTTATGATTTTTGTTTTTCTGTTTTTGTTGTTTTTAATTTTACTCATAAAAATAAAAAAAGGACGAATATTATTTTGGTGCTATAGTTTAGATACATAAATGTTATTATTATAAAAATAAAACTATACATACGTATGTAAGATAATAAAAGGATTTGTTTAAGGATAATTATTATAATTACTGTAAACTAAAGGCAAAATATAAGAGAAACAATTTTTATTATTGTTTGTTTTTTTAATTTTTTTAAATTTTTGAAAATGGTGTTTGTTACTTTTGGTAATTTTCTTAATTTTTCAATTATTTTGTTTTAATAATTTTTTTTTGTTTTTTAAATTGTTATTTGTAGGGATTTGTATTAGATTATTTTTGTTGTTATTTTTTTGTTATAGCTATTTTATAAATGTTGTTGATGTGTTGTGATTATATTTAAATTAAATATAGTGTTTTTGCTGGTAATTGTTACTACTATTCATTAAAATATAGTAAAAAAAAAAAAAATTAATCGGTGTACAGTGATGGGAAATAAAAATAATAAAAACAATTTATTTAAATGAATTTTAAGTGAAAAGAAAATTTTCTTCAATTTTACCTTTTTTTATGATTTCAGTTAACAGTTAATTTTTAGTATCTAAAATGGTATTAGATACTAAAATTATTATTTTATTAACAAAGGTTGTTAGGGCAGTAAAACGTTTGGTAATTATCTTTATAAATATTTGATTGTTGATATACTTATCAGCACAAATATTTGCCCCGCAATTATATATACTGTCGTACATCACAAAATCGAAAAAATGAACTGGAAATGCCATCTTTATTAATTTTTGATGCTCTATCGATATGTGTTTTCGGCGTTATCCTATGTAACATAGATTCAGAGATATTTCATTGCTACTTTGCCGAATAAGCGACATCGAGATTCATGTTTTTATTTTTATTTTGACTTAAATGCCAAATTTCTGAATACACGAACACGACAAAACGCGGAGTAAATTAACGTTTTCGAATTAGTTTAAGTTGACAAACAACAGATTGTTAATTGTTTTTAATTTTATTATTGTGCCGTATGTGTTTGTGAACAATGATATACTCCACAATAGTAGCAACGCAAAAACAATATTATTTTGTCGTATGTGTTCCGGATTTTTCTTGTTATGAATTAAACGTATTGGAAAAACATAATGTTTTTTTTAATATTGTTTCAGTGGTTGACAATAGAATGGTTGTATTTTTTATTCAATCAATAATTAGTATATGTGATCCTTTATGACTGACAGTGTTTTTTTTGGAAAAAAATATTTACCGGAACGCTATATTATTTTTAATTCTATAGAAGGAAAATTGATACAGAAACTAAATTTAATTTATTGAATAACAATTATAAGTTTTAGAACATTAGAACATCAATTATAAGAAAAAAATAATTTTAAAATTACAAGTTTTTCCATAAAATTGGCTTTCTCCATAATCGATTTCACGATTTCTTTTTTTGATGTTTGTGTCCGTAACTGAATGATGACTTCGAATTAGCCATGATTTGACAAATGTTTGAGGGTTGAAAAGTCTCAGAGACGGATCAAACATTCTATAAAGAGTAATGATGCTGTTGTAGATGTTACCAGCGATGATCTGGTTGGAGTTATGATTAGATTGGTCTGCGAAAATCCTCTCTCACATTTGTGAGATTGCCAGAGGCTCAGTATTGTCCTATGTTCATGCTAAAAGGTTGATTGCAACACACGCGACGCACATCCGCCAAACATCCTGAGATTCTTCCAATCGTTTTGCCGGATTACACAATCCCTATGCTAACATTCCAGGACCAATTAAAACTAGATCACGAGCCCTAGGTGTCAAACTTATTAGAGTACGCCTAGGGTATACCCTTCCTACACATAAACACTTATTTGACAGATCCACACCTACGACATGTATTCAACCTTTTTACCTTTCCTTATAATTTTGTTTATCTACTATTTGCTAAAATCATTTTTTATTCTATAGTGAAGCATATAAATACACTTTTTTTTATTTAAGACATGACATTTACACCTGTATATACTAATTACATTAATTACATTAGGACCTGTATATACACCTCCTTTTTACATTACTTTCCATTTTTCAATATTTAAGACTTTACACTTAAATACCTATACTTTATTTTTTATAAGTTTACAATTATCTTTGTTTGTATTTTGCTAAATTGATAATTTGTTAATTTGCTAAAATTTTAAATTTTAATTTCTGAATTGTTAATTTACTAATAAATTTGTTTTGTTTTCTTTTGTTTTAAATTTTAATTTCTATTTTGTTAATTTGTTGATTTGTGAATTTTTTCTTTTATACCATTTATTGTATTTCTTAGATATTATATATTTTATTTTGTAAGCTTACTTGTATATTTACCACATCCCGTAAGGGAAAAGGGTTTGCAGTTGGTCTGCAGATTTATCTGCAGGTCCACTGTTCAATAAACAAATAAATAAATATGGTCTAGACCGTTACCTTTCTAGAACATATAACTGAATTTATAATATATATCTAATAAATCAACAGATTTAACGGTTCTTGTATAAAAACATCAAAACAACGAGGATACTTTCAAATGTCCTTTTCGTCCTTAAAGGACAAGATGGACAACTAAGGATATATATTTTTGGAAAGCTAGCAATTCCAGCTATCATTGGGATATGGTCATTAAGTCCTAGGTCAATACAACACTTTCAGAATCCCCCCTTTTTAGAATCTTACAGACATTCCAAAAGGGTTTTGAATTTTTATCTAGCATAGATAAGTAGCTGTTCCATAATTTATATTATTTTATTTAATAATTTGTTTTCTGATCGATCAATTTTATAATGTAATGCTAAATAATTCACCGGTAATTAAATCGTAACAAGTCGACATTTTCTTTAATTTTTTTCTTTTTTTTTTTACAAAATGTGATAACAATTTTTTTTTTGTTATTTGTTGACCAAAATTCTAAACAAAGCAACAGATTTGAATATAATTTTTTTTTCTAAACATTTTCATTATTATTTTTGTGGTAAAATACAACAACAAATTTAACAAAATGTTCGTTTCTATTTTACATATCGTCCTATAATCCCTCATATTATTATCTACATATATATATAGCTTTATTCATATAGGTATATGTAGTAATTCATTTCTTAATTTCCATAAATTTGATTATTTCTCTGTCTCATCATCAGCAGTAGATGTTGATCATAAAAATTAAACAAAAATTTTCAATTATTTATTTATTTATTTACATTTTTTTTTTCATTATAATTTGTGGAGTTTAAAACAAATTATAATGAAAATATTTATTTTATAACCATTTTTATTCATAATTTAAAAGTTATTTATTTATTTTTTTTTGTATAAAATTTAATCGGATTAAATTTATCGTAATTTAAATTTTTATCATTTTGTAATTTTGTTTTTTTTTTTTGCGAAAAAAAAAATTGTTATTTTTGTTCTTATAATATACACAGACGATGGTCCTTCTCTTAGTTCCGCCATTTCCTTGACATATTGTCGTTCCGGTGTTGATTCATGTATACTATATACACAACAATGTTATGTTTGAATTTGGATTTCAATTCAGTTAAAATTTATTAAATTTTATTTGTTTTTGTAAATTTAAATGTTAGTATGTGTATGTATGTATCTCTTGAATTTAATAATTTGTATAAAAATAAAAAAAAAATAACGAATGAGAGATGATTTGATATCTTATTACAAAACTTTAACTTTGTGATCATTTTGTCATGTTTTTCCGTTCTAATTTATTTTATTTTCTGTTTTTTTTTTATAAATTTTATTTTTATATTGAAGACTGACTAAGAGAACCAAGAGAATCTTCGAAGCTGCAAATCTGCAAATCTGAAGATAGAAAAAGCCGTGATTTTTTGATTTATTAAAGGTTTGGTATAGATCGAAAATTTGAGATACAAATTAGAAACTCTCGTAATGCACAGTTTTTCATTAGAAATTTTCGGATATATCGATGAAATTGTTTTGGAGCATATAGGCAGAAAATACAAAATTTATATTAATATCCGGACAAACATCGATATGATCGCCATAAATATAGGAGAATTGCCATAAATATCGGTAAATCTTTATAAAACAGTATCTTTGCAAAGATATGTTTTATACAATAATTATGGATAAATATTTTCAACACTAACATGAAAAATGTGTTTTTATACAGAAAAATTAAAATTATTGATAAAAATTATATTTATTTATTTAGTTTAGTTCAAACTTCATTACAATTATTATTATTTTTTTTTTTTAACAATACAACATAACACATTCAATTTATTTGTCGTCGAATCCGAATTTGCAAAAAAAAAAATACCCCTTTGAAAATCTCGATTTTGTCCAATTTCGGCGATTTTTGGGCTAAAAAAACCCTTTTCCGGTCTTTTCCGAAAGTTGAAAATATCATCAATTTTTTAAAATTTTAAAATAACGGCTCCTTCTCCTCGTAAAAAGCTGATACGCATGCTCTGGACACCCGGTTTATTGCAACGAATAATTATGTACCTAAAACCAAAAGCTTTTTCTGGATAACAGTAACAGAGACATCAAAAGAAATGACAATTTATTTGCAGCTCGTTCAATTTTAACTTAATTTTTAATTTTTAAATGCATAAAACTTATTATTTTGTAACAATGGGATTTTGTGATATTGGGATTTTTAAATTTGGTATTTTGTTTTTGGGATTTTGATTACAGGATTTTGACTTTGGGATTTCGGACCCAATCCGTTTCACCTATAGCCTACATCATATTCTATAAATTTTATTAAATAATATTTACTTATGATTCTTACTTCTCTTCTCTAACTTCTTGCTCCGGGCTTACTTTATTTGACGAACATTTTTCTAATTTACTAATAATATAATAACCTCGTACAAGCAGTTAGTTATGATGTTGATTCCAATATTTTGATCAAAAATAAAACACACAAAAAAACCAAATGAATGATTCGGCATGAAAATAATTTCAAATATTACTCTATTGCAGAAAAGTTGCTGGCCAGCTTCAAACTCATCACTGCAATAAAAAATGTTGTGTGGGTAATGTTATTATCGATAAAATATTTGATTTTATAATATAGCGTCTACACTGAGACTTTTTGGGAAAATGAGAAAAACATGAGAAATCATTATGTACTGAAATGGCATTCACCAGTACTGAAACGGATTTAAAATACAAACAAGGTGTATGGGTCATCTTTTTTGCAATAGAATAGTATAATGGAAATCAATACAAATACACTAAATGTTTTTGTTAGTTGAGCATCAATCAATGGCCTCAAACAAATAAAATGTTTTGCAGTATAACAGAATCCAAATGTAGAAGCCTAAAATACGATCAGTCAAATATTAAAGTCGAAATGTGATATGAAGCTGAATTAAATAAAATGTTTAACCCCAAATGTGATAGGTTAATCAGGGATGGCGAACCTATGGCACGTGTGCCCAAAATCAATTTTGATTGGATTTGATTTTGATTATTTGTGTATGTGGTTGTACGTATAAATGTACACGTATACATTTGAAAATTCAAAGCATTTGAATGTTCAAAACATAAATTAAATTTGGTAAATTATGAAGTCTGGATTGGCAGCATTTGATGATATATTAAGTTTTGTTTCCAAAATAATAAATTCTATAACAGCCCGAGCTTTGAATAAGAAGCAATTTCAGTTTTGATGAAATTATAATGTTTCTGAATGATAAGAAATCTAAATTTGTTCAACTTTTTGATAATGACTGGATCACAAAATTAATGTTATTTGCAACAATTTAAATGAATTAAATATTAAATTGCAGACCAATTTAATTGATGTTATGTTTGCTATTATTAAAGGTTTTGAGGCCAAATTAGTAATATTTAAATGTGATATTGACAACAACGACTTTTAAGTATTTTCCTTTGTTGAAAGATCATTTTCAAAAATTTTCCATTCATGGAGCCTATGAAAATAATATAAATTTTTATAGTTATAAATGACATACAAGACAATTTTGTAGCGAGATTTCAAGATTTCAAAATATTTAAATTAACTTTATTAAATATCCAGATCCAAGTTCGATTTGGAAATTACTAAAATTGATCAATTAGAATGGTTAAAGTTAGAGAATATAGAAATGTCGTTGGCAGAGTTCCAATCAAGATGTATTTGGAAACAGAAATTTATAGAATTGGACCATGAAATAGAAAATAATGAAAAAAAAAATTAAATAAAGAAGAATACGAAAACATGTACAATATGTTGTTGAAGACATGGTGTTCGCTTCCAGAGACATTTAATTCGATGAATAAATTGTCTTTATCTATTCATACAATTTTTTCATTAACATATAGCTGTGAAAGCTTATTTTCGATAATGAATCACATAAAATCTGATATACGAAACAGACTTACCGATGAATCTGGCGAGGTTTGTATTTCATTAAAATTGTCAAACTATCATCCTGAAATTGATGGCTGTATCGAAAACTATTCAACAACAAAAATCTCATTAAAAATTATGTCAGCTAATTATAGAAATAAATGTATATATATTTTTTAATAAGGCACACGGCCACGTATGTATTTTCATTTTATCAGAATAATTTTTATTGGCACGCAGTCACAAAAAAGGTTCGCTATCCCTGATATACACAATAATGTACAATATACAGTACAATAATATTGAATGTAACAAAAAATGTTCCAAAATATTTCAGACCATAATCAGTGCTATATATGGTAACAATGTTTACAATTCTGATATTCATCCAGATTTGAGTATCAGACAAAGTAAAGGCATTGATCAACTCAGAAAGATTAATTTGTTAATTTGTTTACATTAATTCAAAATAAAAATTTTGAAAAAATATTAGCACGATTGGATTCACTACGTTAGATCAATACCCGTTATTTATTAAAAACCTATAGAATTTTATCTGATTAAAAGTATGGGCTTTTTCAAAAATTCATTAATAACTTAGTTTTAACGTGCAGTGTGTTTTTTTTTCTAAACTGCGTTAACTGAAAAAGCAAAAACTGCAAAAGCATTATTGGAAATATATTCGAAAAGTAAAACTACAAATTAAACCTGCAAAATTTATATGGCAATTATGCAGTAATAAAGTTTGCTTGCAAATTTAAGGTTAATGTCAGGTTGTGAAACAAAATGTCTGATATTGAGGTAATTTTTTATTTTTTATATATGTAATACATACTACATTATTATAAAAATAAATAAAACTAAATAATAAATTAATAATTTATTTTTATTTTTCAGTGAGTTACAAGAAGAAAAATATTGGGACAGCGCAAAAATAAAACTACTAATTAATATTAGGATTGGTGCCGAAAATGATTTCAAAGAAAATAAAAAGGAAAAGAAGCGTTTAGAGAAATAAAAAACATCGATCCTAATTTCCCATTTTCTGTAAATGAATGTATAACCAAATTCAATAACCTTTTCACTAGCTACAAAAGAGTCAAAACCAGAAACAAAAAAACTGGTAGAAATAGAACGCACTGGGAATATTATAACTTATTTGATGAAGTATATGGCACCAGCCAAGTACTTTCACCTCCCAATAATATTATATTATCAACATTAGATGTTTCGCAGTCTGACAGAATAGTTGATAATTCCTTGGAAACTACCACCATAATTTCAAATGAACCCGATGATGAAAATTGTGAAATTGAGCTTCCGAAACCACCAATTAAAAAGAAAAAAAGCATATATACATTTTTAGAAAAATTTGATGAAGAAGAAAAAAAGCGTCATGACGAATTTATTAAGCTTGAAAAAGACAAACTGGAAATTGAGAAGCGAAAGCTTGAAATATTGCAAGAATTGAAAGACTTGATGCAGGCAAAAAGTACATAGTTAAGAAAAAGGTAGGTAGTATTGGTTGCCAAAAATGTAATTTAAAAAAAAAATTCTTATTGCGATTTGAATTTAATAGTCCTTTATTTATTTAGTTATTAATAAAAAAAATGAAATATATTTAATTTTTCAAAACAAGTTATTTGAGTTTTTATTCCAACTGCCAAACAATTTCACATACTTCGTCTCTTTTAATGCGACCTGCCCGTTGCTGTTCATTTTGAAAGATTTCCTGATCTTCATAATTTCCATCATGTTCATTTTCATTATTTAATAGGATTCGCTCGATGTAGCATTCACTGTTTTGAATAATTATATTGTGCAGTACTACACATGCCATTACCATGTACTTAATTTGTTCCACATTTTTGACATTAACGAATTCTAAGATTTTAAATTTATTTTTCATAATGCCAAAAGCCTGTTCTATACGGACCCGAATGGAGCTCAAATAATAATTGTATTTTTTTTTTTTTATGACAAATCGTTATATTTTTTAAAGGGTGTAAGTAGGTAGCTTCTAAGAGGATATGCGGAATCCCCTATGAGATAACAATTATTTGGAAATTCTTATATTGCTTTTGGAAAGAGCAATTCCTAACGGGCTATTACTCAAAACGCAAGCATCATGTGCTCTTCCAGGCCATCCAATGAACACATCAATAAAAGAAAATTTAGAGTCATAAGTTCCCTGAAGTTATATACATAGTATTTTATTAAGCATGATATAAAAAAATTTCCATGAATACATACTTGCATTAAAATTGAATGAAAACCTTTCCGATTGTAAAAGCTCGTTGGTTCATTTTTGGGTGCATTTACTTTAATGTGCATCGATAACTCCGGCAACATTAGGTAATTTTTTGTTATCATTAAATTCATTTATTATTTGTTCATGTTCTTCAGGACTAGGCCATCGTACGAACTTATTTCTTAAAGAGGAAAGTATTTCACAAATTTCTTTCACAATTTCATGACTAGTGGATGTCGAAATGTTAAATCTGTCAGAAATTGTTCTGTAGCATTCTTTATTACATAGGAACCAAATTGTAATATATAAAGCTTCCTGCAAATGAATCCGTGGTCTACCGTATTTGGTAATTTTCCATAAAGGCTTGAGCTTACATAATTTTGTATAAAGAACAAAATATGAAAAAAAACAAAATTTGAAATTCATATAAACAATAAACATTATACATAGATTAATTGATTTTATGTCGGGCAGGGATCTAGTTTCACTATCACAACCGCCGCAAATCGGTTTATTCTTAAACTTATGGATAACATTCACTTTATACTCACCAAGAAACTTACTTTTTTCCATTCTGAAATGGGAAAAAAATATATGATTTGGCATTAAATTTATAGTTTTTATATAATTAGGTAGTTTAGGTACCACAGTTTTTTGAAACCTTCTAAGATAAATTAACAATAACATCTTCCGATTTCTTTTATTTTTTAAAAAATGTTTTAAACTTCGAGTGTCACCTTCTTCATTTAAAGACACTAATGATTGCGTTCGTAAAAATTTCATTAAAAAATTATCCATTTTTCATTTCACTATTTTTAAGAAATAATATTGAATGTCATTTTTTGAACTGATAATTTAGTTCTTGCATGATGCGGAACTTTTCTTAAGCTCCAGAAGTCAATTCAGCCGTCTGCGCATATTGCAAAGTATGCGTAAAAAATATTTGCAGTTTTAAATTAAAAATTGCAGAAATTGCAGTATAGTATGCATTTCCGAAAAAACCCTATATTATAGATGTGCCTAATGTAAAAGTAAATTAATAGTCAATCTATAATGGGATAAGATATGTTATTGGGTTAAGAAGATCTCCAGCTCTTCAAAAAGCCTGCCATCACTGGTAAGAAGCAGTACTTGAGCTGTCTTTTGATGAATTATATACTAAAAAAAATTCAAATCAAAATCATATGATTATTTTTTTTGTCTTGGATTTATTCACTAATTTTGTAAGATTATTTTTTGTCACAAATTTGAAGTCTTTTATTGAAATTTCACATTCATTGATGTGAAATAATTTTTAACAAATTTGATATACCACTAAATACCTTCATTATTAGATAGTGTGAATGAAAATACAAAAAAAAAAAAAAAATACAAAATATGAAATTATGAAATTTTTAATTTTTAATAAAGAATATTGTTTTTTTTTGTTTAGTACAAAAATAAAAAAGGACAAAGTTCATTTTTGATCCTTTTAACAAAAAACATCACAGTTAAATACGTATGAAATTTTGTATTTGTTAAAATAATTGAATTGAAAAAAAATAATTTTTCCAGATTAAAATTGGCTTCTTCTTCTGTATTCGCCATAATTCAGATTTTCAATAATCTTATTTGCAATTTTTTGTTATTGTTTTTTTTTTTTTTTGTTTATTAAAATACAGATGACACCCAAGTTAGGATTTAATTTTAATATTATATATCCTTTTATTTTCTATTATTATTCTATTGTATATATGCAAGGATAATAAGTAAAAATAAAAGATTTTTAAAAACTGCCAGTCAAAATTGTCAACAAATTCGCATATGTTTCAATTCAACAACAATATGAATAAGGATATCAAAAATTTATAAAAAGGACTTGTGTGTAAATTATTTCATATTTTTTTTTTATTATCCTTCTTTTCATAAATTACTTTACACTGTACATAAACATCGAGTTATTTTTAATTGAATTGTACATTATATAGGTATAGGTAGGTTCCTTTTAGATTCATTTTGTTTTGTTTTTTTTTGTAATTTTTTTTGATTAAAAAAATAAAAATTAAATGGCGTGTTTTGTTAAATTTTTTTTTCAAGATCACAATACAATAAAAAAAAACAAAACAAAAAAAAAACAATTTTCTTTTATATCCTTAAAAATTCCACTAAATGATGTTAAACAAAATATAATTAGAAATAACAAAAAAATAATAATAATAAAAGTTAAAGGTGTGAATTTAACAGAAAAAAAGTAGTTTTGTTAAAAACAGGATTAAGGCGTTTGATATGTTGTTGACGCATATACAAAATTAAATATATTTGTATTGGTTGTGATAAAATATAGAAGTATTTTATTTTATTTTTTTAAAATTTTATTGTCAATGAATTTTTGAAGGGATTCGTTTATCAATTGTCAAATACAAAATAATTTTTTGCTTTCAACCTCCTTTGGGGTGTACAGGGTTAGGTATATAGAATAGCATAGATATATTATTATGATTCCGAAGCTGTGTTTCATTTTCTTGTAATCATTAATTTAATTTTTCAGTAGTTACTGTTACTATTCTATTTAATTCTAGTAATTGCCGTATGCCCCTTTTGGGCTGTATGAAAAATCACCCAAAACCAAATCGTCCAAAAATTTAAAAATGGAATGTAAAAAATTACAAAATCACTCAAAATTAAAAAAAAAATGAAATATCGCCCAAATAGTTTTGAGTTGTTGTTTAATATTAAAAAAAAATTATAAGAAATATTAATGTGATGAGTTGAAACATGAAAAATTATAAGGGGGTTTTAGAATTTGATTCACAAAAGGGGGATATCGTGTTTTACAGAATATTCACCTTAATTATTTTTATGCTTAGCTGCTGTCAGATCAAAAAGAGAATGTCTCCTTTAAGCAAATATTTCGGATTTTTATAAAATAAGACTACAGAGCTTATCAGCACATGTAATGTAATTTAGGTTTTATTGTATATAGTATGATAAAAAATTCTTACAATATATTACTCAAGTATTTTATGTTTTTTTTTCTTTATTTAGATAAGGTTATTAATTTTACAAAAATAGTTTTGTTCAGTGATCTTAGCCTTAGCTGTTTGATCAAACAATAAATTTTATCAAATCGAACTCTAACCAAGTTTTACAATTCGTTATTTTTGAATTGTATTCTAAACATAAAATAATCAATATAAGCATACATAGTAACATTGTCCAAGAGCAAGACTCTACAAAATTGCAAAAAAGGGCTCATAAGACTCTCATAACACATTTGAAACTCTCATAACTTTAGCTCTTGTTACAAGAATTAAATTAGTTCTCATAACATTATTATTATGAGATAATTACACTCATAGAGTATTACTCTCATAGTAACACTCTAGTAATACACTTGCTATGAGAATTCAACTCTCATAGAGTTAAACACTTGTAATAAGAACGTTATGAGAGTTTAAGTATAAAAATAGTTTATCAAAATAGACTTGCTATGAGAGTTTAACTCTCATAATGCTCTGTTGAACACTTGTAAGAAGAACGCTATGAGAGTTTAAGAATAATAATGCTTATTAAAATTCTGTTATGAGAAGTAAAATGTTGAATCCCTTCAAATCAGATCATTATGATTATAAAACGATATAGACAAAATGGAAAAAATTTGATTGGAGAAAGGTAAAAAAATACGGTAGCTTCCGTAAAAAAAATGAAAAAACATATCTTGAATTTAAAACGCCCAGGTATATTAAAAGCATATAGGAGTAAATTATAATGGGCAATCAGTGGTAGCTTCATCTAAGGATACAATTTTATCTTTTGATGCTTCACATCAAAGCAAAATTTTCTTAGAACCTAACAGCAGTAATTTGATCCAAAACCACTCAAATGCAGGTAACGAAGAATCCCGTCCTGTTTATAATTCAACAGAACCAATGTATGTATAAGTTTATTTAAATTAACAGAAAAAATAGTTAATGATATTGAGTATAGCTTGAGATATTGCAGTATAGCTTTCCAACAGGATTAATATAGGGGATGATGATGATGATGATGACTATGAAGAACATCAGCTCTCTATGAAGAATATCGACAGTGAGTTAGAAAAAGATGAGGTTTTTGGAAATGAATTAAAGAATTGGGCAATTCAGTTAAACATAAGACAACAAGCACCAGCACCAAGCACCAAGTGTTGTTAGGAATATGTACTATTATAAATCTGATACTATTAATTATAATATATATTCTTACTAAAATGAGCTTAATCTCGTTTATTTAATAAGCTAAAACAAATTTTTGAAATAAACACAAATTTTATTTATTTAGTCTTGTAGGCAAAACAAAAACCTATTGTAAAAGAAATAATACTCTCATAATTAGAGTAATTATCTCATAACAAAAGTTCTCATCTCATAAGAAGAGTAACACTCTTCTTATGAGAGTAATATTATCTCATAACAAGAGTTCTTATCTTATAAGAAAACTAAACCAACAGCGGCCATTATACGGAGTTTTTTTTTATTTTTCTCCCTTACGTCGCTAAGTAATTTTTTTAAACAAAAATATATATCACTTTGATTCAATTTTATGGTTCAACGTTTAGACGTCCATGTAAATTTAGTATATATATAGGTATGTATGTAATTAAAAGAAATTTAAATTTCTATGAAAAGAACGCTCTCCGTCGAACAGTTTTTTAAAAATCATTTACTAATTTATTAGTACACCTTTTCTAAAAATCCTCGAAAAAAGTTTTAGTAAAAAATTACAGTACCGTACTTAAATCAAGCACGAAAAGGTAATTATAGCTAAGTTACTGTCAACATTAAAAAGACAAACAAAAGAAAAAAATATTATTTACTTAAATGCAACAGGGTTCTTATATAAGTTAATAAAAATAGTTTCTAAAAAAACTAAATTATTTTGACTTAATATAGGGAAAAGGTAGAAAAGGCATGGTAATTAAGAAGTATTTTGTTTTTTTCAAACCATACCAAAACATAGCTTACTTCTTATTAAAACATGACTGTTTACTGGTTCATAGTGAAAAATATCAGTCTATTTAAATCCCTGTTCTGTTAAAAAAGTTAAATTGGGCTTTAACCAAATTAATTGGGCTTGAATTATAATTAATAAATAGGGGTTTCTACTATTATATTTACTTTTATACTTAGTTTTACTCAAATTTATTTAGTCATCTATTTTAAATAAAAATGATGGGTAAAAATACCATTATAGGACCCGAAAGGGTTAAAAAAAAAATTATTAAAATTATTTAAATTTTGATTATTTTGGAGCGCATTGCTTTTTTTCGAGATAAAATGCCTACTTTTATCAATAAAATTTCAATGCCAGGTAAATTTTGATTATTATTGATGAAAAAATTATTTTAATTTCCTTTAATTTTATTTCATTTAATATTTTATTTTAGTTTAATATTTAATATATACATACTTACTTATGATCACACATACATAAAATTAAACATAAACTTTATTTAACTCAACTCTGCCAATGAAACCAATACATTTATATTAATATGTTTCTACCTCTTTCAGACAATTAGACTCATAATGAGAGTTAAGCACTCATGAGTTTCTCAATACTCTCATAGTAGTTTCCTTGTGAGACTTTTAATCTCATAAACGGTGCCCGTTTACTCTCATAACGATCGTATAAAGCACTCATAGCATTCTACAAGAGTAAAATTATGAGAGTAATACTCTTGACTTAATTCTCATAGAACTATATATATGCATACATTATAGCTGTTGTACATACATTTTTTCCTAATAGTATTATATATTTTAGTATTATATAGTAATATATATTCTTCTAAATAAAAATTCTTTTATCATAATTTTGAACTTCAACAATTTCGTAATCTCTTTCGAATCGCTTGGTAATTCGTTAAAGCTTTTTTTCTGTCTGATATCTAGCTTAAGCATAAACAGGGACATAATAAAGAATGAATAAATTGAAAATAATGCATCATTAGAAATATATCTGCGTATGCGCCTAAGTATTAATATATAGGGGGATACTTTACCAATTACGTACTTTATATATGGTTAACCCACTTCATTCTTTTATCTATAACTAGACCTGGATAATAAAACTTATTAACTTTTACTATGTTTACAGAATTGAAATCAAAATTGTCTTTAAGTAAATTAAAAAATAATATATAAAAACATTTTTGGGCTATTTTTCATGTTTGATATATTTTGGGTGATTTTTCATTCATTCCAAAGAAATGTTCAGCACTCGGGAAAATCCGTTCCGTTTTAATGAGCATTATTATTTGGCTCTGGTCCTATGAATTTACTCTTTGCATCTGTTTTTGCAAGGATATCTGCTTCTTCGTTGCCATGTATTCCTTAATGCCCAGGAGAAGTCCACATAACAGGATTCCGTTAAGCTTCCGTTAGCTTTATGAAATTTCTGCAATAGCTACAAAGCTTTGATTTAAAAATGTGCACAGGTTTCAGCTTTAAAAACAGTGGGATTTGTCAAATATGCTGGCAGCAATTTTCTCCCCGACTTTTGAGTATACCATACTGAAATTCTTAAAGGTAAGGCTCTTATTAAATCTTCGACTTCTTCCTTTTAGGTAATACCTAAAGTAAAGTTCCTACGGCAATTAATTGCTCTTGTCATATATAGTCTGACGTTGTAATTGCTTCTGTTCCTGGGTTAATTTTCTGCAAGATCATACTAGGTCCTATTATTTTGGGTTTGAGGTTTTTTGTTAGATGTAAACTTAGTTGCTGTCATTCCTGCCGTCGTCATCAGGTACAGATGAATCGGAGGTTAAAATCAAATAGGGTCATAGTAGTGACTTAACAACTTCAGAACTATCGCAATTTCATCTCCAATTAGCAAAAAATTGGTAAATGAACAATTAACAAATTATTTGAACTTAGCTAATCTAACTAGCAAGAACCAATATGGATTCAAAACAAAAATGAACTATCTTTGATAATATATGGTGATCTGAAATTCCATCATGATTGAACAAAAATAAGAAAATATTAATAATATTCTTCGATAGACAGGAAGATACTACACTAAGATACTACAGTCATCTGTAGGGATAATCCCTATGTTTTTCAGAACATAGACTTTTACATGCAAAAAATGCCCTATTAGCTTTTTTGTTTATATTGTAATCTAGTGTACTTTCAATTATATTATTCCTTGGTGTTTTGTTTGCATTACCATTTCGATAGCAACTTCGTCCAATGAAGGTTGTTGTTGGCTTACTTTTCTTCGAAAGGTAAAAAGGATGTTTTTTGTTTTGTGTATAGCCAGTTTCAATTCGTTCCGCAATTATGTTTTGGAATTAGATTGTCAGCGTAATTGATACAGTAGATATCCCCCTTGTTCAGAATGGCTATAGTAGTTGGCTCATTACTATTAACCACATCAGTGGCGAAATTACACCTAATTAGGGACATCCATCCCATTTTTGGTGCTACTGTTAGGTAATCGTTATTTTACTTTGCTGTTATTCAGTAAACATTTTTAGCTTCCACCGCTTGTTGGATTATATTGTATATCAACAAATATGCAGAACAAAACCTCTTTGTTCCGAAGCGTATCTTCGATTTCGTAAATGAGTTCACGTAATGCTATCTGTGTTGATTTCTCTACTTGAAATGCGTGCTGATTCACATTCAAGGTAAAATTTTTAAGAAAGTTGGATTTTATGTATATTAGGTCTAATAATTTTTCTATGGTTTTAAGAACAAAGGACAATAAAGTGATTTGCCTATAAAATTTAACCCTGTCGCTGGTCTTATTTGCACCTAGTTTAGGAATAAAAACTACTCTCGTTTCTCCCCATACACTTGAGATCTATCCCAAGCTATAACTTGGCCTAAATAACTTTGTTATTATTAAATCAGGTATTAGTACATTTGTGCCCTGCTTTATAAATATTGGCTATGCACCATCCTCTCCTCTCTGATATTTATATGGATCAAAGTAGCTAACCGCACAGCGTGTTGTTTTAGGTGTAAACATTTGTTATGATTGTTTGTATGGCTTGTTGTGGAATCATGTAGGACCTAAAGCAATTAAATTAAAATTTATTATTTAAAAACCAAATAATAATTATTATGTATAGACCTTGATCACATTTTATGGAAATGATTTTTACCAATGATCATGATCTATGGTTTGGTCAATTTTGCGTTAATAACAGACCTAACTAATATATATGTTATCATAGTGTATTTGAACGTAAAATTTTTTATATTTTTTAATTTATTAATCGTACTTTTATTTTTAGTAATAATGCAAATTAAATAATTTAATTGTTGGCTTGTTTCCATTCCCTAATAGTTATTTTAATATTTAATTGAAATATTGAGCAGAAAGCAATATACTTCTTTCATCAATGTTTGTGCTGCAGTGATAAATTATAGTTTTTGACTTTTATCTTCCTTTGTAGTTCAAAGTTGTTTACATCGTAAATTCAATTCAGAATCTGTGAATTGTCAGTACTGATAATACCACGGATCTCGACTATCAGGTAATATAAATCATTTTTGCCATTACTCGAGTCTAATGAGAACTACGTTTAGATGATTGAGATGGTATACGATATCGATAGACAAAACTGGCTCCATAGGATATAAGCTAAGCTAAGATAGGATTAAGCCACCCAAGTAACAAATTATACTCAATCCTATAAATTTACCTTTAATATTAGAAATATTAAAATTTTTACTAACCAAAACCAATACTTTGACTATACTTTGTAACTTTCTTTTTTTTTTAATTACTTACATTGTCAAAATCAAAACCAACTAAATGAAAAAAATTTTGTTCATTTTTAAATTTAAATAAAAAAAATAAAAAAAAATGAAAAATTCTTAAAATTAATTTCTAACCTCAAAAATTAATTAATTTAAAAAACTGATCGGTCCACCATTTTTTTTTTTTTTTTTATCTTTTATTGTGTTAACCTTCAGGTGATTTTCATTTGTGTTAAAAAAAATTTATTAGGTAAAAAAATCAATCAACCGAACCAAATTTAATTTCAGTTCAGGTTTGTGTTTATTAGATGCTATTTAAGCTCTATATATATATACATTATGTATATATATATATATATATATATATACAATATTATAACTCTTTACCTATAGTTTTGGACTAATTCATTATGGTGCTTAAGTTGTTGTTTCCACCGCAATTTTTTATTTTTTTTTTGTCATTTATTAGGTTGAATTCTATGTTTTTCTACTTCAATGAATTTGTTTAAATGGCGGCATGTTTTTGTCTACAACAAAAAAAAAAATATACAAATAAAAATTAAAAAAAAAACCCCTCATTTTTGTTTTATTTTTTTTTTTTTTTTTAATTTTGTCATGTATTTTGTTTAGACTAATCAAATAAACTTAAAATTTTTAAAGTTAAATGGAGTAAACATGAATTTTATCTGCTATGATATTATGTTTTTAATGTTTAAAATATACAAAAAAAAATAATAATAATAATAAAATAAAAATAAATAAAAATTAAAAATATATCTTAACATATCTACACAACCAATAGGTTAAACTGACTTTTAATTTTTAAATAACTCTTGTATACCTCTAACTTCTTTACCTTTTATTTGGTTTAGTTTTGATCTTTGAATATACTCACATGCATGAACATGTATATGTATGAAGAGAACATGTTAAATGAATTAAAAACAAAATTTCAATTTATTTATTTATTTTTTTTTTTTTTGTAAGTTGATTTCATATTTGTTCGGTTTTAAATTGACGAGGAAGAAACGAAGTGTTTTGTGAATTGTTTTCGATTAAAATTTGCATAGTCAAATAATAAGAAAAAGTACAAACATTTACAACAGCTATACGGGAGGTGGTAGCAAATATGCTGGGCAATTTACAAATTAACAAAAAGGTGTGTGTTATAGACTTAAATAGGATGCCGATTAGCGATAAGACGGGCCGATAATCCAACCGATAAATCGTTTCAAAAATCACTTATGGTATTACTGGTAAATTTCCTTCTTTTACCGGTAATTCCGACAATTTGTTCATAATGCTCGAACGCTTTTATAGGTTAAAAAGCTGTGTCAGAAAAAGTCTCATCGATCTAAAGAGTATACATTAAACTTTACAGAAAATGGACTTTCTTTGGTATCTAATATTATCGTAGCATTACAATCTATTAAATTGGCTGTCGAATCACTTTCTTGTAATGGCACAAATTCATTTAGTGCTGAGGTGAAAATTTAAGTTGGATAAGTACTCAAAATAAAACCACTGGTTGAGCAATAAATTTAAATATGAATTAATAAATCGAATGATGCAAAGAAGATTCATAAATTTCGCCAATGTTCTGCAATTTCTGTTCGACCCAGACAAAATTTTGTTTGTCCAATTCAGATAATGGTAGCAATTATAATATTTTTAATATAACAAAGAAAGCTTGGTTCTGACGACTTAAACTGACTGTGAAAACACGATGAATTTACTTTAATTAGACTTAGAAAGAGATCCAGAGCGAAATTATCTAACAAAAGGAAATACTATTTTTTCTAGAAATAAAAGAAAATTGAAATAGAAATTTAGAACAATCAACTGCAGCTGGTTTAGTACAAGATAATACAAATCGAGGGAAATACTTATAATTATTGACGTATGATCATGACTATTCGTTCAACTAGCGTGGTTTCAGAAAGAGCATTTTTTTCAGCTAGAATGTTATGTACAAAAATTTTAAGTCAGTCAAAAGGGTAATAGGATTAATACTTTATGTTTTTCAAGATCATATTTTAATAAATTGAAAGCTATTTGTATCACATCTAAAAATAATTAGTATATACCGGGTGTTCCAAAGCATGCGTATTATTTTAAAAAAAAATTATTTCTTAGTAAGTTAAATTAGTTTTTTATTTTTTGACGTAGAATCCGAATTTGCATAAAAAAGTACTGCTCCCCATTTGAAAATCTCGATTTCGGCCAATTTCGTCGATTTTTGGTCTTAAAAAAACGATTTGCGGTTCTTCCCGGAAATTGAAAATATCAACAATCGATAGACCACATTCGATTTAGTTAATAAATTTTTTTAATTTTTTTAAATAACGGCCCCTTCTCCTCTTCAAAAGCTGTTACGCATGCTCTGGAACCCCCGGTAATATACACAAACATTAATTACTTTTTATAATGAATAAACTAATATTGAAATTTTTATTTAATTTTTACACTATTTTCAAAATACCGGTAAATTACCGTTAAACCGAATTACCGGTAACATGTTTTTGGTTAATATTTACACACTTTAGAGTACTTCAATTCGGTATGGATTCATGGACTAATTTTCAATCTTTTAAGATATAATAATTTTCCAACTCAAGTAATAACAATGATAAAAAACATGCTAGAAAATAAAAAAATGATCATAGTATGAACAATACTACAGCTATATTTTAAGAAAATATTTAAAATAACTAATGGTTTACACTTACAGCAAGGAGCTGTTGTAAGTTTTTGCTGAACTATTAAATAAACTTTATCAAAACCAGTCTCTGACAAGGAGCTTGACTTTTGCGGATGATTATAATGTAAATAGATATGTATCAAAAATGCAAGCACAGCTGTGAGTTAATTATAATGAAACACAAAACTATGCTGATACATGAAAAACTATACTGGATGTACCCTCAGTATAGTTTCTTATTTTTTGTCATAGAATCCGAATTTCAAAAAAAAATACTCCTACCTATTTGAAAATCTCGATTTCGGCGATTTTTGGGCTTAAAAAGCCCTTTTTCCGGTCCTTCCCGGAACTTGAAAATATCACCAATCGATATAGCACCCTCGACTAAGTTAATAACTTTTTTTTGAATTTTAAAATAACGGCTCATTCCCTTCTTAAAAAGCTGATACGCATGCTCTGGAACACCTGGTAGAATGAATTAGCATAACAAGTGTGAAGTTATATATTATACAGGATACAAAGTAAATCTAAATAAAGATCATGTTAGAAAAAACTGGCTATAGTTCTATATAAAAACCTATAACAACTACACTTACATATTATGCTTGTCCTATTTTATTATGTTAGCTTAAAAGAAAGTCTGTAAGGCATTGTACTGTTAAATTCAGAAAATCAGAAAAAGACTCAAACACTATCTACATCGAACAAACATTTCTATAAGGCTAGCAAAATGAATGACAGAAAATAGTCGGATTGCTCACTTAATATATCCAGATGATTTACACATTGAGATGACAATGGTCGCTGGTTATACAGCCAAGAAGGATGGCTTTACCTGAAAAAAAATTAATATATTCAAAATAATAGTAAATTGCCATAATATACCATATATTTACTTACTACAGCCTTCGCTTGTAAAAATTTCAAAAACTTAAATTTGTTCTTGTCTTTTCCGTCTGACTTTATTTACACATTGTATTTAAATAAAAGTTATCAAATATTCAAATGTTAAATGTCCATTTGTTAATCTTTCTTTTGCTTTAGAATCTATTTGTCCAAACATTTGTTTGCCAAATAAGTTTTTTGCGAAATGACTAAATGACCAAATGACCAAGGGCCAAGTTTCCATTTGTACTAAATGTACTTTACTCAATATTTACGAATTTTTTCCGACTCATGTTTATTAATACTGTATGTAGTGATGAAAACTCGAATTTATAAATGTAAGTAGATTTTGTTAAAGAGAACCAGGTAAAAAGTAAGTGGATGATATTGATACATTTAATATAGTACAGTATAGTAAGAGCCGTTAAATATGGCCGAAGAAAAAAAAATCGATTCGATTTAATTTAGTTAAATAAATTTGATTTTTCTAGTAACGATTCTAAAGCATAATAAGAAAGTAAGAAAAAACTAAGGGCTGGCATTAACTCTTCTTTTATTTTGCTTTTTCCTTGTCATTTGGATTATTGCCATCAGGACTATCTACCCGAGATTATCTACTTTGTATTTTCATTATGATCGTTTTACTGTGGAAGTAATGTCGACGTTATTTGTGGAAATTTTAGAATTTTTTTATTTAAGCTTTTAGTTTTTCCAACCATCAGCTACCACCATTGAAGTCAATATTTTTCGCGGTAACGCGGGTGTGAAACGAATTTTTCAAAAATGTTGTTATTTTGGGTTTTGGAACAAATCGAATGGAAATTTGAGCTTCTTATCATTCAAAACACATTTTGTCCTAATCTTTTTCTACTTTATATATATGTTGCGGTTAAAGTAATTATTAATAATAACCGGTTATTATTAATAATAACCAAATAGAAAGGTTAAAGTAATTAATTTGGACAGAATTTATTTAATTTATCACACAAACCGGTAATTGTTAATAATTCCCACCTATCTTAGGCAAATTAATAAATATTGTAAATAATATAAAATATTTTTTGGAAAGGTTCAACGGTCCGGAAATCAGGACCAAATGTCTTAAAGTTTTATTTTTATGATCAGTACAATGGGTCTTAAATGCGGTGAAGGCAATAGGTCCTGGATCCCAGGAATTAGGCCGAAAAACTACGTCACGTGTTTTGTATGTGTAATTGTATTTTTCTGAAAAAAGGTTTTTAATAATTAATTTTAAAATTTATTTTGGATAGATCCGACGGTCGAGATCAATGACTTAAATATTTCAAAAAGATGTTATGTTTCACTGAAAACTTGTCGTCTGCGTTTATCTGCTGTCTGCGAAAACAGGGTTTAAATAAATAAGTGGTGAGGGTTTTGGGGCGGCAGCCACCTACGTTAAAAATCTATAAATTCAAATTTAGTTGGTCAAGGATTTCAATACTGTAGTTCTAAATTCGATTGTAATTCAAATCGTTGCAAATGTAAAAAGTCAAATATCAAGTATAATTCCAAATGTCATAAAAGCTCTTCCTGTAAAAATAAATAAATTAACTTCGTAGAAATAAATGATTAATTTAACCATAAAAATATAACTTTTGTTTTTTTTTGTCATAATTTTAATAACAAATATAAGAAAATTAAAAGAAATAAATTAAATTTTAATCACATTTACCAATCCATACAGGTAATTATTAATAATTACCGGTAAATGTAATAAATTCTACTCATTTATCACATTTACCAAAATACGCGGTTATTATTAATAATTACCATATTTATCACATTAACCGTAACATATATATGAATTATGTAATGCCAGTTAAATTTTTTACCTTTCTGGCATTATGTGAAACAAACTCTAATGTTTAAAGAAACTTGTGTCATTCAATACCACTTCCTATAAATAAGGTGAGCAAAACCTCTGACTGTGTGATCCTCTTCAACAAATTCACAATTCATTTTTATTATCAATTTAAACTATATAAGATTATACAGTAAGATATACAAGCAAATTGCACATGGCTTATGGTAAGCGTTTAGCGATTTATATAAATGATATGTAGCTGAAAAACACTAGCCGTGGCAGGGCACTATCTAGTGCTAGAAGTTGCAAGGAATAGACAATTGCTTTCTTTATTGATTTTTAGTTTTTTATTGCTTTTGTACTTCTACTTCCATTTACCATATTCAGTGTATGTTATCATCATCACTATCCTGTAACCTCACTAGTGGGATGTAGTGACAAATTGTAGCTTTTGACCTTCTTTAAAAACTTAAATTCAAAAATATTCAATAGATCAGGATTACAATAAACCTATTTGTAGCTGCGGTGGTGTGTATTCGAACCCTACGCGTTATACCAGTCGTATTATAATCTAATCCAATAACAGCATAACACAAAAGACATTCCAGCTTAAATTTTAAGCCGATCCTCCCCCGTTTCAAATATAGGAAAAAATTTAATATTTTTTTCAAATTAATAAAATTAATTTTCTGAAATTTATTGTCAAACCTCGTATTGTTTTTAAACGATTTCATGGATCATTTCATACTTGTGTACTGACATTTAATTTTTTTTTATTATTTTTTCTCTTTTAAATAAAAACCTTTGCACGCATTTTCATTTTTTTTTTTTTTGTTTTTTATCTTCAAAACATACGAATACAATTTAAACATGTCATATATTTTTATATTTTTATTTGCAACAATGTTTCTATACATACATATACAATATTAGCTTATGTACTTATATGGACGCACTATAATAAATATTATGTTTATCAATATATTTATTAATAAAATAAAATTCTTAATAAACATACATGATAATTTTTTTTTTTTTAATTTTTTAAGTTTTTATCTTATGTTTTAACATATCTCAATTTATATATGAAATTTATTTGATTTTTAAATTTATATAATTTAAAATGAATATAGAGAGACTATGTAGATAGGAAAGAATTTCAAAATGTGTTCATTTAGATCGGGATTGGAATGAATAAACCATTTTAATAAGAACAGATAAAAATGTAGTTTGTTAACCCATATATGTCCACAGTTTTTAAACAACTTACTAGTTTTTTAAACAAAATATTGTACCTGATCATCAGTTTGAACAAGATATTTAGGCTAAAATTTTACCGCTAAGAAGCACTATCTCTCCCTTGGGGTATAATAGAAAAGTTGAAAGCTGCGCTAGTAAGTTAAAAGCTGCGCAAGTTCGCTCCATAAAAACCCACTTATTACAGAAAAGATGCAAAGATGAATTTTGTCATACACATAGGACAACCCAGTAAATTCATATTAGGATCAAATAAACAACTCACTTGATAAGAAAAAGTATTGCGTTGCAGTTTCTGAACATTAGACAAGCCTTCGGCAAAATTTGGCATGATGGACTTTTGCACAAATTAAAATATCTTCTCCTTCACCACTATTATCAATTTTTGGCATCATATTAGCCAAACAGAAGGTTCTTTGTTAAGTACAATGGTGAACAAACTGCAGTAAGACAAATGGAATCCGGTGTTCTTTAGGGAATTACCTTAGTATCCTAGTATGTTTTATTTTCACATCAAACCTTCCAACATCATAGAGTATTCTTACTGTTACTTTGGCTGATGACACAGTTGTCCTGGCGTCGCATTTCGATTAACATATAGTTTCCGAAAAACTTCAGAATAAATTGTTGACATACAAAACTGGCTTAAAATTTGAACAATCAAAGCATATAATTTCAACTCTGTACGTATTACTTTTGGCAGCCGTAAAGATAAATTGGGGGATAGTTTAATAAAACAGCATAGAGTTGTTAATAATAGAATTGTTTTTTTTTATTATCTCTTAACTGTATTTATTGAATCCGGTGTTCTTTAGGGAATTACCTTAGTATCCTAGTATGTTTTATTTTCACATCAAACCTTCCAACATCATAGAGTATTCTTACTGTTACTTTGGCTGATGACACAGTTGTCCTGGCGTCGCATTTCGATTAACATATAGTTTCCGAAAAACTTCAGAATAAATTGTTGACATACAAAACTGGCTTAAAATTTGAACAATCAAAGCATATAATTTCAACTCTGTACGTATTACTTTTGGCAGCCGTAAAGATAAATTGGGGGATAGTTTAATAAAACAGCATAGAGTTGTTAATAATAGAATTGTTTTTTTTTATTATCTCTTAACTGTATTTATTGAATCTTTCTAAAAGAGAATGATAATAATTTCTAACAAATGTGAACTTTATGGTTTATTCAAATCTTAAATTCTAAAAATGTAGGAAGGTCTAATGAGTCCATTGTTTTGACCCTTCATATTTGCTCGTTCATTCCAGTGTTGTGCCTTACATTACTGCTGGTGACTTTGTTTTTAACCTGCTGGTTATTGGAATGTTTTGCAGATCTCTCGCCAATGTATTATAATATAATCTCGGGTTAGGGTGCTGGATTATTCTGGTTGCATATCTGATTTCAATATTTTCAAGTTCTTCATTAACTAATGGTATATTCAAATCATTATGTAGATTGATATTTCTAATGTACCAAGGGGCCTGAGTTATGGTATATAACATTTTTGATTGCATCCTTTGAATTGTTTTGATGTTACTATTAGAAGCAGTTCTCCATAACTGACAGACACCCATAGAACCAGATTGGTTTCAGAATGGCTTTGTATAGCAACACTTTATATTGCAGAATCCAGATCTAGTGTGGAATTTTTCCCAATAAACCAACAAATGCTATTCGTCTTTTGTTTTAGCTGCTCTTTTTTTGCGGTAATGTGCTTCTTCCAAGCCAGCCTTTTGTCTAGGTGAACTTCCAGGTATTTAACCTCGTTGGCTTGCGGAATAATTATTCCATTTATGCTAATTGAAGAACATTATCCTTTCTTTAACGAGAAAGTTTGTGAACACTTTTACTCTCATTGACCTTCATTTTCCACTTATAAAGCCATTCCTCTATCAGCTGCAAATGTTTTTGTAAATTTGCAGATGCTGTATGTGAATTTGAGTGACAGCTTAAGATAGCAGTACCGTCTGCGAAGGTGGATGTTAATGTGTTCCTATAGATCAGACGTATACACTAGGAATAAAAGTGGACCCAGTACACTACCTTGTGAGACGACAGCATTGATTTCATGCTCTTCTGTTACATAGGATTTGAATTTAACTCGAAAGCGTCTATTGGTTATATAATAATTTAGAAGAAGATGAACCTCAGCTGGTAGCTTTTGTTTTATTTTGTAGATTAATCCAGCGGGCCAAACTTTGTCGAATTCCTGACTGACATCCAAAAACACGGCTGAGCAGAACTTTCTTTCTTCAAATCCTTGCTTTATTTGGGTAGAAATTCGATGGACCTGTTCAATTGTGCTATGTTCAGCTCGAAAACCAAATTGATGCATAGGAATTACCTCATCGTTTTTTATTTGGGCATCATTTTATGAACTATTAGTTTTACAAAACCTTTTGACAGCATAAACAATAGACTGATGGGTCTATATGAGTTGACCTTTGTTGGATCTTTACCAGGTTTTCAGACCAAGAGTTGGTGAACTGTAAAGTACTTTATTATGCTCTTGAACCGACGCCTCACTTGGAGAATTTGAATCAACTTTACTGGCTGTTATGGCGCTATTCTAAGCTGTATATAAAGTTGTCATTAGACAAGTTATGGAGAACCTGTACCTCAACATTTAAATAACTTACCGTTTTTTGTTCAAGGAGCCAAGATCTATCATCAAGTTTTCTGATACCTGTGCAATAACAGAATAAGGCTATATTTAAATATTTCATGTTACAACACAACCAAAAATAACTGATTAATAACGAGGCATCAAGCAACCGTAAACGGATACGTTTCAGACCACTGAATTTAAAACCCAGATTTTCTAGAGTCTTCATAAATATGAAAATTGAATTGAGGCTAAGAGTCCTTGGACTTTTCTCATGTGATGCATTTGCAAAGTTTGAAATTTTGAAAGTTGAAAATTTGAATCGCTAGTCTTGGACCTTGTGTTTTTTTTAATTTTAGTCAAAAAGTCCCAGAATCTTTTGGATAAATAATTCTGTGGCAAGAATATAATAACCGTTTAAGTCGAAATTTCCAGAGATTATTATTCAGATCTAACGAAACTGTCAAATTGTACAACATGAAGGTGTCCCCAACAAAACCAATTCCATGACTATTTCGTAAAAACACATCAGATGTAAAATATCCATTATCAATAAAATTGTCGAACAACTGCTCACTTTTAAACAGCTGGTCGCAAATATTACCAGTTTTCGCATCACGGAAACAAAAGCAGGAACAGTCGCAGTATACAAATGCTGTATTCGGTCCATACTATAGTACGCTATTGAGACAAACGCGGACTCATCTAAATAAATACAAAAACTGCAATGCGAACTCTGAGGCAAATATGTGGATACACATTAAGAGATAAAAAACGTAACGATGAAATGAGAGATGCATGTGAAATTCACAATATTGTCCGTTGGACCCGAAATAGACGAAAAAATGGAGAGACCATTTAAATGTAATGGTATAGAAAGTCGACTGACCAAAGGTAGTAATGAATGACCAAATCAATATCAATTGTCTACCAGGAAGACCTCCGGAAAAAGATGATATTATAGATGGCTGGTTGGACTGGATATATGGATAGCTGGACGTCATCATCGCTAAAAGTAGTAATGAATGACCTATTTAACATCAATTGCCTACCAGACATTTACGTCGTTCTGAATTTTTTTGTTCATTCATATTTATTCGTTGGTTTGTGCATTGCGTTATATACATAATCAGCGAACGCGGGATCAATTTATGGAAAATTTCCAAAGCAGAAAAGTTCAAAATAGATTTATGTTTTCTGCGATTGAACAATTTCGGTCAGCACTGACAATTCTTTTAGGCACGAATGTGTCATCATTCTTTTACCATATAATATCATCAAATGTGTTAACTGCAATATCATTATTCTCTTTTATTGAATAAATCTGCTGCTCGCCACATAAAATATCATTATCAATTTCAGAATCTTCAGATTCAGAAAATTTTTCACGTTCTTCATCTAAATTCGGATAATAAAATTCATCGCTTCCAGAAGAAAAATAATCAGAACTTGAATAGCCTTCACTTAGGAAGTTTTCTATCTCCTCTGGGTTCATTTTTTTGTAATTTTTGTTTTAGCGCTGAAAATAAAATAAATACTGTATAAAATGCTGTTGGTATATATTTGTACCAATATAAAAGACTAATGGTACAATATGTACCTCCACCAAAATCTTCCCAGAATCAACTTTATTTGTAACAATTTTCATACTTTCTGTAACAGATTTGCATAAAAATATCATAAAATATTCTAGTTTGCTAACAAATACTGAAATAACTTTGGATTCACTAACTTTTTATCACAAAACTTTAATTTATTACTTGTTTTATTCGCACTTTTACTACAAATGAGCAAAACTAATCGTGTTTACCAAGCAAATTCTGTTATATGGGGAATCCCCTTTTTTTCAAAAATAGCTATGCCTATTTGCAAACGTATGGACATTATATTAAAAGACGAATTGGTGCATACTTTAACCACCAATTTTAATACAATTTCATGCTTCTAGTCTTTTTTGAATTTTGCTGGTACGAAAGTGTACCAGTCGTCCCGAAAGGGTTAAAATAAAATTTGCAAATATTTGTTTTTAATAAAGCCTAGTACCAGCGGTAAAGAAAAATAACATTTTTAATTTTCTTCGTTACAGAATTTTAGAACCAAACAATTTGAAAATTTTGTTTATGCCTAATCGATAGCGACTTCAAAAAAATTTCTCTTACAACAACAACAGCAATAATTGCGTGTATTCAAATGTTTTGTATTAAACGTTGTGCAGATCTTCATGTCACATATAACAATTTTTTTTTCATAATATTCAACCAAACAACAAAACAACAATAAAAAAAAATTCACTTATGTTACTACATTTCACTTTGATGTTTATTAAGAGTAAATTAAATAAAAAGAAGACCGCGCTTTACAACAATCAATTCCAATCAACCTAAAACGTGTGTTTGTTATAAGTGATTGCAAGTACATACATTTTTTGTTTTCAATATTTTTTTATTGATGTTTTTGAAGATGTATGCATTTTATAGTTTTGCATTTTCGAATGTAATGGACTGTATTATTTAAGGACATCAATATATGATTATCTTAAAATTGTATTTTAGAGTCCAGCAACATTTTGTTCTTGTTTTTTATTTTGCTAAAATGTGAGATAAAAATATTGAAAACAAATAAAATGTATGTAAATTTTATATTAAAGTTTTCAAGTGGGGTGTTTGTTAGTGATGGCGATGGTCTATTGTAAAATAACCAAAAATCATATTCAATAACACTTATGTATATGTATATATATATATATATTTCAATTATTTATATAATCAACAACCACACACCGCAGATTTTTCCTATAAATTTCACTATTCAAAATTTTCAAATCACACTTCAAATACATTTAAGCCGCACAGTAAACACTAATGAATCCTTGAGAATTATACTAATATCCTTTTTTGTTCTGTCTTTTTATCTATAATTTATTAAAATCTATAAGATTTTTTGTTTTTTTTTTATAATCAATAATCCGTTAAATGTGTGTAAATAACAAATAAAAACTTTTGAGTAAAAAAATAAACAACAACAAAATATTAGAATTTTCTTACCATGATGAAAATCAAATGTCCTTTTGGCGGTTTTTTTTTGAAATAACAAAAAATATCATATTTTAAATTTTAGAAAATTTATGTGAACTGTGGTGAGAGTAGAAAGAAGGACAATAATATTGTTATATGATGCGATAAAACTATAAACAAATAAATAAATAAACAAAGCACACATACGATAATTCTGAATACCATGTGTAGAGTAAATAAAGAGCAGGCGCAAGAGAGTTTATAAATATAAATATGTACAATATATACTTATGTACATATAGTCATAAAATAATAGAATAATAATGCAGAATAAAGTGAAAAATTATTAAATGAAGTTGGAGGGAGAAAAATAAATTTATAAAATGTCAATTTATTTGCTAAGCTGTGGTCGGACATTGTAATAATAATAATAATAATAAGTAAGTTTGGCAAAAAAATAGAAAAATGGTATTTAGTGTTGGTTCAACATTGCGTGCATTTTATATAATAAATGTTTGTTTGTTTAGTAATAATTGTGAAAAATATTCGTTATATAAAATTATTTGTAATAAATTAATGTTGGTGACATTATTGCAATTTTTATTTTGTAAATTTTACTAAGCTGTATAAAAAACACTAAAAAATATCGTATATAATAAAGGGAGGTGGAAAATTAAGCGATACTGATGTCAGTTATGTTGTATATACTTTTAAGTTAAAAGAAAAGAACTGTATAATGTAAATTTTACCGTTACAACTATTTGTAGTTGACAAAGTTTCAGACCACTGAATTTATAACCCAGACCACTGAATTTATAACCCAGACCACTGAAATTAAAACCTAGATTTACTTAATCTCCATAAATATCAAAATTGAAAAAAGCTGTATAATGTAAATTTTACCGTTAGAACTATTTGTAGTAGTAATTCAGTGTTAAACTTATTGAGTAAAGATGAGTTTTGGGCAAAATCAATTTTTTCTCCCCTAGAGGTGATCAATTTGATTTATTGTACGGCCATCCGGAGGTAGCTAAGTGGCTTTATGATAATGTATATGGGGAAATTTGGTGTTGCTTTTGACAGTACTATGCGCCGCCGCAAAACTGATCAATCGGTAATCATTACCGGTGGTGTATTGGTGAAGACTATGTTTACCAATATTGTTCTGTCGAAAATTTTGAAAATTTAGCGTTAAAATCTCCTAGTATGACGCATCATGTTGCGGGCAAGTTTCATATGCTTTGTCTAATGCGTCATAGAAACTTTATTTCTCTGTTTCTTCTTCTTCATCACTATAGGAGCATGCACACATATTAGGTTGATGTTGTAGAAGGTAACTTTAATGCGGATTATGGCTAGACGTTCGTTAATGGATTTGAAATCAATAAAATTTCTTTTAACCTGTTTTCGATTGCAAATTCAAATCCATTTGTAGCTATTACATTTTTCCGGATCGGATTATTCGGATCCTGTCCAACGCAATTCCTGTAACGCAGTGATGTCAGTTTTATACTGCGTGAGAGATATTTTCAAATATTTTTAGATGCACCAGGACTGTATAGTGTTTGAAGGTCAAATCAAAATCCTTACGAATTCCGGGTCTGTTTCCAATTATTCCATCTATATTCGAGGCTTGTTTAAGTCTTTGATAACTATATTTCTTTATGGATTAGGAAGTTAACCTAACACCAACCTTCTTCAAACTGAGGATTTCGTGCACTTACGATTTTGGCACGAATGTACAGCTTGGACTAATTGAGGATTGTAGAAAGAAAACTATCCCTTTGATGAGTAGAGGGACACTTTGAATAAATTTGTTAATATTACTAAATTGAACTTTTGTAGATTGTAGGTATAGATATATTTTTGAATTGGGAAAACATGTTTGTTGGAATATGTTTCCATATTCGGGAAAATTTGACGACAAACGAATTCCCATAGCCAGTTTTGAGCAACCTTGGAATTTGCACTGTGAACGGGTGGGTAGTTCATGTCTCTCTTAATCCTCCAACAACACGACGATTACCCAAGTGCTCCAACAACACAACTTTGTCTAGAAAATTTAGTGCGGTTCGTGATGCACCAGCCCATATGTATGAATTGTATTTCAACTTGGGTCGTATGTATATGATTTATGGATATTTAGTATGTTCTGGGGTGGAAAATATGGTTTGCAGCGACTCAAAAAGTCCAAACTTCTCGCGGCATTTTTAGAAATGTCAAAGATATGGCCATTCCATGTCATTTTATTGCAAACATTCATGCCCAAGATATTCAAGTGTTCGTTTCACTGAATACGTACACTTCCGAATAATAGGGCAGGATTAAATATGGGGTTTGGGAGGTGTTAAAATCAACTCTATTACTTTTCCCCCATTTGAAATTCAAGGTTATTCATACAGCTCGCTGAGTATCATGCTACGTCTAGTATCAATAACTGGTATTGTAGCATGCCATTTTCGAAGAAAACCCAAGGATGCTGCAGAGTGCTGTCGTCTGTAAAACTATGGATAGGATTGATAGTTAATTGAAGAAAATCATTAATAAATATCAAAAAGAGAGTAGGCGATAGAACTGATCCTTGATAAGAAACACCAGCGTTAATATGATGTTTGTCGGATATGAATCCGTCAATTAAGAAACGAATCGAGCGATTTGAGAGGAAATTTCCAATCCATTTTATGAAAACAGAACCTATAGCTTGATCAAAGGCTAGACTAGATCAAAGGCTTTTGAAATATCTAGGGTTACAACAGTAGATTCACCAGAGTTTAGCTTCTCGCTAAAGCAAGTCTTTATATCGCCAGTGGAGCGTTGTGACCTAAAACCATATTGCTTATCACTAATAATACCTTTGCATACAAAAAAAGTGAACTACGTCGGCGTCAATCTCAATAGAATGCTTTTACTTGGAAAAAAATAAGTTACAAACGAAATGAGAACAAATGAAGCTATAATACAGATTGGCTAATTGGCAAAAGTTCTCTACCCTCGAAATTTATACTATATTTTTAAAGAATACCTATGTTGCCTTTCTAAAAATAATGTCGAAATTATACAAAAAAATCCAATCAAAAATATTTAATCTATACTAAAAGCTGCTTGGTACGTAAACAAATGCAAAATACACAAAGATCTGAATGTACTTTTGTTGAGGGTAAACTTCCAAAGACTAACAAGGAATTATACTGGCCAATTGTTAAATCATCCTAATCGCATTTAACATGGAATCTTCTACCCTTGGTTAGCACATTAAAAAGAAGAACCTTAGAGTGTAGGTATGGGTCCCCTTATTGATGTCTAATCATTGGATTATACGTAATAAATCTAGTTTGTAGGATTTGATTAAACTTGTCTTTTTGAATATACGAATCCAAATTATTGTCCTTACGGAAAGATTCAATTAATAAAATATTTAAATATTAAAAAAAAAAACAAAACAAAACTGACGCTAATATGTTCCTACTATATAAAGTGAATCAATCCTGGTAAATGAAAGTAGTTAACTTCTATCGTGTTGTAAAAATATTAGAAATTGGAATGCGAGGAGGTGTATGCTAATCTTGTTATTCTGCTTAAAAATGTATATTGTAATATACTTAATAAAATATCATATTCTAAAAACAACTAAAAATAAATTGATGTCAATTTCATGTCATACAAAAATTATATTTTTTTTTAGTAAAACAAATATTGCAATAGAAAATAAATATAAAATTTTACTAGAATTACTCATGATTTCTAAAATAGTAAAACTAGGTACATTCAATATAAATAAATAAATATCACTTACTGTGTATATATTTATTATCTAATTTGACACCTTTATTCAATTACATTAACACCTTCCAAATTAACAAAACAATTGGAATAAAATTATATTTGAACATGAAATATAAAGACAATAGAATTGATTTCAATTTTTTAGTTTAATTTTGAATTTGAGTTAATTTCATTCAAATATTGATCAAACATGTCGAACATGTATAGAAAATTGATATAAAAATAGATCAGGATCAAAGCTAATTCAGTTTTAATATATATCGATCTGATATTGGGTATAGTATATCTGTTGTATCCACATCCTGTAACTGTCATTCAAATAAAGGAGAAGTAAAAATTAATTGTAATGATTAAATTTAAAAATATGAATATCCATTTATGGTACATATTATATCTTACTGATAAAGATTAGAGTAAAAACTAGCGAGAATAGAATTCAGTAGACAAATGGCCTACATTGCGGTTTCTACATTCATGTAGGGACAGTAAAATAAGAATATTCTAGTAGTTACAATCAATTCTACGGTATGAAAGTGAAAAGCATGATGTAAAACAAACAACAACAAACTACAACCGAACATTCGTAAATAAATGTCTCAACGAAATGTGTGAAATCATCTGGTGAAACAGAATTGTAAATGAAGAGCTTTAATGGCTTCCAGATCCAGAACCCATATGGTATAACAAATCAGCAGACGTAAAAAAAAGTAGCTAGAGAAAGCGTTCCGAAGAGAAACAAGAACTTTGAGCAGAAGCAAAGTCGGATGACCATGATTGAACTAGATAAGATCTGTAGAAAGTAAAATTGATTGAGTAAATTTGGACTAGTGTTAGACTCGAATGGAAAAGTCTTGTAAGAGGTGAATGTTTCGAAAAAGAGTAATAATAAGAAAAATATATTACAGGGAAATAGATAATCTTAAAGTAAACTGTTCGAAAGCGGCATATTCTATTCAGTTTAAAATGAAATAGAGAAAGACACGAACCTGAAGATTATATGCAAGAAACTTAATTCAATGAATTCGAATTGTAAAAATTTGTATTTGAAGCTAATGTATTCAAGTACCTACTTTACTTACTTGATGGAGTTTTAATGTGATGCTTTTTATAGTCGTTGTATCCAGTTTACGCCGCTTAGTCTTTCATACCTTTCTACTCTGACCTATGTGTTGTGTTTTCTGTTAACACCCTAGAAATCCAGACTATATTTTGTTGGCGTAGAAGAAAAATGTTGCCTATAAGCGTCGCGCTGATCGACCCCGACGTAAGGGGCCATAACGCGTTGGCCTTTTAAACTGCTCCTACAGCTCTCGGTCGTAGCAGCTATTGTCCCGGGTGCAATAACCTATTTATATAATGATAATAGAATTAACTATATTAACAGATACTATTATTTAACTGCTATGAAAGAGGAAATGAGAGATAAACAAGGTTTGGAGCATTAAAAATGGCTCTGGAAGACGTTAATAATAATACAAATTTATTATGAAAATTTCGGACTTGATTTAAGATCGAATGATACATATGGTGATTCAGTCATTACAACAAGGGCAATAACAGAAATGACATGTAATGGAATATACCAAAGTAGAAATATACCGTATATGTTATCGTATAAATGACCGGGTACTAACCTCGGAGAAGTAGCAAGTGTAGGCAACAGAATAGAGAAGAAGAATGCAGTAGATTGGGCAACGATTTACTCCCAAAACTGAACCGTATATTGAATTTAAGATATGTTTGATTTTGTGCTCCTACATTTTTGCACCATCATATTTCTCGTTGCAGACTGGCTGCAGAAGACGTTTTTACCCATAATAAGCTTCCTACAAGGAACTGAATTTTATAATCCAATTTGGAGAAGTTGAGGTAAATGTTATATAAGTATCTAGTTTTTTCAGTCACATCTCAATTGATAGAATTTCATAAAAAATGATAACGAACGATAAGGCTCCCAAGATGTAATATTGATCAAATTATGTTGAATCGTCTTATAAACTTCATGTCAGCTGTACTAAACAGCATATCGGATTTAGGGTATTTCATTTGGTAGTTTCGAGAGCATAAGCCGAAATAAGTGAGTTTGCATAGAGGGAATTCACTACTAATACAACTTAGCAGTCAATTCCATAATAGGTATAATAACTCTGACAAAAACCGATAAGTGCCTAAGACTACTCTTTTGACGTGGAACAATCAAATCTACACCGCTAAGCAATCTACCTAGCACCATAAATTAGTAGGGTTCCCAAATGGTCGTATAATTGATTTCTTAGAAGTAAATCCACACAAACCTATTATATTTTTTTTACCGCTTCAAAACGAAATACACAATTTAAAATAACAGTAAAAAAATATTATTTCAAAAATGTAGTATGAATCTATGTACTCGTATGTAGACTTAATAATTCCATTTTATTAAAATTGATACGTCACATTTATTCCAATATTTTAATTTCAAATTGTTTTTTTTTTTGTTTCGTATAAGATGGTAAAATACATAGTATTTACTCTCCTTTTTTTATTTTGATATTATTGAATAATGTTATCGAATTGTAAGAGACAGACACACACGACATTAACAAATAAAAATTAACAATGGAACACTATATACTGGGTATACTCGTATAACTGATATGAAATTGAAATGATAATTAGAAAATATTGAATATTGATTATATTGACAACACTTCTTAAACTTATTATTAGAATAAGAAACGTGTGTACTTTTAAATTTGAATTAATATTATATTATTGATACAGGGTGATTCATTATTTTGTTGAATTAATAAAAAAAATACTGTTGAAAGGTGGTGGAATGTTGATTATATTTAATAGTAAGATAGTAAGCAGATTTTAAAATCTGAAAATGAAACCCAAGTTGATCAAGGTGTGACTGTGTGGCTTTTATTGGTAGTCTACATATTTTTGTAATTATTAAAAACAACAACATCTAGAGTCATCCATGAAATCAAGATGGCAATAAACGTCAATATGAATGCAATCTACAAATTATTCGAATACTCAATGAATTCGCGGTGGAGTCTAAAGTGTTAAAAATATTTAAAAGTGTTTTTAAAATGTATTTTAGTATTCAGGTATAATATTGTTATTTTCATTGCTGGATCGAATATGAATTACAGAGTAGGTGTAGGAATTTTCGCAGAAAATCTAAAAATATCAAAGTCTTATGGTCCCTATAAATATGCTAGTGTCTTTCAACGGATAGTGAGCAAATTCACAAACAGAAATCCACAAAAAAAATCCAAAAATTCAAATCCATAAAATTGTTGCAAATTAATCCTGGAAAGAGGAAATAGCCACACAGCGGCTATGCATAAACATAATTTATATAAATATTCTGTAAAAGACGTAGAACTTTGATTTTGAAGCCAAAAGCAAACGCATACGGCACAGTATTAGTAAAAAATATAAAAAAATATTATTTTAATTTTTAAAGTTGGAGGCTATCGACCCATGTTATTGAAAATTTTAATTTTCCGAACGGTTGGAAGATGTAGATGACAAGACGAAAAAAAATTTAAATACAATACAATTTTTCACATTTCCTCGATTTACGTTACAAATTTGTAATTTTGCCGATATAAATTAAAAAAATTGTTGGGGATTTTTTTTTTTATTTTTAGATTTTGGGTTTAGGGATTTGGTGTTTTGGGGATTTTGATTTTGAGGCTTTAGAATGAATCCCTTTTAAAACCAATCCTTAATCATATTCAGACAACCAAACAAAACTTACCATTGTAATCTTGACAGGCCCATTGCGGACGATGTTCATGTGAAAATCGCAGTCAGGGAAATCAGTAAACGAAAGTTGACATAGACTAACTATCTGTGCGACCTCTAGGAAAATATGGTCTTCGTATAACGTCAACAAAACCGAAATACTATTAGCCAGATCCGGTACTGATATATCATGTGTAGCAGACATCAGTATTAATCACTGGCCGATAGGAAGCAACGGTGCCAAATATTTATTCCGTTAAACCTCTATTGTCGCAGATGCAAAAAAAATTACACAAAAAAAAAACAAAATGATATCCAAAACTCATTACAAGATTTAGGCTTATAATTTGAAAAAATCTTAATCATACCAAATTAAATTAACACCGCGTTAAGTGTATAGGCGTGTGCTTCTTCCTGTTTCCTGATGAAATGTTATCATTTTCTTTCCACTTTTTTCTTAAAATATCCTTGATTTGTTTCTATATAGTCTGTCATACGAAGAAGCAAAAGCTCGTCAATATTAGTTTTAGTTACTCATTACACTTCTTCTTTAATTTCAAAATAGGTGTGTTTTTTTCAGAAATCCAATTTGGATTTAAATTTGGATTTGGATTTGGATTTGGATTTAGATATAGATTCGGATTCAGATCCCAAATTTTGCTAAAGTTTCCAAATAAGCCGGTAAAAGCTTTTGTAATTTGTTGTAAAAACTGTAATATTCTCTACGACCAAATTTAATAACTACAAAACTAAATCCATATTCAAACGAAAAAAACAAAAATATATTTTCACAGCTTTGCAGACAGCATTGAAGTGGCAAATTATAAAAAATCTATCGCTGTACCAACTAAAAGAGACATCATGGCCACTTCCTTCAACCATGATTTGGTTAATTGGGGTTTGAAAAATAAAGTCGAGTTTAATAGTTATAAAAATTCAGAGTTCTATTATTTCCAGAAAAATATCCATTTTCGATTCTCACCAAGATAAACCTCAGCGGCTTAATAGCTTAAACATACTTCTTAAATAGGAAAACGATCTAAAATGGTCATGCATTCGATGTTGCAAGAAATGCACTAAAATGCTGTAAGGCGTACTTCTCCTACTGTGCCCTATTCAAAATTTATAAAACTTTCATACGACCCAAAATGGAGTACAATTCTCATATATGGGTTGATTCTTCTAGCAATTCGTTAAAATATTTGGACAAAGTTCAAAAACAGGCTAGCCATTTTATGAATGACCCAAATATTACTACATATCTAGCTCCTCTTGGTCATTTACGTATAGTTGGAACTCCTCTCCCTGTTTTACAGATACCTCTCACGGGTACATGTTCAGTGGAAATTAAATCTACATTAGCGCCTCTTAAGCTCCTCTCTCAGTAAATACGAAGGACAGCATGTGCTTATCTCTATATCGTAGATGGTGATAGAAGACAAACTATGCAAATTCAGAACAATCCAAATGTGGAAACAAATTCAAAAATAAAACCAATATTCACATTTTCGTCCTCTATCTCAAAGCATATACCAAAAGTTCATTTGGGAAATTTTCTGGAAGTCATCCTACCCTATTTAATACTCTGATTGGGATACGAAGGGCAGCATATCGATAATTGCAACCGATATGGAGGAACAGACATCTTGAGCTAAACTTAGAATTTCTGTCTTGTATAAAATCAATCTTGACATACAAAAGTGAAATTTGGATAATATCAAACACCCCCAACCATTAAAATTACCAGAACAATAAGTTTAAAAACAATATACCGAATATTCTGGCCAAACACAATAAGCCACAAGGACTTCTGGATACTAACCGACGAAGAACCCATATCGAAACAAATCAGATAAAGGAAATGGAGATGGAGATATACTCAGAAACAAAAAACATCCCGCGGAATAGCCAAAAATGGAACCCATAAGGTACAAAAATATTTGGTTGTCCAAAGAACACTTGGAAGAGAATCATACACATGGAGGTATTAAAACCGAACACAACGTGGGCGCAAATGAAAACAGCCGCCATCAATCGAGTACGATGAAAGTCCTATGAAGTCTTATGCTTCCAAATGTGAGTCCTTTACTTCCTAGAGGAGTAAGAAAAAAAAAATGTTGTGCTTTGACTGAACAATTTTGACTCCTCACTCTTATAAGAATATACACAATATCCGTTATTCTTCGTCAACAAATTATAACTACACACCCTGTCTAAATAAAATGCATACAAAAATATATTTTTTTTCTTCAATTACTATTTTTATTATTCTATATAATTTTATTATTGTTGTTATTATTGTTGTTGTTGTTGTTGTTACTGTTCCCATTTTCATTATTATAATTTTCAAAATGAAAATATGAAATTTATATAGAATCCTAATTGAAGTCGTAATAAACTGTCAAACTGAGTAATAGGTTGACATTTATTGTAATTTAGCATGCTCATTTAATAAACGAGGGTAAAAACAAACAAAAAGAAAAAAAATAAGTTATATTACTAAAAAATAAAAAAAATAAAAACAAGAAAAAATTACTTCAAACATTATTGCAAACCATTTTGAAAATACATTATTAACCCTATAAAATGAAACAAAAAAATATAACTAGAATATAAAATAATATTTTTTTTTTACTATAAATATATTCCAGTTTATTTTCAAAACATGATTTCATAATGGCTACACAGTTACAGAAATATTACTTAAATAGAATAAAAAAAAAAAAAAAAACAACAACAAAAAATTAAAATTAACCATATTTCGTTCTAAAAACATGGATCAACTCCTTGTCCAACTGAAACTGACAAAATAAAAACAAAATGATAATAACATAACACCATTTAACGTTAATAATCATGTCAATGTAACATCCTTTTTTTTTAAAATATTTTCTATAGAAATTATGTATAATCTAATAATATTAAATATCCTTTTTTTATTTTGTTTTATATTATTATCCTTTTTTATATAACTGATATGAAAATTAAATTTATTGTATTCATGTACCTAATATAGAGTTGAAAATTTCTTTGTTGTATTGAAACGCGTTCTGTTTAGTTCATCATGGGGTTCTTAAAAGACAGATGTTTGTTGATAAAATGTAGATCGTTCCTGACTATATATACTCCTCTTATAGTCTTACGTTTGTTTTAATGTAAATATTCGAGCACAAATACATAATAAGTGTATTACATGTGAATATTTTATTTTGTACATGCTTTTGTTTGTTTGTATTGGTGAATTGAAAATATTTTTTTTTAATAAAATAATAAAGGTGATGTGATATTGTTTAAATTGTTATTTAAACCGCTGTGAGAAGATTAATAAATTAAATTATAGATTTTGTATTAAATATAAATTTTTGATAAATCGTCGCCTGAATCTGTCTGTTTGTTCCATACGTCAATTTTTGACTTATGAGTTGTTCTATAGGTTTTAAAAAATTCTCATTCTAATGCTGTTATCGAATCGAATTATTCTATCTGTTTTAGTTTTTGAGATATACAGTGTGTACTTTGATCCATAATCAACATTTTTAATTTTTTTGTGTTCCTTTGCACCATAGACCAATTTTTGGCTTATGGAGCAATTTTTATATGAAAAAATCAGTATTTATGTTGTTAATTCTTTTTTGCTCCGTATGCATTGCCCTGCGCTATTAGGCATATACAAATTTAGAATTATATTGAGTACTTATTTAGTCCATAGATATTTATACCATTATTTCCATTAAATTTACCTATACCTATGAAGCAAACATTTAAAATTATTTTTTAATGCTTGTTTGCTCCACGTGGACACAAATATCACTTTTATTTTTACTTTGAATGAAGAAATTCGTTAGACATGTCAAATGTTCTTTGTAAATACTCTCGGAATAAACCAAATATATTATAACTTAAGCAATTTATGTCTATCTGATTCTAAAACACCTATGCTCGTACAAAGGGAAAACATAAGAAAATATTTGCGACTGAAGAAAAGTGAGATGAAATTAGGAGGCACATAAAAAGTTTTCATGTAATGGATTCTCCTTACTGCCGTGCTACAAGTGAAAGAAAACATCGGTTTTAAAATTAGCTTCGGACATATTATCCCTAGGGTAGTGAAAGAGTTAATTAAAATATTAAATTGTTTTAAGCTCTATAGCAACCTATAGTTTTTGATGTTTTAGTTTTTTGTAAATTCAAATGTGAGAATCTAAGTGTTATAATACCCACATAACACACTTTTTTTTTTGTGAAATTGAGTAGTATAAGAAATTTGGCTACGCTCGCTCAAAAATAAATTATCAAACTGAGAATACCAAAATATTGGATATACAGGAATATTTTTAACATGGATTTTCTACCAATATTACTCTATTTAATAATAATTTCTACTCATCTTATTTTCTACCAAAAAACAAATATGTTTAAATTTTCAATTGGTTTTTATAAACCACATATGATTTTGTCAAATCTATTTATAAGTTATGAAAGGCTGACGAAAGTTCAAAATCATCAGGAGTTGGTTAGGGTTTAAGTTTAACCCTATATTTGCTAACAAATAGGGCTTATCAAATGGAGTTTTTATAACTCACATAATATGAGTTCTTCAAATCTATTTATGAGTTATAAAATAATGAGTAAGTTTCAAAAGCAGTTCTAGTTGTAGTGCTAGATAGACGAATCAATTTTTCAATCTTTTCTATAATTATTAGTTGATTTGCAATACCGGAATGTTTATGTATTTCTATATAAGTTATTACAATAATTACAATATTTTATGTTAATAAACGTGACGGAGCCAGGCATATATTGACTGGCTTCGTCATTCTAAAAATCTATTAATTTTTTTTTTTAAACCGCATTGTAGTAAGCAAGTATCTTGCTCATATGAATAGCTTTTCCACTATTTACCTCAATTTAATGTATATGGCTTAATTAAATTGCTTTATATAAATATTGTGTATTTTTCATCTTGTATCAAAATTAAATGCTACTTCAGATTAAATATTTGCCAACTTTTCTTTTATTCCATTTAAGATGTAATCAAATGTTTCAGATGTTCTTCGATAACACCCATATGAAAATTTTTTTCATTATTTCTCATTTGAGCATATAACGCTCCATTTTTACGACCATTTAGGATAAGTGAATTAATTTTACCTTTCTTAAATATTTTTTTAAGTCCTATTTATACTTACTGATAATTCATTTTTGCACGACTTAAATACTCTGGAGGAAATTTCATCAGGTCCTACAGCATTTGAATTTGATAATTTTTCTATTAATTTAATAGTTTTATATTTATCGCAAAGCTCAAATTGAAATATTGAAGTTGTTCTTAACCTTGATGGGAATATAAATTGAATCAAATTTTTTTCCCATATTTTCCCCTACTTGGCTATAAAATACATTGAAATTATCAATTTTTTTACATTTTTGATCGTTGTTCAATAGTTGTAGATCAGAAAAGAACTCATTTCTTTTCTCATTTGAACCATTTATCAATTGTTTGATATGTACCCAATTTTTTTTATATTCTATACATTCATTATCTATCCAAGACGCAGTAGTTTTACTAATTATATTTTTTAGTCTGGTGTTAGCTCTAATAATTGCATTTTTTTTATTTCTTGTGTTAAGTTATTTCCAATTTTATCAACATCTATTTCTTTGACAATATATCTTATATTAATACACAATGGTTGTTTTCGTTTATTCATTCCGAATATTCGGAATATTCAGAATATGTCAAAAAGCGTTTTTTTATTCATTCGGAATATTCCAAATATTCTGTTCTGTATTTTTTTATTTATTCCGTATATTCCGAACGTATTCTTTTTGTTCCATCTCAGAATTGGAATAAACAGAATAAAATTACGGAATGACAGTTCACTCTATCATTCTATACAGTAATAACAATTTGATTACCTACATTTTATTTTAATTTAAGAAATAGAAAATATTGGTTAATTAAAAAAATTTTTTTGAAAATAAATATAATATTATGAATAGTTTTATAAATATTAATGTTTATATAAAATTAGTAGTTGTATTTATTATTCAGAAAATAAAAATTTTTAAAAGTTTTTATTGTTCTTTTTTTCAAGGAATGAGTCTATATAATAATTATAATAACTATTATAACGTATATTAACTAATTTACACAAATTATAAAATAGTAAAAACTTTTGTTCACAAAAATTAATAAATAAATAAAAAAATAAACAATGGCAATTTCTGATGTTTATTCCTTTTATTCTATTCTGTTCGTTTATTCTATTTGTTCGGAATATTCTATCGAGACGTCATCAAGTATTCTATTCTTTCCATTCCTTCTTTAGAATGAATAAACGAAAACACCCAATATGAACGACGTGTTGAGTAAAAAAGCAAGAATAATTGAATAATAAATTACACCACAAAAATATTAAAATATTAGCAAGTTCTTGGTACTGAATACTTAAAACATTTCAAAAAGTTTCACCAATTAAATGACGATTATTTCCAAATTGAGCGACATCTATACTCTAAAATAAATTTCAATCACGGACAATTTTTAAAAGGCTTCATAAAAATGTTATTTTAAATAGACACACAAACTTATAGAAAAAAGTACAAAAATAAAAACACAAACAAAAATTTAAAAGAAAACAGAAAAACGAAAGTCAGATCAGATCCAGACTCTTCAAAAATGATATAATAAATGTTAGTTCATTTGCTTCTGCTATTATTAAAAAAAATATATACAGTAAAACACGGTTATAGTCATTCGTTAAATTTCAGTAATATTTCTGACTATAACAATTTTGTGACTATAGGCGTAGTAAAAAAATTGCATCTTTGTAAACAAAATCAAATTCAATAAAATATCTTTCGTATAACAATTTTAAACTTTATTTTATTCATAAATAGCAATTCTGCTATGTAATCACAAAATATATATATTTGTAATAAAGAACAGAAAAAGACTATATATGTCCCTATAAATCAGTTTTTTAATAAAATAATTCACTTTTGACCTATGACTATAACAGAATTGTAACTACAAACGTAGGTATTTGACTATAAACGAATTAAATTAGATCGATCTACTACGTTGAGAGTAATGGGATTTTAATGTGTTAAGTTATATTGAAATTTGTATTAATTTCGCCATAAAGTATTAGGTACATATTATACTTTAATTTCATTATATATATATATTCAATAATCAAGCGACTCAGAAAACAACTACAATTATACAAAAACAAATATTTCTTTTTATATAAAAACGTACCTGAAAGAACTGGTTCTGTGCAATTGCACAGGGGATTCACTAGTTATTTACTTAATACTTAATACTGTATACTGCAATTGTTTGAAAGTTAGTTTTGTTTATTAGATTATGTGGTATTATTTTTGTGTTTTTCAATTTGTAAGTTTTGTATTTCGATATAAATGATCAATAGTATATTAAATAGTGTGATGGATATATTCGAAATGGGATTGCCACTAAGAACATGGTCCAAAAAAGTACCTGATGCTGGTCGTGTAATTTCATCATATAGCAAGAAAAATTGGATTCTACTATGTTTTGGTATATGTTTAAACATTTTTATCCATTTGATCTTTAATATCAAAGTTGAAATCATCTACCACTAATGAATTTTTTGTTTTTAGACTGGCAAAATAGTTATCAAACTTAACAAAGAAACCGTCTACTAAATTGGATGCATTATAGGGGGGGTCTGTAAGTTACTGAAATATTATTGGTGACATTTTTATGAATAATTTGTATGGTAATAAAGCTTGTATATTCATCACAATATTGATTTCCTACTTGATAAAATCAAGGAATAGTCAACTATGCTCATTTCGTGTACAACTGCATCTAAAATCCAAGTTTCGGTTACGCTTATAATAATATGTATGGTATATTTTAGTGGATCTAAATAAAATGTTATTTCGTCTATTTTGTGTTTTAAACTCCGAGCGTTTAGGTATAAAATTTTCAATGAATTTTCTTCTTTTAATAAAATGTTGCAAGTTCTAAAGATATTTGTGGTTACAACATCGGTATTAAGTGGCAGTTCATATAGGAAAATTATTTAAAATCTAAATGAGATTCACTTAAGACTAACAATTTCAATTTTTGATATTTTATGAACAAATAATCTGCCATTCTTAGTCCATCTGAATTAGATTTTTTTTTCTCTCTTAAGATCCCTTGCTTTTTTGTATAAAAAATTAAAATATGAAGTTAACTTTTTATTAACAAAAATTAATTTATTTTTGTCAATTTCATTTCCACTAACACTTTGATTATAGTGAACCGAACACCTTTTATAGCCTTAATAAAGACACTTTTTTTGTGTTGATAATTAAATTGTATAATAATTTTATCTGGGTCATCTGATTTCTTCCTACCTACTTTCTAATATCTTTAGTGTCTATTTTGACTTCACATATCTGCGCTAAATTTACAATTATGCTGCTTGGATTTTATTTTTTTTTATTTTATATTATTAGCCAAAAGTTAGTTCAGAAAAACCTTTATACTTTCGTACCGCTGGCTTTTGGAAGAGAAACGAAAAGGGATAGTTAGAGAGAAGTAAAGGAGAAAGAAATAGAAGAAAGGTTCGGTGGGGAGATCCGAATTATGTTATTAATGTTCATTTAGAATTTTTGTAAATTAAACAAATAATAACTGTCCTTGCTTGGGAATGCTTGTAGTGGAATACGATTCCACATTCTGGAAGTTCTGACGATACAAGAATTTCCATAATCAGTCTTGAACCATCTTGGTATTTTCATGGTATAGGGGTGGGCATTTGAAGCTACCCCGCTTTGCTCGAAGGAATTGCTTAAGAGGCGGAAGTAGTGATTTTAGTTCTCCCGACCTTGCCTACTCCAACGAAATATCTATAAAATAGGGTTAGTACTCCAACGATACGACGATGATTATATAATAATTTTATCTGGCTCACCTGATTTATTTGAGAATGTATTTTCTTTATAAGCATGTCTAATATCTTTATTGATTATCTTCATCACAATTTGTAGTTACATCACATATCTCTATTTTGACATTTATAGTTGCTCTTGCCTAATTTTTTGAACCTCTATTCTGCATTTCAACTTCTAATACTTTATTGTCGTTTTTTAGCCTCAGGTTTTCTTCAATGAGTGTATCAATGTATTATTTTAATTTTTATCCTCACTTTCAGTACTTTTAATTTTAGAATCTTGAGAAGCCTGCTTGTTTGCTAGGATGGTATCCAATTTGGTAAGAATTGCTTCTGCATCAAAATTGTGCCCAGAATTTTTGTTCACATTTTCCTTTGTGATAGTACTCGGTTGGTTTACATTCACTGATTTCCTTTTTTGATTTTTGGTTTTGCATTGGGAGCAAAACCAGATTCCATCAGAATATACTTCTGGATATCTTTATTTTCCAGACTAGTACATGGACCGCAGTAAGTACCACTTTTGCAGTCACCATCGCATTGTAGTCGAATATTATATATATTTTAAATTAATTTTTTTTTGCACTAATGGTTACAATTATTATTGTTGGGAAATTTTGACTTTTTGGCGGTTATTTTTTTTTACATTGACAATCCGAAAAATAGAATTTTATCTGGTGACATTAAAAAACAATCGCAAATATATAATTTATGTATATTTACATGCTTGTACACGTTTAAATTAAAACACGTTTACACACTACATGCTCTAATACACTTAAGCGTAACACATTTGAATCGTAACGTGCACCGCCGTAGTCTAATAAACCTCTTTCATCTGAAATAATTAAAAACTCTCACGATAATTGAAAACTCAAACTGGCCACATCTTTGAGTTGAATTTAATTTTGTCTACTGCAACAGATTACGCCATATTTAAAGTATCTAAACAAACTCATGTACATATATATCATTAACAAATTTATTTAATTGTAGTTACAAAACCCTTATAAAAATCTGTCCAAAAAAAAAAAAAAAAATTAAATTTATTATTATAAAAATTTATGTTTCAATTCATAATAAATAATGGACATCAACCTCAACTACAAGACTGTATGAATATTAAACATTCCAATTAATATAAAAATTATTCAAAAATTTGTCATTTCAAATTTATGTATTTATATATTATATATATATTTAAATTAAAAGAAAATTTATTTAACATATATTTTATTATTTTATTTTTTTGTTCTTAATTAAATACAACTCTAGAATGCGCATGTCTAATGTCAACTAAAAGTCTATAAAATAAATTTAAAATTATTACACAAAATAACTATATTCCAAATTCTGTTCAGTATACTGACTATAGTATAGTAATCTATAATTTGGTATAAATGGAACCCGCATTAATATCACAATGATCCAGAATAATAAATTATTGTGAATGCGTATTATGTTTAAATTAAGTCGCATTTTAAATTGTATAGACACATTAAATGTTTATAAACATAAATTAAAGACACACTTTTGATAAAATTCTATAGAATAAATGGAATGGATGCGATGTGGTCTTAGATTATAAATATATAATATGCTTAATTGTTCAGTCATCAGTATAGTTTAGCTCCAGAAGATGATCGTTTCTTCATTAGTGATAATAAATTTATCTAATGGTACGTAAACGGGTTTATAAGAATTAAATATATCCTATTTGTCGACCACCAAAATATTTTTTTTTTCATATTCAATAATGACAGCTTGACTTCCAATTAATCCTAACGCCATGTTGTTTTTGTTTTCTTTTTTTTTTTTTGGTTTTGGTATTCCCTTTAAAATATATATATATATATATATATATATTTTTTTTATATAATTAAATGTCTACTGAATTATGAAATCAGATTAAATAAATTTCTAATGATGGTGTGACTTGTGAGCATTCAGTTTTTTTCCAATAAAATAATTTGATAATGTTACGATTTGCTGCTATGGGTGCTATAAAATGCTACTTTAAAGTAGTATTCTTGGTGTCTGGATAACATGCTGTCTTTAACTATCTAATTTATGTATACTGATATATATATATATATATATAAAATGAAATGTATTTATTTATGTTATTTGTTCGTGTATTGATGATAACCATATTAAAAAATATAAAATGGAAACCAATTAGATCAAAAAAAAAAAAAAAAATAGTAATAATGATTATTTCCCCTTTATTTAGTTTGGTACGATCTCAAATGGATAGTTTTTTGTTTATTATTTTGAAAAGAAAAAAAAATATACCCCCTACCGATTGTAATTTGAACAATGTTCTTGTTCTTTTTTAAAGAGTGTTAAAAAGAATAATGATTATTAAAAATTAATAACTAAAAATGACTTCGGAACGGAAATTAATTTGATAACAGATGAAATACAATTTATATAAAGCATATTAATTTAGGTATGTAAAAAAAAATGGAGATAAATTATTGTAAATGCTATTCATATGACCGTGATTAGCTTACTGCAATGCTTTTTAAAAAAAATTTCAATTTTATTTTTGACTGCCAATGGACATTTTTGTTGTTGTTTATTCTGATTTTGAATTGGCGTAGCTTCATATGCTGTTATTGTTACTGCAAAATCAACATTTTTTATTGTCCGGGAAATCCAGACGGCTCCGCCCATTTAGGTTCAGCTATTATCGTTAAAAAATTGATCAAGCATCACAAGCTTCAAAATTACTCTAAAGAGCATTGCGGTTCAAGACTGGACCGGATCAATTAAAATATCTGTAATACAGTTAACTAGCTCGGGAAAACGATCCAAATTTGGGTGTTTTGAGTGAAGTTTTTTTTCAGGATGCTTACCAATGACCTCCGTAGATCCAGTTATTATTAAAAAAGAATAATCTGAAGAGAGATCAAGACATGAATCCGCCTTTCAGTGTTTTTTGCAAAAATTAATTAAGTCAGGTTTTTTACTGCGATCATTTGGCCAGTATGTTGGTTGACCCGTTGATATATAACTAAGTTTATATTCCAATCGTTTATATAATTGTCTACCCTTAAAGGTTATTAGTCTTGAACTCCAAAATGCGTGTTTTGTATTATAATCTCCACCAACGATAAATCTGGATCCCAACGTTTTAATAATTCTAAATATTGAATTTTTGTGATGCTATGCTTAGATGGACTGTATTTGTAATTGATCCGGTCCAGTCTTGAACGCTAGTTGTTTGAATATGCTTTTTAGAGTAATTTTGAAGCACGTGATGGTTGATAAATTTTTTAATAATAATAGCTGAACTTCCATGGGCGGAGCCGTCTGGATGTTTGGTATCATAAGTTATGTAGTTTCGTATATTGAAGTAGCTTCTACCTATGAAGTGAGTTTGAGAGATAAGTATTATGTCTATAGTTTGTGTGTTTTGATGAATGCTTCAAGTTCGCGTATTATATTGTACATTCGCATTTCAAAGTGCGACTTTTGATACATGATATTATATTAATTATGACCCACATAGCAGACATATGGATATGGGGCATTTCAGAAATAAACAAATTTTGACATTAAATATCATATACAAATGACCCGAAAATTGGCGTATGGGTCATTTTAAATCTATAATAAAAATTGATTATGGGTCAATCTGGAACTGAATATTTCCGAAAGTGTAGAAAATAACGAAAAACGGTTCGGGCAAAAAAAGACCGAGTCGGACCGCCTTTCAGAACTCAACCAAGAATTTGTCAGTGAATCCAAATTTTTGGGAAATAAATTTAATTTACTTATCCTACCTATCTATTAAATTATAACAATAAATCTCTCATCTGTCATCTGTCATCTGTCATCGGTCATCGGTCATCTGTCATCTGTTATCTGCCGAACATCCATCTATCCTTTGTTTTTTTTTTGCAAAATTTGAAGAACATGAGACGTAGACGTTTTTCGGAACTATCACCAAAATATTAATTCTAAAACCTTTAAATTTATCAAAAAAGAAATTAATTCATCATTTGCTCATGAACATATTATGAGTAAACGCGATTTATAAAATATATTACATGAGTGGTAGAATCTTCAAACTTACAATGATTCCACTTCAATAATTTAAAAATAAAAAAATTAAAATTCTACTAACGTTTAAATTTACTAGAAAAGTTACATGATCATAAAAACGCTTTAAAATAAAAATAAATGCTCCTGTCCCGACTTGTGTTGTGTATTTTTTATTTTATATAGATATTCCCTTTATTTAGTAAGTAACAAATGTTTTAAAACAATACCAAGTTTAAGGTAATTACATAAAAAATAATAAATAAATAAATAAGTAAAATTTGAACATAAAAATCAGATAGAATAGAGTCGATAAACTGAAGGTATAAAATAATTGAATGTTTCATTGTTTTTTAAAACGTTTGATATCTTCAACACAATGATTTAGAAAAACTACATTGGTCAGTCTATTGTATATATATATTAATATATATATATATATATATTTATATAATCATGTTAAAAAACTATTCATATAAATTTTTACATCAAAGGTAAGAAATGAAACAGTAAAAAAAAAAATTATTTTTTATGTTCAGTTGTTTTGTGCGTTCCCCTTTGAACAATTGTAGCACTGTAGCAGTAGTAGTGGTAGTAGTAGTTCGATTACAATTCAGTGTAAAGTAAAAAAATCATGTCTTAAACTTTATAAATGTTTAAATTTCAAATGATTTATTACCAAATTGAACATTCTATTCTAATCGTATGTGTAAATCCATAGGTAGGTACCTACTTTATTTTATAAATTCAGTGTCATGAGAGGAAATTATTTAAAGAAAATTTATGTAAATTACACAACTTAAAAATTACAACGTTAATTGAATTGCGAAAAAATGTAATTTATAAAATAGAATCAGTAAAGTGAAAAAAGTTTACGGTACAAATATCTGAACCATTTCATAACAAATTTTTATTATTAATCTTTTAAATGATAATAATTTTTAAAAAAGAGACGTAGCGAAATCAAGTATTTTTTTCAAAATTTTATAATTTTCAATTACAATTTTCATCCCATGTATAATTTGTATTTTAATATACAAAAATGTTTAATTTATCAAATTACGGCAACAACACTCCAAATTTGAATTTAATTTATTTTTTTTTACATAAATTATTAAGTATGAGGTTGTTGTTTAAGATAAATCAATAAAAAAACTATGCTCGCGATAAATTGAAATGATGTAAAACAATTAAATACAATGAAATATTGAGTACGATTTTTTATCAAATTTTTTTCTGAATTTCGTGAAGCGGGCGAATGTTAGGTACATTTTAAAATGTTTATTTAATTACCAATATAACATTAACCTTCAATCGTAATTGTTCTCCTTCCTTTCTACCTTCCTTTTTTATATTATTAGCCAAAACTTAGGTCAGAGAAACTTTTATACTTTCGTAGTGTTGGAAAAGAAAAGAAAAGAAAGATAGTTAGAGAGAAGAAAAAGATAAAAAAGTAGGTGCAAGGTTCGGAGGGGAGTTGTGAAATATGTTATTGATGTTAAGTTTGAATTTTGGTAAATTAAATAAATAAAAACTACCCCTTCTTGGGAATGCTTGTAGTGGACTGCGCTTCTACATTCTAGAAGTTCTGACGCTAAACGAATTTCCGTTGTAACATAATGGTATTTCCACGATGTAGGGGTGAGTATTTGCAGCCTCTCGCTTTGCTCGACGGAATTGTTTAAGAGGTGTAGGATTAGTGCTTCAACGATACGACGATGACCAAGTGAAGCAAATGTTGATGAAACATTTACATCATAAATGAGACAAATGGTGTGTTGTTGTACTCTGTCAAGAAAGCTTAAATCAGTCTTTGAGGTGCCACCCCATAGATACGATTTGTACTGTCGTATGTAGGTTTTATAAGGGTCGTATGTAGGCTTTATAGATATTAAGCAGATTTTTAGGTGAAAAATATGCCTTACATCGATTTAAAAAAACCCAATCATTTTGCGGCACTCTTCGTAATATCGAAAATATGGTCATTCCAGAGCATATTTTGATTTACCAGAGTGTTTAAGTTTTCCAGCCGGCATAAGTTTTCATCTTGAAATTTTATAATAATTCTAATGGCATTAGTTTTTGCGTAACTAGGCGGTTTTGAGTTTTGGAGGTGTTAAGTTTAACTCTGTTTTCTTTATCCCAGTTGGAAACTTTGACTAAGTCAAGGTCTACCTTGCCACTTATTACTGTTCTTTTGGCGTAAACTGATATAGCTGTAGCCTTGGGTTTTTTAAGGAAATCGTAGAAAGCTACAAGAGTGCTGTCATCTGCATAACTATGGATCGAGTTCAAAGTTGTTTGGAGGAGATCATTAATAAATATTAGAAAGAGAGTCGGATAAAGGACAGAGCCCTGGGGAACCCTAGCATTAATTTGAAGTTGATCAGATGTTATTTCACCAACTGAAACTCGAAAGGCCCGATTCGAAAGAAAACTTTCAACCAATTTAGTGAAAATTTGACCTAGACCTATAGCATGACATTTTGCCATTAGAGCAGTGTGCCATACTCGATCAAAAGTTTTTCAAATATCTGAGGCGGCTACTAGGGCCCACCAGATTGATGTAAGCTAATGTTTAGCCTTTCACAGAGGCAAGTTATAAGATCACCATTTGAAGGGCGGACACGGAAACCATATCGACGATCATGAATTATACCATTGCTGTTAAGACATTTCATTATAGGTTCTTGTTGATCAAGATTTGCATAGTATTGGAGAGAATGAGAACTCGCTAATATGCCCTTCCCTCCCTAGCCAAAGTTATACCAATCGGTATAAAAGGTCCCCATCTAGTTTTTTGGCTATGCATAAAACAAAAAAAAAAAATTAATAGTAATTTCTAGCTGCCATACATGGGTTAATTTCACGCAGACATCATATAGTTAAAGTTTGGTACTCCTGTCAATGTGAGATTGTCTCCACAATTCCCAAAACCTTCCAAAAGTCATTCACGTTAATTCTAACCGATTTTCCATGTCTGTTTCAGTGCATCCATTGGTAATAATTATACTATCAAGGTTACTGAATTCGGCGACATCTCTTCTATGACATTGTTTGGTGATTCTATAAAAATAGATATATCTACAACTATTTTATTTGTAAACTTTCTATATAGTTCTATATATTCCGTAGAAGAGTTCAAGTAGATATATTTTGAAATATCTTCACAATTAGAAAATAATTTTTAATTTAATTGAACAATTTTTTTTTTTTTTTTTAACTGCTCATTAGCACTGTAGGACTAGATCGCAATATAGGAAGAATGTCAAACTCATTATGTCTTTTGAAGATTCCCACCAACCTGCGTACAACAAAAAAAAATTTCAATTGAAAAAAAAAATAAAAACAGTTACGCATCGAAATCGAAAAATTGTATATGGAATGTGCAAAAATGCAGGAACTGTTAAAGTTTTTAAATATGAGCTTTAACTGCTTATTTTAGATTTTTATTATATAATAGTTGAGAAGTAGGTCGTTATTAGTGTAAAATGTTGATTTCAAATCCACTCCGCAGTACGTAGCAGGCTGTTCCTGATGTGCATTGTCGATCGTAATCGAAAACGCAAGTTTAACTGAAAATGGCAAATGTATTAAAGTCAAAATATATTGACGTATTCTAGGAGTTGTATGGAGTTGTATGCAGCCCCTGTGACACCTGTTTATAAATCCAGAACCTTTAAACTTTCAAATATTCTTGGCAGGTGTTAAAAATTGTATAAAAACTACCCGAATGAGCCACCATTTTGAAAAACGCTAATAGACGTATCTGTTTACTTTTGACGACAGTGTACCTGACTACAAATGTTCAGATATGTAAGACCTTTCGTTTTTGGGTGTTTGCTTCTTTACAACAGCTCCCCAAACTTATCCTGCTTTTGAAAAACTATAAAAAATTTATTTATTTATTTTTGCAAGATTACCAAAGAACAAATTTGTTTTTTTAAATATTCTTGAGTCTTCACGCATGCTAAAAATTGTAGGACAGCTACCACATCCAGGCCCAATTTTGAAAAACTATAAGAAATTAATTTATTTGTTTTTGATAGAATACCATCAGAATACAACTTTTCAGGTCTACCTCTTGTTTTGAAATATGGTTGATTCAGAAGTTGTATCAGAACCAGAAGCAGTGGCACGTAACTGAACCAGTCAGAATTTTTCAAATCGACATGCTCGTTCAATTTAATTTAAATTGAACAATGCATTTCGGAGTAGTCTTAGAACAATACACATACGTACATACAATCATCCATTTTTATATACAAGTATAGATTCATATTTATTTTATTCCAATATAATTTGCGGTAATCGATCATAACTAATATTCGATCAACTTAATTAAATAAAATTATTATTTTCTAATTTATAGAAAAATATAAATTCATCCAACATATATAAATTATCTCTTAGATTTTTTTCTAAATATCCTGTTTATTATAGTTTTAAAATTAATCTAATAATAATAATAGAAGAAAACAATTTTCACATCTGGATATACGAGTATCTAAATATCTTACAGATTCATCAAAAACCTCTTTTTTTTTTTAATAATTTTAATTTGTTTTCAAAAACCACAATAGAACAATTTTACAATAATTGTAAATATTTTGTAGTTCATACAAAACAGGATTACAAAAATAATATCCTGTGAGTGAAAAAAAAAACAATAACAACAAATTAAAACCATTAAAAGTTTAAACTCCAATGTGTATATACAACTACAATATGTAATATTGTAGTTTGTTTTCTATCAACTAAAAAGGCAAAAAAAAAAAATAATAAAAAAATAAAAATCGGAATCCTTTTATGTTTCTCATTTATATTTGTGTTAGAAACAGGACATAAAATTTCTATAAATATTTACGTAAGGATTGAATTTTAGTCAATAATTGTTTTTCTTTTAACAAAAAAAAAATAAAATTTTGTGTTTTTTATTTATTTTTTTATTATTATTATTATTTTTTTTATGTATCAAATAACCTTAAAAATCCTAGTTGATTCTTCATGAAATTCTAATATTCCGCCAACAATTTCCAGACTTAAAGTCAAATGCAGTTGAATGCATTTTAAAATAGGATAAAAAAAAACAATAAAAACAAAAAAAAGGATATTTTTATGTGAACATGACTTTGACACTCAATTTTTCTTTGTTGAGTCGAAATTTGAAAAAAAATAAATAAGAAAAACAAAAAAACAATCCAAAATCGAATGAGTTAATCGCATTCGTGACGGCTAAAGGATTTTTTCATTTTTATTATTTTTTTTTTTTTTGTTAGGTATTATTGAAGTAATTTTTAAGGCGTTTGTGATGAAATGCATTCTAAAATGTTGACTTTTAATAAAAAAAAAAAAAAAATCGATTGAAATTTTTTTTTTTACAAAAAAAAAATAGTCAATATCAAAAAATTGAATTGAATAATATTAATGGGGTTATGTTTTTTGTTTTCGTTTTATTTGAAAGGATTTTTGTCTTTTTCGAAAGTGATTGATGACTTTTAAAGTCCTAAATTTATGAGAATATTTATAGTAAAGAACAACAATAATAATTTATTATGTATAGAAAAAATCATAATGAATTTTAAGAGTTTAATAATCTTCTAATAATATGTAGGTATAGACAATATAGAAACATTGGTTGTGGTTAAAATAAAATTTATTGATTTTTTTTTTGTTTTTAATAATCCTTTAGGTAAATGCTGTATAAATAATGGAATCTAATCCAAATCTAATTTTTAATGTGATTTATGAGAATCATTAACAGTATACTATATGAGATTTAATATGGTTTGAAAGATTAAATTTTAAAATCTGGATGTTTTAGGTTGCAAATACTAAATAGAAGGTTATTACCATGTAGTAAAGAAACAATTAAAATCGGCCATTTTAATAGTATAGGACAAATTAACTACAATATTGTCACATGATCTACAAATAATAAGTCAAAATAGTTTTGTTTTTAATTATTCAATTTATTTGCACTAGAGATCCCAATATTGTTCTAAAAAAATTTAACAGCTTTATAATATCAAAATATGTACATTTCAATAATACAATTAATTCGTATTTTCCTTATATTTGGAAAACATCGAAAACTATATTACTAAAAAAACCTGGCAAAAATCCTACTAATCCTAGCAACTATCGACTGACAAGTATGCTGCCAAACATAAGCAAAATATTTGAAACCCACATTAATGATAAAATCTTATATTTTTCAAATTTAAGACAAATCATCCCTGAAAACCAATTTGGGTTTAGACATAGGCATGGCACGGTAAACGTCATAACCAAACTGACCGATATATGCTGGCTTATTAATAAAAAAACATGGTGTTGGAGTCTGTTTAAATGATCTTGGAAGACATTCAACTCCGTTTGGTTGGACGGTTTAATTTATAAGCTATAATAATATATCAATTCCCCATGCATCTTATTATACTTATTAAAAATATATTGCACAATAACAAATTTGTAGTATATAGCGGAGAAAATACATCTGAAAAAACATTTGTAATAGAAAATGGTCTCCAACAAGGTATTGTAAACGCACCTATTCTTTTCTCTATTTATATAGCAGACCTTTTACAATTATTAGATGGTGTTAAAGGAAATAATTACGCACTGGCAGATTCGCAGATGATATTATAATTTACGCTACGAACTACACTGTGGACAGCATACAATACAAAGTCCAAAAAATTTTCAACATTGTATTAGATTATTGTAAAGTATGGATATTAAAACTGAACTTCAACAAATGCGAAACCATTCTGTTTCGCAATACTGTGGATAAAACTAGTTCAAACATTCGGAAAAATTGGAAACAATTTAGTATTAGATCGCCTATTTCAACACTCGACAACAAAAGAAAAAAAAAATCGTAAAATATCTTGGGGTTCATTTACATCGATACTTAAACTTCATTGATAATGTAAAACGTGCAATAGATAATGGTAATAAATTTCTTATGGCAGCATAAAACCTCTTCTACAATGAAAATATTAGTAAAAGAATTAAAAAGTATGCTACCAAACATTAATAAGGCCAACGCTTGTCTATATGCTGTATAACATATCTGGTATAACATTAGCGCGAGCTTAATGGAAAAAATACGAAAGTTTGAAAGAAAGTGCATTAGACATTAATAAATAAAGAAAGTCTCAGTCTGAATATACAAACATTTTTATTCTAATAATATTTGTATTAAGAAGCAAAAATCATAAGAATCGGTCATTTTATTATAAAATTAATTCGAAACCATTATGATAGAGCATTAAAAACTCCTGAAAATAGTTTAATATCACATATTACCACAATGAGGAGTACATCAAAAATACTATGGTCACGGGTTTCATAGCTCCTGATCATTTCATCTTTTTAAACAAAAATGGCTACATTCAAAACCAAAATCATGTCCCTATATACTATTTCATTGTAGTAGATTGGCCACATGTAAAAAAAATTAATACAATCCGATAGGGATAATATGAAATACGAAATGTCTATACCCGATAAAGACAAAACTATAAGAAATAATCATTGGTGGTCAACATCTTTGTAAAATAGGACAAATAAATAAAAGCGAAATAAAGTACTTGAATAAATTTGTAAATTCTTTAGTTTGTAAGATTAATTTAAGTAGTTTTAAGAATAGGTATAAGTTAGGTTAGGATGTTTTTATTATAATAAACAGATTAACATTGTGTTTTGTCATATTTTTACAATGAATTAAATAAAAGATTATAGATACATACCAATTTAAGTATGGTTACATTTAATTTTTATATATTATTATTATTATTTTATTATGCCTCTCATTTCATTTTACAATTTCCCTTATTTCTTATTTTAATAATTAAGAGCTTTATACTAATATATTTACACCTATGACTTTTAATTTACTTAGACTAACCTAAACTTTTATATTAATAATATATATTTTTTAAGGAAAATGGCAAGTAAAAACCTTTTTGATCAATTTATTTTTATCCTAAAACTTAAAAACTAACTTAATTATAAAAAAAAAACAAAGAAAATGAACAAAATAAAATAAAAAAAAAAAAAATTTAATTGGTAAAAGCTGAAATGTTGAAAATTTTAAAATCAGAAGAACCTGTTTTGTTAACTTTTTTTTGTAGGATAAGGATATAATAAGATTGTACATATTATCAAAAACATATTATCAAAAAATTTGTAATAGAGCAAAAAATAATAACTATAACATACCGTTATAATATTTTAGAATTATAGAAACAATAAAAATGTCAGAAATAATGTATCACAATGAAAATATTGTTATATTGTGAAATACAGTAACTGTTAACGCGCTCCAACATTTAATTTATAATTTATTCAATTTTTGATGAAACTAACAATATTTAGCATTAGAAGAGGATGCACACACCTGGTAATACAAGCCACAGAGAATATATTAGCAGATTCAAATGATTGAGGTATGTAACAGAAACAAGTACAGTTTATTCAATTTAATTAAGAACAATGTCAGCCCATCATAGAAAGCCTGATTCCGATTACAAGCATTACTATTCCAATGAATACTTGTACGAAGAAGCAAACATAATCAAAATCGACAATTTTCTAATAAAATTGATTTGAAAACATTACGACAGAACACAAAAAACTCCAGAAAATGGTTTAATAATTATTCATATATTTTACCACAACGAGGACTGGATTAAAAAGACTATACTCACAGGCTGTATAGCCCCACTGAGCATTTTATCTTTTTGGATGAAAATGGTTATATTCAAAACCAAAATCATGTCACTACACTATATCACTATAGTAGACGACCTACACTATGAACGACGAGGTGAGTAAAAAACAAGAAATTGAATAGTAAATTACACCACAAAAATATTAAAATTTTAGTGAGTTCGTGGTGCTGAATACTTAAAATACTTCAAATAGTTACACCAAATAAATTACGGTTATTTTCAAGTTGAGCGACATCTATACTCTTAAATAAATTTCAATCACGGACAATTATATTTAAAAAGGTTTCATAAAAATTCTGTCATTTTAAATAAACCCACAAACTTATAGAAAAAAGTACAAAAAACAAAAACACAAACAAAAATTGAAAACAAAACAGAAAAACAAAAATCAGATCAGATCATACTCTTCAAAAATGATATAACAAATGTTAGTTCATTAAAAAAAATATATTCAGTAAAACACGGTTATAATCATTCGCTAAATTTCAGTAATATTTCTGACTATAACCGTTTTGTGACCATAGGCGTAGTAAAAAAAAAAATTGCATCTTTATAAACAAAATCAAATTCAATAAGAAATATACGAAAGAGATATACGAAAGATATTGTATAACAATAATAAAATTTATTTTATTCATAAATAGCAATTCTGCTATGTAATCACAAAATATATATATGTATTTGTAATAAAGAACAGAAAAAGACAATGCATAAATCAGTTTTTTAATAAAATAGTTCACTTTTGACTAATTTTTTTGTTTTATTGAAAAAATGGGCCATCATATATTAATGTGACTTATAAACGACATCAATTGTATGAACTTATGAAGTTTATTACTTTCTTTCAAAGAAATTGTTGACTATTGCTACAACAGAACTGTGACTATAAACAAATTAAAATACATCGATCTACTACGTTGAGAGTAATGGGATTTTATTGTGTTAAGTTATATTGAAATTAGTGTTAGTTTCGTCATAAAGTATTAGGTATTATACTTTAATTTCATTATATATGAATTCAAAAATCAACCGATTCAGAAAACAACTACAATTATACCAAAACAAATATTTATTTTTATATATAAATCATACCTGAAAGAACTGCTTCTGTGGAATTGCACAGGGGATTCACTAGTAACATAAATTAACATAAAAAGCACACTATTTACTTTATATGTTAATAATAATATAACAAAAGCTATTTTTTGTAAGCTTTATCTAGGCTAAGTACTAATAACATTGTACATGAGTAAAATAAAGTTAAAAAACCCCATCACATAAACAATTCCATAATATAAAAACTATCATATTCGGCAAACAATGTTGTTAAGTCAGACTTTCCTGTATCCATTTAATAGTTGGGATTTATTAAAATAAGTGTCTTTATAAATAAACAAAAATATATCAATTTTGTTTGGATTTAATAACTCACATATGATATTTATTTTAAATCTATACAGTCCACCTAAGCATAGTATCAAAATAATTCAATATTTTGAATTTTTTAGAAGGTTGGGAATGTGAAAGCTATTATATAGTGCAAATTATACATTTTAGAGTTAAAAAATGAATCACCTATAAAGTATAACAGGGTAGACTGTTAAACATAGCAATGCTACCATAAAAAATTCTATACAGCTATATTATACAAAAATGTGCCATTCTGGTATCTGATGGTAAAGTTATATCGTTAAAAAATTTGATTTAATTGAATTTTGTATTATATAGGGTATATGAATAAAAAATATTGGAAATCGTATTCATGGCTTGATCTATCACGCCATTAAGATTCTAGAAATCATCGAAAAACATTTAGATCACAAACAAAAACTATCAGAGGCTATACTCAATCTCATCAGACTGTACACAGACTATACTTCAAACCCATACTCTGGGATAATTTTCGTGAGCTGATTTACGAAAAATTCTAGCTGAATGTTGACCAGACTAAGAAAAATATTTTTCGGGCAATAAAAAAAATTTGCAGTATAGCAACAGTACAGTAATTCAAAATCAGAATAAGCAGCAACAAAAATAATGTCCATTAGCGGTTAAAATTAGAAAGAAAATCTAAAATTGGGAAATATTATAACCTAACAAATAAAAGTAAACTTAGAAAATTATCAAATGAACTAAAAGTAATGCTGGTCGATACGAAAAATTATAAAACTCAACAATACCGAGAACGTTTAGCTCGAGCTGAATCTTAAGGACTATAGTATTTATTAAAAACCAATTGTAAAAGATTGAAGTGTTCAAACCAACAAACCTACTTCACCGAGAAAAAATTACAAGAGAACATTGAAGAAAACAAAGCGATGACTTTTGTAGAACACCTTCGAACTATGTGAACGTCAAATTACCGATGTAGAACATTTTTATCTGCTCTGTGCCTCTACAGTTTAAACTGAAATGAAATATATGAGTTGGAATTTGTTATGTTAAGATACGAATTCGAATTCGGTGTTAAAGAAACATAAATGCATAGCAAGATATGAGTTTGTTTGTAATCCTAGATTTAGAATATTATAAAAAGTTAAATTTTACAATACAGGATTTGGAATAAGGTTAAACACTTTTACAGTTATGTTATTTGCACCAAAACATAACAAAAAATAATTTGATTACAGTGTTGTTTTCAGGTGAAAGTAAATTTAACAATTTTTACCTCAGAACAAAAACGAGTTGTAAGGCAGAAGACCAGTAGACAGTTTTATGCAAAGAACATTATTTACCATTTGTTCCGATCACGGGCGGCTTCTCTCCAGTTAAAGATACGAAATTGTCCCATGTTTGCCGACATTTCCTCATTGTCTCTCCAATGCAAGTAATGATAATATCTACTACTTGATATATCAGTACAGAACCTCGCTAAAAGTTGTTTGGTTTTGTTGACGTTATAGGAGTGCAATTTGTTCCTAGAGGTTGCACATATATCTTTTCTATGCCACCTTTAATTTTCTCTGCCGAAATAGTAGGAATGAATGCGTTGAACACAAAATTCAAGAAACAAATAAAATAAACCACTGATTTATACAAAAAAAATAATTGAATTTTTGAATCCTTGATTGTATAGAATTCATATTTCTATAAATCACATTTCTTCACACCACACACATTTCATGTACGAAAAGATTGCAATGTCATTTGTAAAAACAAAAACAAAAACAAAAAACATTGCATATAAAATAAAAATTATTAATTTTAAATCCCCATACAATACTGATATACAAAAATCCTAACCGGAAATGCATGAACCACAAAAAAAAAAATTAAATAAAAAATACAGATTCAGATCGAGCTTAAAAATTTTTTTTTTATTTTTGTTTTTTGTGGATTTGTATAGAAATTACTATTATAGTTGTGTCTCTCTATGACAAGATTTGAAAAATAAAAACAAAAATCATTAAACTAACATCAAATTTGATTTCCTTATATTTGATTCTGGATCAAAAATCCTTGTGGAGTTATTTTTTCTATTATATTTTCACAGCTTCTATTAGCGTTACTGTTTTTGTTATTATTCTTTTTGGTTTTTTCGTAGTCCTAAAATTGCTGAAGCAAAAACAAAAAAAAAATTGTTTAAAATTTTTGTTTTGTTTATTTATTTACATTATTCTATTAATATTTGCTATAGCATCTACTGTCACAACAGTATGTGATTATCGATAATTTATGATGTTACAATAAAACGAACGAAAAAAACAAAAAAAAAAAACTCAACAAAACCAAATTGAATCTTTTGTCTGGTAAACGTATTTTTATTTTGTATCTGTTGGGTGCAAATAAATATTGTTCTATTTCCTTTTTTTGTTTTTTTTTTTTTGCTCTTCTTCAGTTCCGTTCAGTCTGGAGTTTCTTAGTTCTTTATGCACAAATATATATTCTGTGTCTGATGATATTCTATATACTATGATGATAGTGTTAACCAACATTTGGTGAAGAAGATATACCTTTTCAATTAAATCCAATGCAATTTTTAGTTAATGATAATGATTTGATATTATACAAATACAGGGTGTTTAATATTATTTCTTTTATTATTAATTATCTTTTATTTTTCTCCATTAAATATTGTAGCACTTAATTAAAAATAATTTTCAATATTAACTTTATTGTTGGCTTTTCGTAGCTCCATTCTTGTTTTCAGTCCGTCAAAATAATTTTTCTGGACTTGGAATGGTTGCAAGGGTGCCGAATCTATTGCTTTGCTGCTATCGCCGGATTTTACATAACAAATGACAAATGACATATTCAGCACTATTAATATTCAATATGTTTCCCAAATACCATCAAAACCAATTCAAATTGGAAAATGGTGCAAAATATGTAGACATAATGTGAATACATTGTTTATATTTAATGCTGAGGTAAATTAAGCTCCCATAATTGAATATAGAATACTAAATTTTAATATCTGATCACATAATAGAAAAATTTGGTGCAAAAATAGTTTACATTTTCATTAGCTGTGAAAAAATTAATTTTTTACATTTTGCTACCATGTGGTGTAAACATGAGGTGAGCTGATGTAGCCAAACCAATTGAAATGATCTATACTTAATAATAATTTAATATTTATTATTTTACTTATATATGTGGAGCTTATTATTGAGCTCATTATTGGTCATGGCGTTGGCAGGGTGAAATCAATAAAACTAACTTACAGTGTGTAATATTAATGGTAAAAATATTTATCAATATTATTTACTGTTAAATCTTACAACCAGTAAATTCCCCCAATGCAAAAATATACCTACGTATACAATCTACAAAAGTTCAGAAGTAATATTAATAAATTTATTCAAAATGTCCCTATTGATCCATGGGATATTTTTCTTTATACAATCCTCAATTAGTCCAAAATATACATTTGTGTATTAACTTAAAATTATTTTCGATGTACACATTATTTGATTATTACAAATTATGACATACACCGATTGCACCCGAACAGATAAAATAATGAATCTTTGAACACCCTGCAGCAGTCAATACGAATACTTATACCATTAGAAGTTAGAACTAAATTTGATTATTGTCACTGCTTCCTTGGTTGGTGGGAAACAGTGATCTCCAGTACGGTAAATTTTAATTGTAAGTTAATTACACTGTTAACAAGTTACTGTCACAATACTGTTATCAGATTCTATATTTAAATCATTTTCAGCTATCATCAAGTTTTATACAAATCACCGAATCTCAACCATTGAATGTACACAACCAGTTATTATGATTCGGTGATTCGGACAATCATTAACCTTAAAAAACGTGTTTTGAATCTCTCTATCACCTCAATGATAGTTTTGGCTGCCGTACTTCACTATTTGATTCCATATTATTTCCAAATCAGTTTCAATATTGATCTATACAACAAATAAAAAGTATAAAGTAAGTATAAATGAAATATAAGCATACTTTGAGCCCGACAAAACTAAGAAGGTTGATTGGCTCATCATAAAACTCTTTAAATTAAATTAACTGAATAAAGAGACAATAGTTGTCTACGCCATTGTCTCTCTAATATTTAAGTAAATATTTCTAAATTTTATTTTTGTGTTTTGGTCTATAATTCTGATTTTTATTTTACTGTCATTGCCTGCTTCCGCCAATTGAATTAATTACCTTCCTAAATGAGCTATTAAATATTTAATATCTGAAATATTAAATATCTTCTTAGTTTTTATGGTAATTGATATTATTTACAGTTATGGAAGAGAAGAGTTGCTCTTCTTTAACATAATTGTATTAAAATATCGATCTAAGCCAAATCCACATGGTAAGATTGCGTTTTTCTTTATTAGCTCAGAGTTAGTTTTAATATTGATCTATACATAAAATAAAGAGTATAAGTAAGTATAAATGAAATATAAGCATACTTTGAGCCCGACAAAACTAAGAAGGTTGATTGGCTCATCATAAAACTCTTTAAATTAAATTAACTGAATAAAGAGACAATAGTTGTCTACGCCATTGTTTCTCTAATATTTAAGTAAATATTTCTAAATTTTATTTTTGTGTTTTGGTCTATAATTCTGAATTTTGTTTTACTGTCATTGCCTGCTTCCGCCAATTGAATTAATTACCTTCCTAAATGAGTTATTAAATATTTAATGTCTGAAATATTAAATATCTTCTTAGTTTTTACGGCAATTGATATTATTTACAGTTATTGAAGAAAAGATTTGGGCTTCTTTAACATAATTGTATTAAAATATCGATCTAAGCCAAATCGACATGGTAAGATTGGGTTTTTCTTTATTAGCTCAGAGTTAGGGGAGAGTAAAGTACTGACAAAAATAAAAATAACTCTCTCTGAACATATCGTACTCTACTCTACTTTACTCTACTCTACTCTACTCTACTCTACTCTACTCTACTCTACTCTACTCTACTCTACTCTACTCTACTCTACTCTACTCTACTCTACTCTACTCTACTCTACTCTACCTTGAGTATTCTGAGTATTTCTTTTAAAACAGTGTCTTCAAGGGAAATGTTTCATGAAGGTTGTATTTGAGTTTTCCGGTTCACTGGCAAAAAATAGATAACCTATATTTATTTATTTAATTGATACATATCATTCGATTTTGGCATAGCACACCCATGTTAAACGGAAAAGCTGCATGTAAAAAGTACCCGTGAACGCTCTATTGTGTTTGATAGAACGTATAAAGAATGCTCTGAACACTCTCGGGGTATGCTCTGATTCAATAACGAAACTAACAGTAGAGTAGAAAATGTTCTGAGTCGATAAAGAAACACATTGCGCATTAGGTTTGACACTTCGTGTTCGGTTTATCGTGGTCTAAACAATACAATAAAAACAAAAATATATGCTTAGGGATTGTTTATAATTTACTGTCATATTCCATTTTTGAAGCCATTATTGAATCTCTAAATTAAAATTTAGATTAAGATCTGAGTGTATCAAAACTAAAGTGACAACGCAATTAGAATATTAGATAGAGCATTGTCTCATCCCTTTATCTTATAAAGTCTAATATTTAATTATAAATTTATCTACAATTTCTCTACACGTCATCTTACAAGGACTACATCAAATGGTTCATCAAATTTAAAGGGGCCCTGTATATGTATTACAAAAAATTACTAAAGATTTTAAATATACGTAGAGAGTGTATATAAAAACAAAATCTATGAAGAGAATGAATTTTTGTTATTGTTGTTAAATTGAATATGATTTACGCGTGTGAAAAAGGATTTGTTTAGATAAGGATTTCCTTAATGTGGCTTGCAAAAAAAAACAAAAAAAAATATTTTATTACTTTTGTTATTATTTGTATAACAGTTTAGTTTCATCTAAATCGTATATGTATATGTATTAAATATGAGACTTAATATTATGTGTGTTGTTATGTAATATTGTGTTATTTTCATTTATGTAAGGCTGACGTTTAAAAAGTAAATATAAGCCAAATATAAATAAAATTTTTTTTTTCTTATTTACATAAGGATAATAATTGCCGAACGTGTTTCTGTTAATAAATATTAATAATAAAAAAATATTTTTGGGAAAAAATTTAAGGGGTTGGTTTTGATGTGAAAATTAGAAGAAAAAATTTTATTTGTGTATTTTTTTTTTTGTTTTTGTTTTTAATGTCACAAAAATGTTACAAAATATTTTTTTTTATATTAAAATTATTTGAATTCTTTTAATGTTTTAATAATTAGGATTAATTATACTAAATAAATTTGTATAAAATATGCAAATTTTTTATATTCTACGATTCCAAGGGTATGCCATATTTTTATTGGCAATCGCAAATTTTAGCGTTGTGAAAACAATTTAATGTAACCGGAGGAGTGATGAGTACCTATTTTTATTAATACTCATAGAAAACATTGAATATGAAATAACTAAAATGTACTTGAGTCAATTGTTCACTAGCTCGTATTTATCTTGGTTTGTATTTTTTGTGCAAGAACCAATAATCATTATTTTTTTCATTTTTTTGTCCCCGTCATTTCAATAAAAAAATATGGAGAGTGTATTTAAATATGAGAGATGGACAAAATACAAAAAAACAACCTTAGGGTCAAACTCCTCAAAGGTAAAATTCCCAAAAACCAATTGCTCCAATAACAAAATCCTCAGATACAAAATCCTGAGAAATAAGACTCCCGAAGTGAAAACCACCAAGACTCTGCTTTGTTGAATACAAAAATAGGAAATATTTTTATTGGCGATATTTTATTTGCGAATTTTGTTTACAAGAATTTGCCTTTGGGGATTTTGTTTTGGCGATTTCGTATCCTACATACCCTTTATTAAATATTTTATTTATTTATTTATTGATTATTTTATGTTATGCTTACAACTCTTTGTGGTATCGAAATGCCTTATAAAGCTAATGAAGATAATTGTTCGAGTTATTGATTCATTTGGAAAAAAATTTCAGTTTGGGTTATCTCAAATTGAAACAACCAAGCTTTTATAATTCTTTGTAAAAGAATGCAACCTTTGTTCTGCTCGAATATGCAGAGGTAAAAAATTACAAAGTCTGGGTGCAAGAATATTGTAAAAATATTTATTAGATTTTTTTTATCATAAGAAAAACATGCATCTTCAACAAATGCAGCCAGTTTATATTTTTAAGTTTTGTTTTCATAATGAATTGAAAAAAACCAGAAACAAAATGGGGCAAAGAACATTGGTCCTGTACACCAATATTAACTGTTTTAGAGTTGTTCAGGCTACCATTACATTAATCTATTGCATGAAGGGTGGAATGGCGAGGTGAACCACTACCTCACTCAGTTCCACTGTCAGGGCAAGGCTGCTTTAGGTGGTACCTGTGAAGGATGGGAAGGGCTGTGTCAGCGGTACGCATATAAAAAGAAAACTATGCGGAAATGACCAGAATGATGCAGAGCATACCTTTTTCGCCTGTATAAAGTGGTCCCGGGAGACGACGGAGCTGAAGGAACACTTGTGGGGACAGTTCTCATCAAATATTCACTGTGGAGCTGATGATAGTAAATGAGGAGGCTTGGCACTGCATTGCATATTATGTCCAGAGCCTCCTGCGCTTCAAAAAGGCGGATCTAGACCAATCAAATTTAGCGAACGAAATAAGGTTGTGAAAGGTACTCGGGAAAAGTTTCAGTGTGGTAAAAGAAGGTGGTAGGTTTAGTGGGTAACCATATGAACCCTCACACAAAGACCGGAGAGTTGCGCACCCTTTCGGGCTAAATCAATAAACAGTTCCAACCACCTTCTGGACCGCTGAAATAAATATATGGAATAAATGGTTCTGGTCGCGGTTCAGCATTTGTCCACACCGCGGCCCAGCATTTGTGCTGCACCGCTGAAGTAAATATATGGAATAAATGGTTCCGATCGCGGTCCAGCATTTGTCCACACCATGGACCGCTACTCAAATGCCAGAGAGTTGCGTACTCTTTCGGACTAAGTCAATAGATGGTTCCAGCCAAAAAAAAGGTTATCATTAATATTAACACGTTGCTTACGGTTCGAGAGGTAAGAATGGAACCACGAAAACCCACGTTGTACAATTTACTAAGCAAAATTTCATGGCAAACAATGTTAAATGTTTTGGTATTGCCAATAAATAAGAAAGCACAATAGTTGCACACTGGGTGGTGCAGTTGGTAGAGCGCTTGTCTTTCAATCGAAATGTCCCAAATTCGATTCTCGACGAAGGCAAAAAAATGTTATCTGGGTTATTCGACCTGGTCCAGTACCCTTTGTCATAAGTTTTCCACATTTAATTAGTAGATATCCCATAAAAATTCTACAGAAAAAGCTATTGTATGTGATTGTGTATTGAAAATGTCTGTGTAAAAGAAGTTAGGGTATTGATCCCATAGACTTGGAATTACATAAAAAAAACGTTATTTAGATCAGCACTGTTTGAAATTTCACTACAAAGCTTAAGAAGTGAATCTTCTGAACAAGTTTATTCTAATTTGCGATATAATTTTAGTTTTACTTTCATTAATATTCCAGTTTTATGTCTTTGACTGCTATACGTTGAAGTAATTTAATGTTGTCCAGCTTTGGATTTTGTTATTAATTTAATGTTGTTTGCCACTATGCATGTATTGATTTATTTATCATTGGTTTATTGTTTATGAATTTTGTTTGTTTATTTGTAATTTTATCAGCTTATCAAGTTTTATATCGTTTCAGATATTGCTTAGAGCTTATACTCTTTATTAATATTTCGATGCTCTATAAGCATCAGCATCTAGTTTTGGACATTTTGAATATTTTTTTTTTATAAAACAATTGGCACTATCTGATTTGGTTGGGTATAAATATAAAATGTTTTGTAAATTTGGTTGTAAATGTTGTGTTGTAAATTTCATTTTTAAATTGAGCCGAAGAACAGCTCTACAACTAATTTTCGTTGAATTATGATTTTTGAGTCATTCAAATAAAACTGTCACATAAAAAATATCATGCAATACCGCCTAAAATATCGTTCTAATATCCTTAATTTTTCAAAACAAATATTTTTTTCATATACAATAATAAAACTCCTTAAATCTAATATCAACAATTAATCAAAATAATCTGTAAGACCTTTCAAGTATAAAATTCAAGTGGTATTCAATTAAATTTCAGGTGTTAAAATTTTTCAATTTAAAAATCAAAAAAAAAAACTGCCTAAAAATGAATTATTGATGACCTTCTGATACATTCATTCAATTAAAAAACGAACATTTCATTTCATATTTTCTGAAACATTATTTAAAAAACAACAACAACAACAACAGCAAAGAATGGAAAAAAAAATGTAATATTAAATTTTTTTCCAAATTATTCTGCTACTCGTGTGTGATGTTGAATCCATGTCATCATAAATTTCATCTTGGCTGCAAGAAATATACTATAGCTATCTACAAGATTGCATATTATTTTTTTAAATTTCCTCTCAAAACAAAAAAAAGAAAAAAAAAGGGAATGATAGTTACAAGAATTCGTTTTAAAAATATTTTGTTTAAAGTAGCTGATTACTACATTATTAATAATATTTCAACTTCTACTGATGATCATATACACACCATCATTAATCAATTTAGAAAATATAAAAAAAAAAATAAAAACAACAAAAAATAATAGTTGAAGATCAATTCATTCTATATGCTCAGTCTATACGATAGATCATATGTCCAAAGTTGCTATCAACACTATTTAATGTGATTTTAAACTATAGAATTTATTTCAGACATTATTTTTTTTACATTGAATCTATTGGGTAGTCCTCGTCGTCGTCCATTCATTCATTTATTCACTTTAATTTCATCGTTCTTTTATTTATTCTTCAAATTACACATTCAAAGATCTTAAAATTCTGTAGTGTATATCGATATATATACATTGGTATATTATAAACATTTTTGGGGTACTTAAAGATTTGAACAATTGTACCGTAAAACACCTGAAAATCGGTTGTAATGCGTTTTCAGTTTTTATTTTTTTTAATTTTTAATTTATTGAAGATGTTAGATGACCTCAATGAAATAATAAAAAAAAAAAAAACAAAATAAATAAAAACAATTCAAATATCTATAGATTTCATTCAGTAGTTGCTTAAGTAGTAGTTTCATAAATTCAATAATATGAAATGAATCTTTTAGATATTATCAAAAAATTTAGATTGAATTGGATTGAATGAGATCTAGGATAATGAAATAATGTCCAAAGTACAATTTATATTTTGAAGGATGAATGTTTAAGTCAGTGTCCGCCCATTTAGCAAAATGTTGGTTAAATGTAAAATATAAAAAATATTTGTATTGATTTCGTTATGAAGTATTAAGTCAAGTGATATCATTTAGAAAGCAACAACAACAACAACGAGATCAAATCAAATATTTATTTTCTGTATTTCTGCAATTGCACAAGGTATGCACTACCATTTGTATTAAACTTACAAAAACACTTAACAAAATAAATATTTGGCAAAATAAATTTAATAAAAATTAAACTTAACTCAAAAACTTTTTCGATTGGGGACATTATCCAGTGAAACAAAATCCCGAAGGACAAAATCCAGTAAGAACTATTTGCCAATAGAACCCAAGGAACTGAAGACCTTTAATTTTTTTTTGTTTTGTCATCAGTACAATAGCGCATAAATGTGATGAAGACAATAGGTCCGAGGTTCAAGGAACTGGGGCCGAAACCCTATATCACGTGTTGAAATTGTATTTTTCTGGAAAAAGATTATTAATAATTATTATAAATAATTTTTATAAAAATTTCGGATTGGTCCGGCGGTTCGGTTTATGATCTAACGGTTTTCGAAAAACTATTTATATTAATTATTAATAATCTTTTTCTAGAAAAATACAATTTAAGCACGTGATATAGAGTTTCACGTTTAGTCACATTTAAAGTCTATTGTACTGATGAAAACAAAAATTTCAAGGTCCTCACTCGCGACATTTCAGACGCCGAACCACTTGTTTTTATAGTCGAGAGCGTTTTTATAGTGTAGGTAAATGCGGCACAGTTTTATTAAAAAATATAAAAAACAAATTATTTTATTTTAAAGTCGGGGGCTACTGCCCCCAAACCCCTGCTAATCTTTTAATAAATCCGAGTTTTTGCCGACAACATGTAAACGTAGACGGCAAGGATTTAGCAAATTTTTTTTAAGAAATTATTGGATTTTGTACTTTCTGGACTTTTTTTACTGGATTATGTCTGGATCCCCTTTACAATGTCCAAATTTTAAATGTCCATTTGCTAATCTACCTAATGCTATGTGTCCATTTTGCCAAACGTTTGTTGGCTAAAAAAGATTTTTAGAAAAAATGTCCAAAGACCAAATTTGTCAGTCCCCAAATGAAATTTGTCAAATGTGCTGAATGTACTAGTTTAAGTCTTATATAAATACTAGTAGACACCTTGTGCAATTGTTGAATTAAAAATAAATACTTTGATTTGATGTTGTTGTTGTTTTCTGAATGATACTACTTGATTTAATAATTCTGTACTTTATAATGAAATCAATACTAATAAATAGGGCCACATTCCGAAAGGGAAAATAATATAAAATTAAATTGAAGTATTATCTGTAGACCCATTGAATAAATAAATAAATAAATAAATCGATACTAAAATTTGCTGCACTTTTTATTTTGTTTTTAAATTGATGCAAAACAATTTAGTTAATTTAATTGTTGCCAAAATGTTCTTTCACTAATAAGTTTTTATATAATTGCAAATAACGATATTTCGGAAGCCATATACTTCCTTCATTAGTACTTGATGGGACTAACTAATTTTCCATTATTATTTTTAAAACCTTTTTTGATGTTGACTGACATTCTTGTGCGGAATCTGGTAAAGCGCGCATTTTATATACACTTCCCGTTAAGCTAATAACTTGAAAATTGGGTACAGTTTGGATCCCGGTGAAAATATTTTTTTACAAATTTTAAGGTGCTTGTCCAGACTGAATTTTTTTTTTTGTGCATCGAAACCCGTATTTTGATTTGTGCTTTTTCACTGTCACACGTCCAGTTATGTATAGATTTGAAATTTAAAATGTATAGCTCGAGTACTGGAAACAACATTTTCTATAAAAATTTGGGCAATCTGGTCTTCGCCGGAGTTCTAACTTAGTCTCAAATCCATATAATTTTGTTTTTTTAAAGAATTTAATGAAGCATATTAGAGATAATTTCCGCTAAGCCATAAACTTGAAATTTTAGGGAGTGATTGGATTAAAATTTTGTATTCGTCTTGACTATTGATAGCAAGGCACTGCTTCTTATCGGAACTCTTACTTGGACCAAAATGCATATTTCCGAAACCATTAGAACAGTTTAGTTAAATTTTTTTTTCTGACAAACTGCTGCGATCTGGTTTACATTTGCTGCACAAATTGGTATCTCATAACAATTATTTTTGTCATTAGAAAATTTGGAGAACCTCTTTTTATTTGAACCAAAATTGATATGTCGAAAACTACTAATATGTACAAGCCAATTCAATACACACTACACAATTTACAGAGTGAAAAATTTGAACAAAATTAGATAGTTAATATATGGATATAAACTTTCGTCACCATTTGACGTGATCATCGGACCAAAAAGGATAAAATAAAATAAATAAAATTGTTTTTTTCAGAATATTTTTGTTTTTATAAATTTGGTCTAAAAAGTAAAAATGATAATGTAGCTATTTTGATACAATTGAAGCTTCCTTAACAATATTTATCTCAATATAGCCAACATTTTGTATCGTAAAGTTTGTCAAAGTAAAAATAAAAAATGGGTGTAAGGTGATATTTTGAAAATTTATTCCAATCAGTTGAATATCGATAGTTAGGTTAGAAATAAAACAATTGTATTGGTTTAGCGAACGATGCTATTTCTTCTATTCAATATTGTTCAAAGTACGACTTAAATCAATCTATGCAGTATATGCAGAATATGCAGAATATAATACAAATATGTATACATATATACATATATATATATAATAAATATTAATAAATATAATACAAGTTTAATACAACAATATAATATACATATATAGTACGATGTATAGTTGTAAGTACATCGTATCATAAATATTATTTGATGTAATGTAGATTGCAGAGGTATACAACATGCATAAAACACCCTTAAACTGCACTCGTAGGTCAAATGAATCCTAAGTAAAAACAACTGGTACTCGTGCATTTAATTGTCCACGAAATGCTAAAATATGAACAACTTAGAATTCACTTAAGCTACAATTTAGAAAATACTGCACCTTTTGGAGTCGTTAGAATCCGCATAATATGCATGTGATTAAAGAACTGTTAAAGCATCCACAAAGTGTTATAATATAATATCAAAAATAATAATTATATCGAAATCCAAACAAGACCGACAAATTACACAACATTTTCAACAAAATATTTTGTTGGATTTAATATTTTCTATACATTATAGGCTTTCAAAAATTGGACATTACTTCATTGGAAAATTTTTCAACCTTCTCAAAAAAAATTTAACTTTTTATTTTTTTAAATCATAAATGAAGTAGGAATGAAGTACTAGTAGTTGAAAAAATAAAACGAATAATTTATGAATATGATAATGATGATGATGATGATGATTAAGATAGAACTAGTGTTTATAGAAAACATTGGAAAACTTCTTGTTATTTTTCAACAATTTTTTTCAAACATTTTATTTATATTGTGTTTGTTTGTGTTTTTGTTTTGATTTATTCAGAAGCGATTTTGAATAGAGAAAAAATAACTACTCCAAGGAGATGCAACGCACTTTTATCAAAAAAACAAAATATATATTTAAAATTTTATTTTTTAGTTGAAACAAGATGATGTTCAACTCCGACTATATTCGATTTTCTTATTACGTTTGGAATGTGTAGGTACTTAAAATTGTCTTGATAGTGCATAGATGGCTAAATAGCCATTTTAATTCAATACAAATATGAAATTAAGCAAGTTGGACGGATTATGATTGATTGTATGGTAAGAAAAAAACAAGTATTCGATTAGGTCGGAAATAGATTGCTCTTTAAGCCAATCGATATTTTTATAAAGCAGTGGGGTCTTAAAGTTTGATACCTCTAAGATGACCCTGTGAGTCAAAAAACTCGACGATTACATTAATTAAGACATTGTGTTAAGTAAAAATATATTTTCTCAAGATTTCAAGCATTTAAACTTAAATAATTATTAATAATATCAGGCTAAAAAGTTTACTGTCATAATACTTTTACTGTCAAGTAATTTACTATCCCATTATTCCCATTGATAATAATTTAAACACTTGGAAAATTAACTTTACATAAACATGTATATTTGACAAAATCAAATAGCTCAAGATCAAGTTATTCAGAAACATGTATTTTCTAATGTACATAACTGTATACTATAATAGGTCTAAAGGTGTTATTGTATAATTAAAGAATTAATCCAATTAAAAAATCTAATCTAATTTGAAGAAAGTTATGCTGTACAAGTACAAATTTTGATGTATGGTAGCGTAGTTAACAGTACACTACAACATCAGCATCACCAGGAGTCTTAAAGCGTATGTCACAAAGTTTCACATACGTTGGCCACAAGCCATTTCCAACAGAATACTGAGGCAAAAAACAAATGAGGCGTTGGATCGGACATATTCTGAGGAAACCTGACAATAACATTGCGAAACAATGTTTCGTATGGAGTCATTAGGGTACACGTCGCGCAGAAAGATAAAAAAAACATGGACAACAAAGTCTTAGCCGAAGTAAGAAAACCACAAAGAACGTAGTACCAACTGAAGGGATTAGCCACAGATAGGAGACGGTGGAATGACTTTATATCCGTCCTATGGATCATGGCTGTGATTGCAGGACAGTGATAATGGTAGCGTATTGTTGAATACAAATAGTAAACTAAAATATTGAAATTATGATGAATGTTTTCAGGGTAAATTTTTCGAAATTGAAATTCTGTAATAGTTAACAATTCCTGTCTAATATGGTATAAAATAAGTATGTCGAGCAAGAAATAGCGGATCAAATGTGTAGCTTTAGAGACATAAACGTACCAACAAACCCAGCAATTCAAGTCATCAGTCATTCATATAATATTTCAATTTGCCTTTAGTCAAACCATTTTTAAATTTTTGCGTTGTCATGTACAACCCTGTACACTCAAATGTTCTCATTTAACATAGACCAACAGTTCTAATATTCTGAACATCTGAACATCCTATATTATACAGTGAATATTTTAATTGATTCATAAAATTAAATTTTACTATCCTGATCAAGAGTTAAACATCTAAACAATGTTTTTTTTTTTTTAAACTTTCATTTATGTCCAGAGTGTTTCAAATAAACACCATTACACAAGTTGCATGTTATGTTTACGTGTTTCTAGAGTATGCACATTAATTGTGTGTGGTTTCAGGTTCCTAGATTAATTTTTCAAAATTTTTTTTTAATTTTTGTTTTCATTGAAGACAAGGTGGAAGTTAAACAAAACAACAAAAAACAAAAAAAAAAAAACAATTTTTTTTTAAATTTTTCATTGCGTCTCAAATGAAAGCCTAAACAAGTACCCATTGTTGTTTTATGTTGAAAAGGAAACACTAATGGTTTTTGATTTTTGATCCTCCAACAATATATATATATGCGTATATGTGTATATGTATAAATACAATTTTTGTTATCTCATCTTTGTTAATAAAGGAAGAATAGAAAGAGTTGAAAATTGAATTTTGTTTTGTTAAGGTGTTTTTAAGAAAATATTAAGAAAATGTTATCAAAGTAAATAAACCAAGATATAAATAAGGTACTTATAAATATATAAATTTAGGTATGTTATAGATATATTATATAAAAAAAAATATATTTTGAAGTGGTTTGTTTTTGAATTCATCTAAAGATGATACTACGATAATTATTTTATATAATGATGTTGTTGTTAAAGGGTATATGTTAGAAAAATAATTATTCAGGATTAATAATTTTACAGGTGATTACAATATAATATTTTTTGGAGAGAAATTTTGTTTTTTTTTTTATTATATTTGTTTCTATAAAAAAATTATTTATCTAGGATAATCATTATTAATGATAACAACATTATTATTATTATTATTAATAATTTTTTAACATTAACATTCTATAAATTTAAATGAAGAAAATATAAATAAATTAAAACAAATATTTTCTGAAAGTTGGAATGTTTTAAATTAATATATTAAAATATTTGAAATTAATTTATTAAATAAAAAATGGATATAAAATTACAAAAGTCAAGGATTTTGATTAATATCAAATAATTTTATGTAATTTAAAACCATCTATTTTTAAAGGTTTTTTAAGTAAGAACAGAATGAAATTGAAATTTTGGAAAATAATTGGGTGCAGAAATAGAAAGAAATATTCTTATTTAAATTTTACTTAACTTTTTATTTATTTCTATTATTAACTACTATCTTGAAAAGTTTTAAACCGTTCTGAGTTGGCTTGTGAGTATTTTAGGTCTCTTGAATCGCTGCAAAACGAATTTTTCTTCTCATGACATGCTAAATATATACGAACCAAGCTGAAATACAAATATAGCCCAGTGCATCCCGAACCAGCACTATAGTTTTCTTGACAAAGTTAAAAAGCATTCATCTCATCGACAACTCTAATGTACCGTTGTAGCACTTAAAAACATTAAAAACATTAAAAACAAAAATAAAAATTGTTAGACAAAAAAAAAATGTTGGACTAATGTTAATATTCTTAAAGGAAGTAAATTCTTAAACAAAATAAAACTTCGAGCTCTACGATTGACTTTGCACATAATATGAATAGCATGTTTTTGCTTGAGAAGCAATGGTTCAATTATATTGAAATAGGTACCACTCCAACAATAGATACCGTAATTTAATTTCGACTTAAACAAACCATTATAAACGATTACAGTACAGGCTGAGGTGTTAAATCTGCCTAACCCCATTATTTAAATAATAAGTCAAGTATCTGGTGTGCTCTCTCAAACTTAACCTAACATTCAAAGTAACACCCAAATACTTAAAACAATGAACACGTTCAATAATAAAGCAATTAGCAGTACAGCTAAACTTACCATCATAAATATACAAAGACAATACATCATGTTCACACAAATTTACAAGACGCATTTTCAAGCAAGACAGAGAACGATATGCAAAAGACAAATACTAGATTGTTCCAGAAAGTTTAAACAACATATGGTTTTGACACTTATAACCAGTTTGTGCATTTTAAACTACCTTCTTCGAATTTCCAAATCATGATGAATATCAGTAAAAGTGTTGAAATAATTCTTGTTTGCATAAGTCAGGGCAGTATTATCGGCAAAGACCGTAATTTTACCATTAAATGGTTGAAGAAACAAAGAGTTAACAAAACTCAGAAATAAAATAGGATGTAAAACAGAGTCTTTCGGAACCCCGATATTAATAACATTTTCTGAACTTGTATTGTTTTTAATGCGGCCTTTTTGTCTTCGATTTTCTAAATAAGATGCGAACCAATTGTGTATATAAATCCTCTGAAGCCCACATTATACAACTTATTTAATAAAACAACATAGTCCATCATATCAAATGCTTTAGTGATGTCTATAAGTAAAGCAGCTGGTATATTCGACTCGTTTATGGCATCGTAAAGTTCACTGCAGAAAGTTCAACAGACCGTTTTCAGTTGATTTACCTACCACTTCTGAATCCAAATTGAAAATCAGTCAAAAAATTAATTTCGTTAAGAAACAACACGATTCTAGATTTAACCGGTTTCTCAAAAACCTTAGAGAAAACTGATAACAGAGAGATAGGTTTTTAATTGGTTAAAGACAGAGTGTCACCTTTCTTATGAAGTGGAATAACCGGTGCTGTTTTGAAAGATTCTGGAAAAATTCCTTTTTTAATACTTAAATTAAAAATAAAACACAGAACTGTGTTTTCTGAAGATCTGTGATATCTGTAGTGAAGATACTAAACTTGAAATTTTGTCACAAGATACTGATTTAGAATATTTTAATGACATTAAAATTTTGTAAATTTCGAGTGAAGTAAAGTTAACAAAGAAAAAACTATTAGTTTGATACCGTTTACTTCTGATATGGTTATTACACTGACATTCTACGTTATCGTCAACATTCAGATCTTGGAATCAATTATAGTTATATTAGTAAAATAATCGATATATAAATTAGCTACAATCAAGGGGAATTTGAATATTTGATATAGTAAAAGTTATTTTCATTAATAACCATATCAACATTTTGTTCATTTCTATTCAAAATTTCATTCACAAGACCATTCCTTTTTAGTATTACCTATACTTTTAGCTAATCTACAACTGTATAGTAATTGTCTCTACATCTAGGAATCTCATTTTTTAATTCAAGATGATTTTTTAAGTCTTAAATTATCCTTATACTTAACATAAGTTTCTGTTTCATTTTGATTTTCCCTAACAATGATGAAGACATCTACGGCTTAAGTCGTTTTGTGTTAGTCGTATTTTTATTAACAATTGAGCGCCAATTTGAAATGTGACCTTGCAATTTATTAAGAAATATATCAAGTGCAACAGACGGATTATCAGAAGACAGACAAGAGTATTGGTATACTTTACAAGAGTATGGGTGTTTTTAAATGTATATCATACAAATAAATAAGACCAGATGTTAAGGAAATATTTTCAAACTCACTCACTCCCATCATCAATATTCGACTGCAGATCGCCAAGCCAATTATAAAAAAAAAGTTAAATGATAAAAATCGCCCATACATGTTTTCTTCTATAGTTTTAATATGAGGCTGTAGAATATCCTTACAGCTCAAAGAAGACCGAATTTAATCGATTTGATGTGTCCAATAAAACGGAACGGAAATTCAACGGAAATTTTTTCAATAAAAGCCAATAGAATTTTCTTAAATTAAAACAATCATTTATACCTATTGAAGAATAATATTGTACAGGTATTTGAATATCGCGCAAATATCGCGTCTACAATGGAACTCACAAGGCACAAGAAAAGCCGGTCGTCCAAAAACCAGTTGGTAGAGGACCGTAAAACAAGAGCCTTAAAAGGGATTATAGCGTGGGAGGAAGTGAAAAAAGAAGCTACCAATCAAGTACGATCGAAATGTCAGTTGCAAAACATCTGCTCCCAAGAGCAGCAAGCATAAAAATAAGTATTTGAAACACTTTATAACAACTTTATTTTTAGTAACATAATTTAAATAAAATAATTTTGTATTGGTATATTTGACACGATTTGACATATTTGAAAAGATTAGAAGAAGTACTAGAACCAATACTACGGAAAGAGCAGGCAGGTTTCAGACCAAACCGAAGCTGTGTAGACCAGGCAAATACTTTACGGGTCATAGTTGAACAATCAGTGGAATGGAATGCCCCACTATATCTACTATTCATAGATTTTAAGAAAGCATTCGACACAGTCAAGAGATGCGCAATATGGAGAACACTTACAAAGAAGGGAGTTCCGGAAAAAATCATCAACATCATCAAAGCGATGTATGAAGATGCAGAGACAACAGTTCAACACAGAGGTAAGATCAGTGATCCATTCTACACCAATATAGGAGTTAGACAAGGATGTCCACTATCTCCACTTCTCTTCAACACAATACTAGACGACATTCTAAGAGAAGTTTGCACTGGAATAAACGGAATAGAATGGGATCTCTTCGGAAACTTAGAAGACTTAGATTACGCAGATGATGTATGCCTCATATCAAAAAATCAAAGGGACCTACAGAACAAAGTCAACAGATTACAGGAAGAAGCAAAGAAATCGGGACTGGAATTAAATATCGAGAAAACCAAGGCAATGAGGACAAACAACAGTTATAGTGAGCCAATAACAGTGAGTGGACAACAGATAGAATACGTAGAGGAATTCAACTACCTGGGGAGCATTATAACATCAAGAGGAGGTGCGACAGAAGATGTCAACAGCCGTATAAATAAGGCAAGAAGAACATTTGGGAGCCTAATGAAGATATGGCGGAGCAACCAAATATCGAGAACAACAAAGCTAACAATATTCAGAGCATGTGTTAAGTCAACATTAATATATGGCAGTGAAACATGGCTCACTTCGGTCAGAATCAAACAGAAGCTACAAGTATTCATCAACAAGTGCTTGAGAATTATATGCAGAATATTCTGGCCGGCAAGAATTAGCAACGAAGATTTATGGATGATAACTGGAGAAGAACCTATCAACAGACAGATAAATAGGAAAAAATGGAAATGGATAGGTCATACACTAAGGAAATCAGAAAGTGATATAGCAAGAAGAGCTCTAGAGTGGAATCCACAAGGACAAAGGAGACCCGGCAGACCATACAACACATGGAGACGCACAATCGATCAAGAATTAACAGTCAACAATTATACCTGGGACGATATTAAGGAAGTAGTACTCAACAGAGAGGAATGGAGGTTCACTATCGAAGCCCTATGCTACCACGCGGAGTAATAGGAGAAAAAAAAAAAAAAAAAAAAAAAAAAAAAAAAAAAAAAATATTTGACACACTCTGTATATAAATTAAATTCCGCTGAAAATTAAATAATATTTAGAAATCTTATAAAATGCAATAAACATTTTCAAAATAAATTTGTTTAAAAATTTTTTAGGAAAAACTTACGCTGGCTACACAATTATTTCCATATTCCATTAATACCTGAAATAAAAATAATAAAAATAAATTAATTTTATTGTGATAATAATAATAATTTAATTTTAAATGTAATTTAGTATATTTACAATTATTCATAATAAAATATACTATCACCATTATCAACACAATTGTCAAGTGATGAAATGTTATATTGTACCGATGAAATATGAGGTGATGAAATATTATATTATACCGATAATTGCCGAATTTATTTCAATTTATTTATATAATTAAATTATTCATAAAAAAAAATAATCACTTATTTAAATATTAATAATTTAATTTACTTCAGTTTAATTATGATTACTGAATGGTATTACTTTGATGGCTCAGACGGAAGAGAGCTTCTTTTATACCGTTATTGTGTATAAAGACATTTAACAATCAATTGTGGAAACATGCAATCAAATATCCGAATTTAGCGTTGATGCGCAGATTAATAAAACTTCATATAGCATAACATACGATGGCTTTTGCTACCATTAACAACCATCGCACCATCCATTATTTAACTTTACTTTTCCCAACAAGTAGAGCTATAAGAAGTTTGTTATGATTATTACAATATTTGAAAATTTATCAAGAGATAAAGCCTAATATGGGCAGGACATGTAGTGAGTATGAATCAACAAAAGATGACAAAAATAATATCAAACGCAGTAAGTAAATCAGGATCAAGATGACTGGACGAAATCGAGGACAACTCCCGAATGATTGGATATTAAACGGGGTTCATTCTATAATTGAGTATTTGCACACTAGACTATATATACCGACACTACGGTTTTATTGAATGCATACATGAAGGATAACAAATTTCGAATAGAAAAAAGTCAAAGCGTAAGGAATTGGTTTGTCGGTTTACATGCTGTAATAGTTATGTAATTTGTTTGTTAATCACAAGGTTCTGGATATGGATTTTTGATCTTATTTTTCTTTTATTATTTACAATAATTTTGTTTCATTACTCAGATTTTATATTTACAGTTAAATTTCCATTTACGTGAAATGTTCAGATAAACTGAGGTTTATTTCAATTGTTTTGTAAGATGTAGCAACAATTGGTTTCTTCAATTGTACATATTCACAATTATTTATACAAGCCTATGATTTTTCCAAATTTCGAAATAATCTCTCCATCAACGTTTTCTATTTACTTCTTCCCAACGAACTATATCTTAGAAATGGCAGACATATTTTGCAATGTGTTGACTTTCCATTTTCTCCGCAATTAGCTTCAGAGATATAATTTCAGTATTTCTTGAGTAAATTGTTGAATTGCTGCAATGTCAGCTGTAGATTCTTGATCTATGTTAAATTTATTTCAATCCATATAAATTGAATGTTTTATAAACTTTACAGGAGATATTGAGTTGTCTTAAACATTAATTTATCTATCTGCACATGCTTTAAAATTTTGACATTTCTGGATGTGCATTTTTTTTTCTTATAACATCCCATAATCCTTTGAAGAGTATAGAAGGTAGAACTGAGCATTCCAAATGTTTCTGGAAAACCATCAATTAGCCCTCAATTGTACCTTTTTGATGCCACTTATATACAACAAATCGAATAATGTAACCTATTTGTTGTTATTTTTGTTTTTTAAGGAATTTCCCATTATCATTATACTTTCCAAAGAAGTCAGTATTAAAGCGTTTGATTAGGTCGAATACCTCATCTAAAGCCCCAAAAATGCTGCGCAGCTACAAAGAAAATGTTCAAGAGTTTTTGTCTTGTTTTCTTTTTTGTAACTGCGGCAATGGTGGTTGAACGCAATACCTTGTTTGGTAGCCTTTTATTTTTTTTAAACTGCTAAGATATAAATTGTTCGTATATACTACTTCGGCACGGAATTGCTTCCGTGTTTGGGGTTTGTTTATTAAAAAAATAATATTATAATAATATTATTTTTTTTAAGCCTTGCTTTCTATTGGCCAGTGATTGTAATGATAGCCATCATTTTCATATATCAGTATGGGATCTAACTAAAAGGTGCTTCATTGTATTTTTCTCAACTGAGACAATGCGAGTTGAATAAAATACCTAGCGTGGCAGTGTGATTTAATATCGGTCAATAACCCGTACTGATTGCTACTACTCTTAGATATACTAGTACGGATTCTGGCTAAAAGTTGTTAGATTCAAGAGTTTCTACTTTGTTGGGATTTTTCAGCTGTGACAATAGGAGCTGAACGGAATAGCTAGCTTCGCTTAGTATCGCCACCACTCTTAGCTATACCAGCACGGGATTTGGCTAAAAGTTGTTAGATTCAATATAGTCTCTATTTTGGCATTTTTTCCAGTTTTGTCAATAGGGGCTGTGAGAACAGGGGTTGAACGGAATACCTAGCTTCGCTTCTTATATCGGTCAGTGACCCATACTTATCTCTTGTTGTTTTATAAGTACCGAAACTGGCTAAAAGTTGATAAATTTTGTTGATGTTATATAAGGACTATTTTTCCCAGCAATCTAACTAAGGTAGTTACGTACCACCTTTCATGATGTATAGAATATGGACACTTTGTTAATTGCATTATTCAATTTTGACTTTCAAGTCGCTATATAATCAATAATTTCTCTAAACATAAATTTAATTACACACCCAATATATATTTTAATATTATTTGTATAAATATTTCTAGAAATCTCAAAATATTTATCTTAAAATTGACATCTATAATAAATCCTTTTTGTTTTTTTTAAGTTCTCATTCCCAGAATCTTAAAACTGTGCAACAATTATTCAGAATTGTTTTATTATCATTATTTCATTTCAAGATTTATACCTTTTATTTTAATTAATTAATTTCTGTGGCTCCTTTTCATTAATAAAATTTTAAAAAAATAAATAAAATTCCTGTACTAAAATTCGATTATAAAAATGTTACAAAAATCAAACACTGTGTAAACAAATCTGGAAAAAAAATTAACCTCTTTTTTGATTTTCTTGTTTTTTTTTTTTAATTACAAGTTAAATACATTTGTCACAAAGAAACAGGATTCAATTAACAAAATAAAAACAAAAACAAAAAAAAGGAAAAACAAAAGCAGCAGTAAAAAAGTATCTAGTTTACCTTTGATTAATTATAATAAACCGCGTTGGCGGCGGTGATATCAGGTTGTTATGATTTTTCTTCTATACTCTTGATAGTTTAACTAATTCGTTTTCTTATATATGAGAATAATCATTACAGCTTCCAGAATACCAACCTACCTTATTTGAAAGTTATTTTTGAAAATTTGTTTATGATCACTTTGGATATTAATATGATAATTATAAATATATATATATATATGTAATATATATATATATGTAATATATTATATATATGTATATCTTGAATATAATATACACAAACAATCCTTTTATTTTTTATATAACAAAATATTCCACTATAACACAAACAACAACAATTTTTAGAGTTAAATTTTAATTATAGTATCTATATAAATTATTCTAAATTAATTAATAAAAATAAAAGGTCAGAAAATATCAGTTAAATTAAAAACAAAAAAACGAACATTAAGTCATAAAAGTTGAAAAATTACAAAACTGTTTTAATGTTTACGACATTTTTTTTATGTTTCGGACTCTGTTTATCTAAACTATACAGCATAATATACTATTCGGGGAGGACTATTAAAACCAAAAAAAAAAAACTGAAAATGAAATGTAAAATATCTTAGGATTTTTAACTGTTATTGAATTTGATAATAATATTAGTTTATTTTTAAATTAAAATGTATTATGGTATTATGATGCAGAAAATTGGATTTATATTTATAATGTTAAGCAATTGATTAAGAATACTGTAAACACTATGAATATTTAAATTTCAAATACAGAATTATAAAAAAAATATTGTATTATGACATTTCTAATCTAGTAAAGTTTAGGTGCAGCTTTAAAAAGTACAGACGTTATAACTCATTCAACAGCAATTTAAAGTTAATATGTATACGAGTATCATCATAATGCATTAATATTATTTTCTCACTATATTTTACCTCTACCAAGTATCTACCCCTACTTCCATAATACATAAAAAAAATTGATTTATTTTCTCAATTCTCATCCTTTTATTCATAATGAACTGTATTTTTATTATTATTGTTGTTGTTATAAAACGGTTTCAGACAAAAACAAAATTAGTATATACCGGGTGTTCCATGCTATGCGTATCAGCTTTTTAAGAGGGGAAGGAGCCTTTATTTTAAAATTTAAAAAAAAGTTTGTTAACTAAATCGAGGGTGCTCTATCGATTGGTGGTGGATTTTCAACTTCCAGAAAGGCCCGCAAATTGATTTTTTAAGACCAAACAGTGCCGAAATTAGCCGAAATCGAGATTTTCAAATAGGGGCACTTTTTTATGCAAATTCGGATTCTACGTCAAAAAATAAGAATTTTTTGTAAAATAAAGTGTATTTAAATTTTAAACCCTTAGACTCCTCCTTCCCTTCTTAAAAATCTCATACGAATTCTGTGGCCCACCCGGTATAAAAGATATATATAAATAAGAAATTAAAAATATAAATTTTTATAAATTGAAAGACTTAAGACTCTTCTGAGTGAGATCTTGTATCGGTGTAGGGACTAATATCCCAAGCATAGATGTAATTGCTAGCTTTCCAAAAATATATATCTTTAGTTGCGCATCTTGTTCTTTAAGGACGAAAAAAACATTTGAAAGTATCTGTATTGTGTTGATGTTTTTGTATAAAAACCGTTATATCTAATGATATATTAGATATACCGGGTGTTCCAGAGCATGCATATCAGCCTTTAAACAGGAAAAGTAGCTGTTATTTTAAAATTTAAAAAAAAATTATTAACTAAATCGAGGGTGCTGGGGATTGGGGGATTAGTGATATTTTTAAATTTCGTGAAGGACTGCAAATCGGTTTTTTAAGACCAAGAATCGCCGAAATTGGCTGAAATTGACGTAGAATCCGAATTCGGGTAAAAAAGTAAGATTTCCCATTTGGAAATCTTGATTGCGGGCCATTTCGGCGAATTTTAAGCTTAAAAAACCTTTTTCCGGTCCTTTCCGGAAGTTCAAAATATCACCAATCGATGGAGTACCCTCGCTTTAGTTCATATTTCTTTTTTAAATTTAGAAATAACGGCTTATTCCCTCTTAAAAAGTGGATACGCATGCTCTGAATTACCCGGTATATATATATTCAGTTATATATTCTAGAAATATAACGGTCTGGATCATATTTTAACATTATTTTTTGATATCATTATTTGATGGAGATACTGTAGTTCATAGTATAAATTTATTGAAAACTAAAAACAATTTTCTTTCTTAAAAAACCAAATACCTGAAGATTTTTACAAAAACAAAACCCCTCCCAAAATTTACTGCTAGAAAAGTCTCTTTTTTTATAACTCATACATACATACTTTATATCTGCGTCGAATAGTTTAGAAGATGTAAGTATTTATTAGACATTTTTTTTTCTTCATTTTTTTATTTAAAACTAGGAATGTGTCTTTTACGAAGTAACAATCTTTTGAAGTATTCTTTATATTCAGCTCAATTACACTCAGTATATTATACCCAATAATTCTTGCTTTTTCCATCTTATATAGCGAAACTCATAGGATTTTCATACTCAAGTATTTATATAATCAACTCATTCGTTCATACGTCGAATATTTGTCCAATTTGGATGTCTTATTATGCTAAACATATTAAGAGAATAGCGTTTGTTAAAACAAATATGGGGTTTGCTAATACGTAAGTTCAAGTGGCAATCTTATATTATTGGCTATCTAGCTAAATGCTATTAAGTTATCTACTATTGAGACTTAGCAAAAATCTGCATCCACCGTGATGTTGTCCTATAATTTTTTATCTTGCAGAATAAATTGTATATCTATTATTCGTCTTTATAATATCTATATGGGCCAGTGCCCTATTTCAGAAGCCAAACATTTTTATATTTTTATAGTCATAAACCAAACTATGGTTTTTTTAACCAATAGCATATTCTCAACGTTTATTTAACAACAGTTTCTTACTAATTGACATTACCACTGATATACGTTTTTAGGGGCAAAATCATCATCCCTTTTTATATTTTAAAGTAATTCTCCTAATTTTAATTAATTATAAGTTTCTATTATAATTATTTATTATATTATTTCAATTTACTACTATCACTACATTTTATTACTATTATTTTTTATTAATTGTATTTATAAATTTTATTTGTACTTCTTTTCTTACTTAATGTTATTTTTTATTTGAAAATTATTATTATATTTAGAATTTTTGTTTTCTCTTGCTTTTTTAATCTATTTACTTTTATTTTGTTTTTTAGAGACTACCCAGTAGATTGAAATTAATAAATAAATACTTGTTTCAAAAAGAGTCGAATGTTTTTCTTTTAATTTTATTAAATAATGATTATCATACCCTCCTATTTCAACGATCGCGATACATAAGTACTTAAGGTAACACTTGGCTGTTTATAAAACCTGAAAAGAGGTTTGTTTGGTGTTGCGGCTAAACAGTTTCAATTTGAACAGAAAGAATATAAGGCGTGTTCGTAGTTGCAGTAAAACATGCGTCGGTGTCTTGCAGATTTTTTTCTCTGTCACTATGAACAAAAAAACTTGCGCAGAAAATTGTTTAGCAGTCATTCTTGTTCATAGAAGCAGCACATGCACGATTCGTTTATATAGCAATATTATATTATTTATAATTATATTATTATATATTTTTATATATACTTAATATATTTTAATATATTAAGTATATATATTTTTAAATATATTTTATAAATATTATTTTTAAATATATTTTTTTTTTAATATTTAATATTGTTTAATATATATATTATATATATTACTTTATACAAGATATTAAAATATATTATATAATTATTATATATTTATTTCAATATATTTATTTCATTATGTTAATATTTATATATTATATTATTATATTATATTATTATATTATATTATAACACATTTATTTTATTTTAATAATTAATTTTTTTTTTTTACTTAAATATTTTCTCACGATATTCTTATTTATTACATGTTAAATAATATGCAATTTAAAAATCATTCTTAAGCAGGCGCACTAAAATATCTGCACAATTTGCTCGATGCTGACGCGACACAGATTACTATGAATACAAGCGCCTGCTTTTTATCTGCGCAGAATCTTTGATGATATGCAACTACGAACAAAAAATCTGCTTTGTTGCGCAGGCGCGACTACTACGAACACGCCTATATTTTGTTCTTCAATAAGGCTATATTCAACTATCAACTATATTCTTCACAATTAATTGTCAATATGATTCCAGCTTCCTATAATAGTCAGGACTCATTTTATAATTTGTTCCAAATAGATATAATTAATTGTTGTTGTTGTTGTTTTTCAATTTCATTTTATATTATTATCTTTTGAGTTCGGAACCGACATGGTTAAATTAAGTCAGTAACATTACATTACTTGTAGTGTGGTGATCATTTTTATGGCGTATTTAACTCCGAAAAAGCATATAAAAACAAAAACAAAAACAAAAAAAAACAAAAATTAAAAACAAATTTAACTTACAATCGTCCTAATAATATCAACTCTTTTTTTTTTTTATTATATTCAAATATATTCAAAAACAATAAAATTAACTGACATTTTGAAGATTTTTTTTTTTTTTTCAATTCTGGTTAAATAATTTTTTATTTATTTTTTTTTTGTAGAGTTTTAGTATCCAATTTATTCATTCATTTTGATTAGAATTTTTCACTTTTATGGATTTTTATGGACACGGATTTACATTTAAAAATTTATCATTTTTTGTTGTTATTTACTGCTGTTGTGGTTGTTGTTGTTATTATTGTTATTGATAATAATGGTTAACTTATTGGAACAGCGTAAATTTATGACAATTTTATATCTTTTAAACAGAAGCTCACAGTTCAGTTCAAATTAAATGGCATTGAAAGCATTTAACAAAGAGATTCTATTCTAATAAAGATGATACCTTCTTAGGATCTAGTTTTTGACTTTGTTTTTTATGAATTCAATTTCCTGTGAAATTAACATTAGAACTATTATAGAAAAACTTTACGAAAGTAAATTATTATTTAAATCAGTTAATTTATTTGAAATTATTTTATTTGCGGCGCTGCATAACCTGTAGAAAATATATTCTGAGTTTTTGTTAATTATAGTTTACGAAAAATTGACTGCACAAATCTTGTATGGGAGCTTACAGTGTGTATGATTAAGCAAGGAGGGGGAATATGTTATTCGACAGATTTTCAGATATTATTTTTGAATTTTGATTGAAGAAATTGGTACCAAGTGAGACAAAATTCAAATACTTACGGTTTGGAAATACATTGCCATCAGTGTTAATTTAATTTTTTTTTTGATTTCACACATCATATGCACATGTTCAATGCAAGCCTACGCATGGATTATTACCCCACCCAATGGAAACTGTCTCAGATCACGATGATACCAAAACAAGAAAAAGACAACACCCAGGAAGCCTCCATATAACTATTATTAGTAAAACAATTACAACAACACTCAGAATGAGATAAACTATACCTAAGCATTAATTCAGAGAAAAGCATAGCAGCTCAGAACAAATACATCGAATAGTCAGTAAAATTAGTAAAACATTCGATATTTTTCTTGATATATCTCAATCCTTCAATATGGCATCAAAGTCTTATTCATAGAATAAGGTACCATATACCATCAAGAGTTATTGCAAAATTACATCTCAGAGAGAAAATTCATCATCAGACACAAAAGTAACTCATATGCACATTCAATTCAAACTGGAGTGTGTACTAAATCCACTGCTATATTTATTGTATACGTCAGATATTCCTACCAACAATCAAATCACCATTTCTACTTTTGCAGACGATACAACAATTTTAAGCTCTAACGTGTGTATCAGAATACCTTCAACATATGTTTCCAACCATTTAGAAGAAATAGAAAAATGGCTAAATCTATGGAGAATCAAATTTAACGAGACGAAAAGTTCCCACATAACATTTACACTAAGAAAGGGAAAATAAATAATAAAATTATACCACAACCCAATGGTGTTAAATACCTTGGAATGCATTTGGACTGAAGAGTTTGCATGGACAAAATAAATATTCTATATATAAAAGTATAATCAAGCCAATTTGGGCTTATGGATTACAACTATGGAGAACGGCAATGCCCTCTGATATTGAAAACAAAACTAGAAATACTAAGAATCATAACGAGTGAACCATAGTGTGTACCAAATTATGATCCACGCAAAGATTTAAGTATCCCTACGATCGAAGAAGAGAAAAATAGAATCGGGAAAAAATACACAGCAAAGCTGGGAAATCATCGCAAATAACCGTCAAGAGGTTGTAGAGGGACATATGTCACAATCGATTAGTGTGAAGTTAATCCAATCTTTTGACAATAAATTGTCCTCGATTTGTCCAGCCATCTTGATAGTTTTGGTCTACTTATGTAATAAACGTTGACGTTCCACAAGGCTACATCTTATCACCCAGGTGGGTAGGTAGGTAGGTAAATACCAGGGCTCGAGTGACCTAATTATTGTCATTAGTTATTTTCGTTCCCTCATTATTACTCTCAGCACTCAGTACTCCCCTACTCCATTATAGGAACTCAGCACTAAAGCCACTCTGTGTGATTAAGAAGAGTGATCACATCTGCAATTTTGCTTTGCGCTGTAAAATCTATATTTCTGGGGAAAGTCTCACCTAGTGTCCGTAGTCTGACTCTAATGCTAATGCTGGGCAACTGCAGAGAAAGTTTTCAAGAGTTTCTGTTTCATTCATTCATATAGCTTGGCAATACTAGCTGTACAATGACGTGTACTTATGGCTATTAAGTCGTGATATATCAGTATGGGATTTTCATTCGCCCTGGCCAGAAAGTATGAATAGATGCGCTCCTTGAAGACTCTCATTGGAGTGTTAATGTAATTTGTCAAGATTGCCAAGCTCATCGACTCTCTCATTCCCTTCTATGTTACTGTAACCATGAGCCCAGAGTAGAGAGATCGAAAAAATGTTATTTAAATTTCCAATTTCGTTTCGACATTATTCCACCAGCTTAGAGCTAATAGTGTCCGATACCAAAGCTTTGATAGCGGTTGACCGTGAAGATCCATGAAAATGGTGATTTTTATTTTGGTTGTATGAATATGATTAAGGGCTTTAAGTGCTTCTCTAATTGCAAGTAATTTTGCTTGAAAGGCACTAACATTTTTAGGGAGACCATAACACTTTGATATTTTTAGATTTATACTGAGAAAATTCCTGCACCCTCTTCGATCCATCAGTGAAAATTACTATATCATTTTTTCTGTTCTTCAAATCACGCTTCAAATTGGATCTTGGGTTTTTTTTTGTTGAAATTCAGTTTAGGAGTGATATAATCGGTTGTGCCTGGCAGCAGTTTTGATATTACCTTGTCCATATGATCTGGAATACCAGACGCCAATTTCCCTTAGTCTGACTGCACTGCAAGATGCAACATATTTTATGTATATTTTATGTATATTTTATGTGAGCGCAAGCTCTTTGTATTCTTCCAAGTTTGTTAATATTGTATACCTTATTTATCGCTGGCCCTCAGGCTTCTGATCCGTATGTAAGAATAGAACGTACCACGGTTGTGTACAGTCATAGCAACAACGTTGGTTATCACCTACTCTATTTTTAAATTTTTATCAACAACTTACCTTCAATCCAATTCATTGTGTTGATAAATATAGAACTTTGAAGGCATTCTACACATTTTTAGGAAATTTTAATGCCATTTCCAACTCAAACAGTTTAAAGAGAAACATGATAACTAGCTTAACACGATCCAGCAAAAAAATTTGATTGGGGTAACGCAAACACAGAAGAGTTGAACATTTCCAAAACTCAAAGTTGTGTGATCCCATGCCAAAGGCAGACAAGTCCATCCCTGCGATTTCAAGCAGCTAAGCAGCTAACCCAAAGAAGTTAAGAGGAGTATGAAATGAGGTAGAATGGAGGTTTTTTTTTAAGTTAAATTAAGTTTGTAATGTAGGATGATCGAATTTGTTGTTTTACGACCCAAAATATATCTAATAAATTTATAAATAAATTAATTAAAGTCAAAATAAATTTTTCAAAATCATTCAAACAAATTATTCTAAAACAAAAGAATGTCTTGATTCTACACCTATAATTTCTAATTGTTAATTATTCTAAAACAAAAACAAAAATAAATAACAAAAATAACTTTTATGAGTTAATTAAGGTTCAAATGAGTTAAAAAATTTTTATAATGTGGTTTACTTTAATTTTTATAACTCTTCTTCTATCATTTTTTTTTTATTTAAAAAACAAAATTAGTTTTTTTGTAGTTTACAATTTTAAACACTGTCATCAACATCATCATCAACATCGTCATCATCATCACCATAATAAAAACCTTCAATATAAAATTTGAGTCTACGAAATAAATTAAAGTGAAGGAGCCATGATAATTTGATGGTTTTTTTTTTAATATTGCCGCGTACAACAAGAAGCCGATAGAAGCCGATATGATAGTCTAGATAATTAGACTGTTTATGATGGACAATAAGGTTATACCAATTTGGAGAAAAATTAATATTATTAAGATACATATTTTTTTATCTTCTATCTTCATTTTCATCTTACATCCTAATCATTAGTCTACGTTTTTACTATTTTCATTTTTGGATAAGGTTGAAAGTTTAATGTTGGAAATGTTGAAAATGTTGTAAAGTTACTTTTTTTTAACTGTTTTATCTTAAATTTACATTTAATGTTATAATTTTTATTGTTTGAAGATTGAAGATTGTTTAGTGTTCATAAACTTTTTTTTTTTTTGTTTTGAAATAACCAAGAAAAATTTTGTTGTTTATTGGTGTTGAGTTCTTTAAAATTAAAAAAAAAAAAATTAAAATTTGGTGTTTTGTTGTTAAATTAAGACATTTCATTAATAAATGTTATAAATCGTTTTCTTTGTTGGGATATTTTTTTATCTTGAATTGAATAAAAATTATTTTCAAATTAATTTCAACCATTTTTAACGCATTTTGAAGACTTTATTTGATTTTGTTGTTGTTTTTGTAATCTTGAAATAGTCTTAAAAATCATGTTTTTTTTTAAAGTGGAAACCTAGATAGAAATTAATTTTAATTAAATTATTTTAAAAAAATTAATTATTAATGACTTTTTAATAATATAAATTTTATTTTTTCATATTTGTTATCATATGAAGGTTTTTTTGTACAGCGACGGCAACAAATCGTAAATAAGATTTATTCCAAAATACAAATTCGGCTTCTTCACAATAGACATTGCAATCTTATTATCCTAAATACATTTTTTTTTAGAAAACGTGTCCTACTTTAGCCTGGGAAAAAAATTCTGGAACCCCCACCGATTCATCTATACTTGATGAAGGCGGTAGAAATGGTAGCAACAAGACTGCATTTAACAAACAATTTCAAACACTAAAACCAGGACATGGAGCATGATCCAGCAGAAAATTAAACTAGGAACCGAAGCAAATGCAATGTCAGACTATATGACAAAAGCAAGGAACTTCACTGTACTAAGTATCTAAAAGAGATGAAGTCAAAAGTTTAATAAAAGCCTTACCTCCAGCTGCTTCAGTATGGTATAGTGATAACTCAAAAATCGGGGTAAAAACCGGTGCCGGGGTATTTGCACCAAGGTTCAGGTTTAGCGCGGCATTTGCCACATATCCCACTGTATTTCAAGCTGAAATCTATGCCATTGAATGGACGGGGAAATACAATAGATGTTAAGAGGTCGCGCTTACTTAGAACCTCCCAATTTACAAAAAAAAATAAATCAATACATTTTCAAAAAACCAAATTGCTAGTGGTTTCGTTCGCAATTAAACTTAAAATCGCAAAGAAAAGAACATTGAACAAACTTTGGTAAAAAACCAGATAACTAAAAAATAAAATCGAGTCACCAAAGCCCTTACTAAGCTTCTCCAAACTGTCAAACAAGAAGTACTTCAATCCTATTTGGGCAATTTATCGCCTTTTACACACATTGATTACCCTTTGGAAGGCAACAAGTAAACTTAAACGTTCATAACATGTACTCCTGCACTAAGAAAAAGGTCATGGTATTTGGGCTGGGGGCGACATGGAGAAAGCTAACCAATTTGCTTTACATTTTCAAGATACCTTCGAGGCATATTCATCAGAAGGCTTAGAGGATGGAGATAACAACATCATTGATGCACTCGACAACTAGATCTACCATTTAAAAAATTTTGCATTAAGGGAGTTCAGCACATGATTAAAATACAGATAACTGTCAGCATTGATCTACATAGGTAGCTTTAGGAATTGTCAAACGCAATTTTAAGATTCTGTTATTTCCAAGGTAAATGGAAACAATAATAATGCTGCCCAAACAAGGCAAATAATCCTTATAGACCTATTAGGAAAATTGTTCGTTAAAAGACTGAATAATACAATAATCAGACTCAACATCATACCTAACTATCAATTCGACTTTCGCCAAAAATCATTCGGCTATAGAACAAGTTCACCGAGTGTTGCAACATATAAACGAAACGTTCGAGTTGAAAAAATACTGTTCTGCATTCGAAGGGTTATTATAAAAGACAGGCCTTCGTTAGGCAAACCTTAAGTGATATTAATTAAAGTAAAGAAGAAGCATATCTATGCAAAATTTTAGTTAAATACAACAAATATTAGACAAATCAGATGTACCACAGGGGAGTGTTTTAGGGCCTGTGCTTTTATATCATCTATACAATCGCCATCCAAGCATTACCAAATAGGCTACTTTTGCGGATACTACTAAATAATTGAAGCTAAAAAGAGAACTAGTATTAAATTGTCTGCCATAATCAATGACTTACCACCTACCATAAGAGATTCTTTTGTTTACATTAATGAAAAACTAACCAACAACAATAATTATCTATTTAAAAAAGCTAGAGAATTGAAAAGAGAAAAAAAAATAAAATTCGCATGGGTAAAGGACGGCAAGATTTTTATAAGAAAAGAGGACAACAGTAATGTTGTCAGAATTTACGATATAACATCATTTGATGACATCAATACCTAATCTTAACATCGATTTCACTTTGCCGTTTCTCCCAAAAACCCATCGTATAGATAATATAGAAACTTTAACAACAAAGTAAAATTACACCAATATATAAAAATGGAGACGAAAATGATATAAACAATTTCAGACCTATCGCAATATCACCAATCCTCAGCAAAATTATTGAAACATTGGTAAATGCACAATTCTCTGATTATTTAATTCAAAATAACATAATTAGTAACAGGCAGTATGGGTTTAGAAAAAATTCAAATACAGAAGCAACATTATTTGATCTGATAACATTAATTGAGCAAAACCTAAATCAAAAAAAAAAAGTTGGAGTTCTCTTTTATGATTTCTCAAAAGCTTTTGACTCTGTGGATCGAAAGATACTATTAAGAGTACTATTCAATATGGGCGTTAGAAGTTCTTCATATAATTGGTTCAAAAACTATCTAAGTGATAGGTCACAATTCGCGGAGCTTCAGAAACTTAAAAGTAAAAAAGAAGATGTTAACTACGGTGTAATACAAGGAAGCTCGCTAGGTCCAACACTTTTTCTGTGTTATGTAAACGAAATTGCTAACCTAGAACTGAATGGGAAAATATTTATGTACGCTGATGACTTAGCAATTGTGTATACCGAGAATAACTATGAGGAATTGGAAAATAAAATCAACCTAGATAATGAAATCTTATTTAAAGTAATCAACAAATACAAATTAACTGTAAACGCAAACAAAACAAAATACATGTTATTGAAAGCACCAATCGGTCAAAATCTAAAATTGTCCTATAATAATAACATTATTCAGAAAGCTGATAACTTTAAATATCTTGGTTTGATAATTGACAGCGATATTTCATGGAATGTACACGTCATCGAAGTTATGAAAAAATGTAGAAGAGCAGCAGGAATATTCAAAAAAATATCATATAATATACCACATACATTAAAAAGGTCACTATATTTCAGTTTATTTCACTCAAATATAGTGTATGGGCTAATAATATGGGGAACAAGTACGTTGCAGAATTTGAAAAAAATCCAAACCTTGCAAAACAAGGCTATAAAAAACCTGTACAACTTAAATATTAGAACGTCTACTAACAGTTTATATGAGAACTTTAAGATCTTAAAGATGCAGGATCAAATAAAATTAGTACAAGTGAGTCATATATATAAAATAGTACACCAACAAATAATCACCAACACAACACTTCAACAAGGTTCAGAGGTTCATCAACATAATACAAGAAATGCGTCTGATTTTCGAGCAAGAAGAGGTATAAGCAACATTTATAGCACATCGGTCAATGAATATAATAAAATTCCAACTACAATCAAAAATAAAGATTATATAAGTTTTAAAAAATATATAAAAAATTTTAATTAATCAAATTATTATAATTTTCTTTTTTCTTTTCTAATAATTGAATTATAATATAATTCCTCAATAATTGTTAAAAATTTTCTATTTTGTAAATATTCTATATATCTTATTACTATGTTTTCTCTTTTCTTTTTTATAATATCATATTTTTATTTCTACTTCTATTTCCACTTGTTGTTTACTATGATGTATATTTAACATTTAATTTAAAAAAATTTAACTAATAATAATCACTCTGTATGAGCTAACGCTCTTTTTGAGAATAAAACAAATAAATAATAAATAAATAATAATAATAAATTATTATTATTCTGGTATCGCATTACTTCTGGTATAACAAAACTTTCAAAAATTGAGCTAAGGAAATCGAGAATAAAGGTAAACACATTAAAATTGGTGCACGTTTCGGATGTGTTCAAAAGTTAAATTAAACAATGCACTACTGTCACCACAAGTGAAATCACGGAAGTATTTGGGAATAAATTTAGATCTCTGACTTACTTTCAAAACGCACATTATTCAAAATAACAAGCAACTTAGAATAAAGTTCAACCAACTCTACTGGTCCACATGACATACAATGATATTAAAACCAGTTTGGATATACGATCTTGAGCTCTGGGATACTACAAGCAATTTAAATGATAGTGCCATGTTATATTTTTGGTGCTTGCTTCGGTTAACATTTTTGTTATCCATAATTTTTTTTAGCCTTTCGAGACGACGTGTGAGATTCTATTCGAAACAATATTTCGTGATATTATTGTCGATTTTGTTAGAGTCCGATCTAAAGGCATTTTCAATGTCCAATTTCCATGTTTATTTGTTTTTGTATAGATTTTTGTAACAGTATAATTTTTTGACTATAACACGAATGTTTAGAATGCGCCAGAGACATTTGTTGATATTCGCTTGAGGTGTTCTGGTGATGTTGATTGAAATCTGCAAAACAACGCAGACGTACAAGAGAACTGACTTTACATTTGAATTGAAAACTCTTATTTTATGTTCCTTCATATTCTTGAAACCATCGATTTGGGCTCATTTGGGTAGGATTGAATGTTGTAATGTGTAAGTTGGGTATATGATTAGTGTTTTAGCTATGTTAACTTTTAGGCACGCGTTTTTTTCCAATGTCATATATTTTGGCATAAAGCTTTTTTTTTCATATGTGACACCTAAACCCACTTCATTGGTGTAATCTAAGTGGGTGATACGGTCGAAAGGATGACACGGAATACCGTTACTTTCATTTACATCCACAGTAGCAGTCGTTATGTCATCCCTCACTTCTAAAAGCAATATGAACGGTAAAATGTAGCCCCTTCTTTACACTCCAACACACGTTACGAAGTGATTTGTCATTGAGCTGTTCTCGATGCAAGACATGGAATCTTGCATCTTTGTTTGGATTTTTTAATTATTGCTATAATTGTTTTTCTGGAATATCTTTCTTACTGTATAAGCATAAGATGTAGCAGTGGCTTAAATTCAATGTATCTTTATCTTATGATATTATAAATATACAAATCCCAATTTGTAATTATGAAGAATTGTTCTAACAATTTATACCTATACAAAAATTTACTTACAACTACTAAGCTCTAATGTTATCACTTAATTAACCTATTTAACTTACTTGCAAAACATGGTAGGTAGGTAGGTAGGTAGTAGTGGCTGCCGACATTACATCGACACACTTAGACCGGTGAGGTCCATTGTGATACCACGGAAACTTTCCTCGCGTAGTACCCTACTCGTTGAACCAATTTGAGCTTTTAACGAAGCGGCGGAGGTTTTTGATACCAGTGTTTTTAAGATCACCCAGCGAGTCCAGAAAGAAGGCTCCTAAATGGGTTTTCCTTTTATGGTAGAGACCAGGGCAGGAACAAAGTAGATGTTGGACAGTTTCAGCCTCCTCCACCTCTCTACAAGTTCTGCAGAAGTCGTTTGAGGAGAGTCCCAGTCTTCTGGTATGTTTACCAATCAGACAATGACCCGTAATGACCCCTACCATAGTGCGAATGTCACACCTTTTCATGGTTAGTAGGTTAAGGGATCGCTTCAGGTTGAACATAGGCCAGATCTGCTTGGTGATATTGCAGTCTGGTCTAACTGACCATCTGAAGTTTGAAGCCTTTATTGCATCATTTCGAAGCAATACATTACAGGTGGCAAGAGGTGCATCTTGTGCCCAATGCCCTCTCTAGCAAGTAGATCTGCCATGCAGTTACCCGGAATATCACTGTGTCCTGGCACCCATTGTAATAATATGTATTACTTGCAAAACATACAAAATTATATTCCGTTAATTTCAAAATTGCTTCAAATTACGTCTACTGACAAACATTTTAAATACCAAATTACGAATTTTAAATAAAAATGGCCTAAAGGTGATTAATTTTGTCAACTAGTTTTTTCTTTTAATAAAAACCAATAGTAGGAAAGAATGTTTATCAATACTTCACTGAGCAAGTGTATACTTTAATAGATAAAAAAACTTTCATTTGTTTTATGCGTAAAAAGTATGTAAAGACAAAAAAAATGTTATCATCATTATCGTACAAAGCTCAAAATAGACGTTTAAGTTTGACGAAAGAGAAATTATAATCTTTTTTAAAAAAAACTCGACTTTGGCCGTGTAAAGAAGTAGTTTTACGCGAGACTAGACCCCTTTGAAATTTGGAGGTATTAAACTCAACTCTAATAATTTTTCCCCAGTAGCAAATATTGACTTAGTCATGGTTAAGCGTATAGCATGTGACTTTCAAAAAAAATCAAGCTCTAGAGTGTTATATAGTATTGTTTGTAAAACTATGAATAGGATTGAAAGTTAATTGGACAAGATCTTTATGAAATGGGTTGGTTAAAAGAACACTGTGTCAGACTCGATTAAAGGCTTTTTAAATACACAGGGTTAAAAAATAGATTCTACTGTGTTGTATATTCTAATGTTGAGCCTCTCGTTAAGTCAAGTCATTAGATTGCCAGTGGGGCGGTGTGATTTAAAACCATATTGCTTGTCACTCATGATACCATGGCCTTCAAGATAAAAATTTACTGATAATAACCTCCATTATCTACTTTGAAATGGATCGATGAAATTGCTGTAGGTCTGTTGTTTGAGTCTGTTGCTTTTATCTTGAAAGTAAAATTACTTGAAGGTTATTATCTGATCGATAGAACTAACTATTTGTACTTAAGTACGGTACTGGAAGTTTATCTTGCAGAGATTAGCTTAGTCTTGTATTGCAGAGCTATCAATGAGAGTACATATTTTCTGTAGGGTTATGATGCTGACCAATAACTCCTTTTAGGCAAATCTAAACTATTTCAGGGATATCTATAAGTCGAGCCTAAATGTCGCCTAGTATTGAGGCACTTATAAACTCAATTAACCTATTATCATTATATCCCGTAGAAGAAGAAGAAACTATTTCAGAAAATTCTGAATGTTTTAAAAACATCTAAAATTCAAATTAATTCGTGGTAGCTGTTTACAATCATTTTAATATTTTTAATTTAACTATACTTAAAAAATTTACATATTAATTATTTTTTTTTTTTAATATCTTTTGTACTGATAAAACTACCAAACACCATGTTTTATTTAAATTTTTAAGCTACTTGTATTTAAAAAATACTTATAAGTTGAAAATTTCAAGGTGAACAACTTAACAACAAAAAATAAATATTATTTTTAACTTTTTTTTTTAGTATAGCAGTGATTAAGATTGAATTTCATGTTAATCATTTCTAATAAAAAAAAAAAACAAAAATATATAAAAAAGAATTTGTCATCCTTGAAATCATTGTAGAACAACCCATTTTAATCAATTAAAATCACTAGAGAATAGTAATCCAATGCTAAAAATGGTATTAGATTAATAATAATTAAATAAATAATTAAATAATTAATTAAAAAAAATTTTATAACAGGAAGCTCAACATTTTATTTTTGATGAATTGACTTAACTAACTTTGGGCGACTTCAAATTACAACTTATATATTCGGTTTTGTGCTGACTAATGCTAAAAAGCAATTATTAATTTAAAATTAATTATTAAGTGTTAAAGTAAATACGGTTCGGGTACGATATCTTGTTTTTCAAAATCTTGATTTTGAAAATCCCGTTGTTTTTTGTTTAATTTTATTTTAAAAAAATTTGGTCTACGTAAGCGGTCGGCAAACTTTTTTGGTCATGGGTAAAATTCGTCTAAGATGAGATTTTTTTGAACTCGTAGTGGGTCAGTGGCAATTTTATATGAAAGTGATTTAAAAAAAATAGTTAAACCAAAAGTGAATTCATATATTATCAAGCAAAAAATTTTTTATATAAATATAAATTGGATAAATTCAGTACACAATAGTAAAAATAAATAAAAAAACAACAAAAATAACATTTGATATTTTAACTGCTATCAGTAGGCGAAATCAATGGCTTCCATGATGATGTACTGTTGAAGTTAATTTGAATAAGTTTGGTTCATATTTTGACATTTTAAGCCGAACACATTCATGAATACTCAATAGCCAAACTGGTCCTGTTTTTATTCAAAATATATTTCATTTGTGAAAATGTTTGTTCACAATTTCAGCTTGACCCAAACGCAGATAAAAGAGCAAATACAACTTTTTTGATACATGTGAATTTTGTTGGAAGAGATGCCCAGCACGTTTTCTCTAAATCTTCACGTAAATTTTTAAATTTATCAGTCCATAAAGTTGAACTTCTTAAATCAATCAGCTCGAAGCTAAAATTGGTGATTACAAGGATTTCAAAACATTGTAAATCTAAAACAGTTTCATCAATTACATCCACCTTCGTTATAAATGCAAACATGCTTTTTCAAAGTTTCAAATCTATTTTCAAATTCGTTTTTCATGCTATTAATATAAGACTCAAATTGTTTTACATCGAAATCATCAACATTTCGTTTTTCTTCTTTAGTTTTTATATGTGGGAAATAGTTAAATTTACGCTTTTTTATATCCATTTTAAATAAAACTAATTTTGAGTAAAAACTTCTTCATATAATTTTAAAATTGTGTGGCGGTTTCCCTGAAGTCGTTTGTTAAATTCATTATAATGGTTCATTATATCAGTTAAGCTCGGTATAATTTTCTCCGATTTCAACTAGAAATATTTGTATTGCATCAAAGCAAGCTACAAATTTATTAAGACCTTTTCCTCTGCTTAACCATCGAACTTCAGAGTGCAACAGCAAAGTTCCATACTCCGCTTCAATTTGCTCTAAAAAAGTTTTAAAGCGTCTGTGTGTTAAAGCAGAACGTGCCGTAATTATGTTAACAATTTTAACAACCGTCTTTATAACATCATTAAGATCGCGAAACATATGTAACCGTAAAATGTATTCATATTCAAATGCTGTGTTCTTCTTGGCTGTTATTTGTTATGTTATGTTATGTTAAAAACTTAAAACGAACATTTTAAGTTTTCAACAGCAACAACTTGTCTTTTTTTATATTTAGATTTTTGTAATCAAAAAATTTATTTATTGATTTGAAATCAATTTTACATTTTCGAAGCGGGTAACATGAAATGATGATTTGGTCGGTTCATACTTTGTCGGGTGCTAGTAGAGTCTCTAGTAGGCTTAGGGTGTTTCTGAACCTCTAGCACTTGAACTTGATACTCGCACTAAAACTGTCAAATCGCACCAAATTTTTTTTTTATTTTCACGTTTAATAAATTTAATTTTGCGATATCTAGTGTACTTGAGACTACACTAAAATTCTGACAACAAATCAAGTGCGATTTGACTGGTCTAGTGAGAGTATCAAGTGCAAATGCGAGAGGTTGGAAAACGCCCTAAATGGCAAAGTTTTAATAAAAAATAAAAAAACAATCACATTTTAATTATAAAGTCGAGGGTTGACACATAATTTTGTCGATCAATACCTAATTCTAAATTGCCCGATTTTGATAGTCACTAACTAATTATAAGTTGGCTAATTACTACAGGTAGGAAAAATATGAATGGTCGTCAAAGTTGGCACATTTTGACAAAAACATTCAATGTGACACCAAGAAATCTCGTTTCTTGGATCCTACTTGTTAAATCAATTCGATCTTTCTACAAAGCGATGGAGCCACATTATGCTGGTTACTACCACATCATATTGGTAAACATAGTTTTGCAGATGACAGCACTCTAGTAGACTCCTACGATTTTCATAAGGAATCTGAAGCTACAGCAATCGCTGTGCCAACCAAAAGAGACATCGTGGCCAGTTCCCTTAGACATGATTTGGTCGCAATAGTTAATTGGGGCTTAAAAAACAGAGTTGAGTTTAACATTTCTAAAACTCAGAGCTGTACAATCTCCAGATAAATTTACATTTTTCATTCTATTCTTTTATTTCTGGAAGATAAACTTGAGCGGCTTGAAAACATAAGTATATTAGGTGTGCACCTAAATTGAAAAATCATGTGGAATGATCATATATTTGATGTTGCAAAAAACGCAGCCAAATGTTTAGGCTTTCTTAGCCGTTGTTCTTAGCTTTTGAAAATCAATAAACCTTTCGTACGACCCGAAATGGGGTACAATTCTCACATATGGGCTGGTGCTTCAAGTATTACGTCAAAACATTTGCATAAAGTCCAAAATGAGTTATTCGTCTTATTAATGACCCAAATGTCATAGCTCATCTTGCTCCTCTTGGACATCATCATATAGTCGGAGCTCTCTCACTTTTTTATAGATATCTCGTAGGCATCGGCACATGCTTAGTGGAAACTAAATCTATATTACCTCCACTTAATCGCTTCCCCCGAGAAACACGAAAGGCAGCATGTGCTCATCCCTACACCAATGAAATCCCTAGATGGCAAAAGAAATTCGTTTATAGCTTCAACATCCCGAATCTAAACCAAATTCCAACTTATGTGTTCCCAAAATATGATAAATTCTATATTTATGACCTAAATGAATTCAAGACGAACATTAATACCTTCGTTCGTAATTGTCCTCCTTCCGTTCTACCATCCTCCATTCCTTATTTTCCTTTCCCACCCTAGCCAAACGTACCAATCGGTATAAAAGGTTCAAACCTAGTGTTTTGGCGATGTATAAAAAAAAAGACTGCAAGAGAACCCAGTTAGTCCAGAAAATAGGCTTCTAGATGGGATTTATTTTTGTGAGTTGATACGAGGCGAGTTCAAAAAAACAGGTGTGATTGTTTCGTCGTCTTCTTGATCTTTGCAGACTTTAGAGAAGTAATTTGAATAAAGCCAAAACCTTCTTTGAAGCCAGAAGGTTTGTGTTTCATTCAAATGATTGCATATAATTATCTCCTGTAATGCTATACGTACTGTATTAACCCCATACCATCAAACTGTCATCTAATCTGGTTAATGATATAGTATGTCAAGGAATCATTTATGGTCCGGTAGAGATCAAATAAATTTTGTTAGATTTGAATCAAGTCTCTTTGAAGCGGCTGCGAATTTGATTGGTTATTTGTAAAGTAATGAACTGAAAGTAATATAAGGATCTGAAAGCACTTGCAAAGCTCACACCTACATGATACTACATTGAATTTTAATTTCTATTGATCCCCAACTGATTCGTTTGGACGACCATCATTGCGATGACCATACTAAAAGTAAATTGGTTTTGTTAGTAACCAATTAAAAGACATTCAGAATCTGAAAAAGAAAGGTTATAATAGATGAAATATCGTTACAATGCTGATAATAAAATTATCCTAAAACAAATTAAGATTAATACGATTGACAAATCAAATACAAAACATTATGTCCAAAACCAATGAAGAAAGTGTGGTACATCAGATTATAGTCAAAATCAGTTAAACTCTGTTGTAGTTTGGTAGATAAATTTTATTCAGATGTATAATAATATTCATGTGCACCTCCATTCGACCTCAATTACAAAATTGAAATAATGCTTTAATAGATTTCGATCAGTTCGTGATAATAATATTAGAATGATAAAATTTTATAACACTCATGTCTTGTAGAATTTAAAATTAATTCAAATTTTAACCGAATTATTCCTATCTACTTCAAAATACATTAATTTTGGTAATAAATTGTATTTCACTAGACATGCCAACTAACATACAGTTGTCAATACCAGTTATTTAGCAATATGTATATCATAATATTTATTTAGCGAATGATTGTTTTGGGGTACGAATGACAGATACTACAAGCCCGTCAGGCCGAATTGTGGCTAACGTTAATAGTTTTATTCAGCTTGTATTGATAATAAGAGAATTTACAAAACCTACTGATAATTTCCTATTTATACTAGATTACGTAAATTTCGGATTGGATCTGGACCCTACATCGCCGCAGCCCCAAATGGGATTATTGTGATTACTAGTTAGTGCTTTAGTCATCTGAGACCTTACGGATACCTGATTTTATAATCCCACTCACGATATTCTTCAATAGTATGCTGAATAGTTCCCATTGACCAAGGAACGCTACTATTTACAAATTTACAAAATTAAATATCAAAAACAAAACTATAATAGAGTTACACTACACATATATCTATGGAGATGTTTGGATGATTCAAATAATAAAAACGATTGTTGGTATAAAAACAGTTATTTAATGTTTGAGTTATTGGTCAGTAAGTAGCTGTTCAAGTATACGAACATATCCGAGCTATACATCTATATTAAAAAATCTCATATACTTTGGCATACTTTATTGGATGAAAAATTTATCGAAGCCATTCTGAAAAAGAAGAATTGTCATACACCTTTACCTGGCCTACACCACCATTAAAACGACGGAATGATACACATTCCTTCTTTTCAATGACAGCTTCTAAAGAACGTTGAGCACAACGTAATGGCATGTGTTTAATAGTCTGACCGGATTCAAGTGTATTTCTAAAAGGTAGATTTGGTCCACGGACTTTACATGATTTTATTGTATAATCGTCTTCTCTAGCGTACCGACCCACTGCTTAATTTCTTTTACTTGACAAATTTGTAGGCCTATTTGACAGAGCTTGATAAATACTTAAAAATGGATTGTCCCTGGAAAATGAGTGTTTATCATGCTTTGTCAAATGCAATAGTTCTAACTGTAGAATTAAAAATTTAATATATAACTAATACAAATGTAAATTGTAATACTTAGATTAAGATAAAAATTATTATAATAAACTTCTTCTTATAACACTCGAACGGAGTAGATCTTTTAATTATTGTGTCCTCTACAAATTAAACAGAAAAAAAAATCGAATTTAAAATTAAATAAAATGGATGGATTTGGAACAGGTCAATCTCATATATAATTTACTAAAACAAATAATTTGAACCACCCTGTACAGTGTACAATCAATAAATTATCTTTTAAATTAAAGATTCATTACCTTCAAAAGAATAAATTTTTAATATAAATGTTCGAAATCGATTCATATCAAATATTGTTACGCTGTCTTAATTTAGAAAAAAAAAAAAAAAAAACAACAAAAAAAATCCATTGAATACATTTGCCTTGAATCGAATGCTAATTAATTTTTCGGCTTTTAGGATTTTTAGCTTTTGATATTTATATATATATATATATATATATATTTTATAATTTTCGTTACTAGTTCGTTTTTTTGTTTGCTTAAAACATCTGCAACCAAATTTAAAATTTATTTATTTTTTTTTAAACTTCAATTCAAAGTTCAATTTAAAATTCTTATATCGACATTCGAGTTAAAATTGTTGTATTTGGAAATTAAACTTAACATATGTTTAAATAATTTTCTTGTATATATATATATATATTATATTGTAGTATATAAGGTGACTTGAGTCACCTTCATTCAGAAAATTGTTTCCAAATTTTAAATTATAAGACGTGCTATAATGGTATTACCATTGAATACAAAGTGATTAATCATACACGAAATTACAAAAAATTATTTTATTAATAATTTTGGTTTACATATAGACAGAGACAGCACACAATTTAAAATGATTTTAACCTTTAATGTCGAATTTGATGGTAAAATAATTTTATGCCATGTAATTTTTAACTTTAAAGTTCAATACAATTTTTTGTGATGATGGTGATGGGATAACAAATAATTATTGTTTTATTAAAATTAAGTAATGATATGCAGATAGATATATTACCATCCCATTAGTGTTTAACATGATTTTTCTTTATTCCCATCTTAAATTGCTCACACAATATTCGATATTCGAAAACTTATAAATTAATTTATAAGTATTATATTTTATATTTCTAATAAGAATCATTTATTATAATTTAATTAATTTTTGTTTATATTTTGTTTATATTTATATGTAAAGCCACTTTATAAGCTCAATTGCGCAGTTCTTCTGCTTCAGCAACATTATCCAATTTTTGTGCTAGCAAAATTTCTTTGCCATTATCTTCTTCTTCTTCTTCGTCGGTTTCTGAAGGATCACGATAAAAGAATAACTCGATGATAACGCTCTTTTCAGGTTGACATAGAATTGTGCCACGTAAGCAGTTCACGAACTGAAAACTGAAATTAAACCAATAGAATTTGATGACTTGTTATTGCAAGGAATTGCTAAATCATTATAACGAAAATGGCTATCACAGTGTTACTGACAAAGCAAGCAATGACAGGAATGTTAACATATAAAACTTATCAATAATTAGTAGATGATCAACCATTGAATCAGTTACAACCAATCGACGTGAATCTCTAAAAACTGGCTAAAATTAATTTATGAGTGTACCTACCAGAAGTAAAACGTTTATAGTAATTGGTTTTGAATTAGCGTACTTGGCAAAGTTGAGAACAGCATTGTTGGCCAATTGGCCAGATGAAATTACGTAAGCTTCTTGGGGATGATAAATGTTCAATAAGCAATCAGCTTCTAAATTAATAATATTAACACCATTAGGACGTTTTCTATATATACCGGGTGTTCCTGAGCATGCGTATTAGCTTTTTAGGAGAGAAAGGAGCCGTTATTTTAAAATTAAAAAATTATTAACTAAATCGATGGTGCTCTATCGGATGGTGCATTTTCAACTTGCGGACAGGACCGCAAATTGGTTTTTAAGACCAAAAATCGTCGAAATTGGCCGAAATTGAGATTTTCAAACGGTAAGGCGTACTTTTTATGCCAATTAGGCTTCTATGTCAAAAAATAAGAAACTAAATTTATAAGCTAATAAATTAAAAACCTGATACGCATGCTCTGGAACACCCGGTATATTATTATTAGTCTTTATTGCATTGTTCCACTTCGAACCTAATATTTTCTGAGCCAATATGTGTTGTAGCTACTAACATTTTAGTAACATCATCTTCTTTAAAAGTTAATAAATCAAATTGTCCTAGCTATGTAACGTTTGAGGAAAGAGTAACAAATAACGGATGATGCCAATTGGGAGCAGGAAATTCAAAGGAAATTTTTCAAAAGAAAGATTGTGCTATACTAACTAAGATCTACACGTACTTAAAAATACCTCGGTTTTGGTTGTTTACATGAGAACCTGAATTGTATACCAGTATCATAATATTATGATTAAATCTAGTTACGAATTGATTTCTATTTTAAAAAGCTATCAATACCTCGGTCGTACTTCTGTTTTGATAGTTTCTTTAAATCAAAGTTAAGTGCTCATTTCTACATCGTTTTAGGTCCTAATGTGATGCAAAATTAGTCTCTGAAATTCATTTATTGTATAAGAACTTTTACTTTCATTTATTGTATAAGACATAATTCCATTTCATGTTTCATGTTTGAGGGAGAAATAGTCCATTCTAGAATTTGGGGCATTTCAAAATGAACCTGTTCAGATTCGTCTCTGACTGACCATTCATTTCTCTCTATATACCTAATTATGTCCCTTCTTACCCATTCATACCCAAGCCAACAACAATTTTGTAGAAAAGAAAATATTTTTAGTATTTGGGTAGTGTTAAACAAAAAATCCAATTCAACTCAAAATAATAAAAAAAAGAAAAGGCGCAAAGACAAAAGATTGTAATTTGGTAATTCGGTAACCAATTAACCGTAATCGAGATATGTGTAGTTTTAATTCCGTAAATTTTAAATTTGCTGACCAAAGGTATGTCTGTAGAAGATTCCGCGTTAGATAGTTAGGATGGATGATTTAACAAGCGGCCAGCATAATCCCTTGTTAGTCTTTGAATTTCATTGCCGACCATAGGTATATTCAGATCGTTGTGTATGTTGAGATTTTTTACGTACCAAGGTGTTTTGGGGATTTTTCGAAGTATTTTTTACTGTGATTTTTGTGTGATTTCCACATTAATTTTATCTAGTCATATATGGCTGCCCCTAATTGCATTTTATAAAACTAAATGGAGAATGCCTATTAGCCTGTAAATTCTATTCAATCTTAGTTTCATTTGTTCTCCTATTGTTTCTATATGTTTTTTGCAAATAAGCCTTCTATCGCGATGGGCTCCATCCAATGTACTTTACTTCTTTTTCCTATTTAATGATGATTCCGTTTATTCTTACCTGTGAACATGTGTGTATTTATTTAGAGTAAAAGTGAATTGAACACTTTTATTTTCATTTATTTTGGTTTTGCATTTGTTAAGCCAATTTTGAAGACTTTCAGATCCACCATGAACATTTATGTGCGAGCTACAGATAGCCGTATCATCTGAAAATGTTGATGTTAGTATTTGCTTGCGTAAATCGGCGGTATAAATTAAATATAAAAGCGGCCCAAGTACACTACTTTGCACTACACCAGCTTTTACAACAAGTTTTTCTGTTAAATGATTATTGAATTTGACTTTAAATTGTCTGTCACTTAGTAACGATTAACGAAACCGCTATTAGATAAATCAGTGGGGGTATAAATTAAATATAAAAGCGGCCCAAGTACACTACCTTGCAGTACACCAACTTTGATAACATGTTTTTATGTTAAATAATTATTGAATTTGACTTTGAATCGTCTCTGTTAGTAACGATTTAATTGTTTCATGAAATTTAGGGGTTTTGATTAGATTGAATTTTAAAGTGTAGAATATCATGCCAGACTTTATTAAAAAAACATCGAGGAACATTGACGAAGATGGCTAAGCAAAATTTTTTCCCTGCTCTAAAATTTTTTCTGATTTGTGCAGCTATTCTGTGCACCTGCCTCAGCTTGATATTTAAACTGATGTAGTGATAGGCTTACACCATTATTTTATGATTTTAGGAATTAGTTTATGTATCAAAACTTTTTCAAGACTAATAGGTCTATACGAATCTATTTTTGTTGAGATAGTCTTTACCCAGTTTAAGAATTATTATTGTATGTTTGAAATTTTCCGTAAAGAGGGAAAATAGCTTTTGAAGGTATACCATTGACAATTTGAATAATATGAATGAAAGGTATATAAAATTTTAGGTTTAAAGCAATTTCTATAATATGCTTATTGATTTCGGCGGTTTGCAGATTAGCACATACTGCCTATCGTGCTTCATGAGAATGAATGTAGTTCAGTTTTAATTTCTACTGAGGATTTTCCCAATGACAATACTAGATATCTCAATAGACAAGACATATATATTTTATTGCTAGCTATACAAAAATGCCCACTATATCTTCATTAAAGGTTAATTAAATTTTTGATTTTAATTAGTTTTTTTATATTTTTATTTTTCTTCTTTTATAATAATTTACCAGTTCCGAATTGAGTAATCAACATTAAAAAACATTTATTTAATGCTTTAAAGCGTTTTTTATATTGCACCCTCAATTTTGAATATTAAATAGACAAAAAGTTGAATTTTTGGTTTTCTTCAACAACAAAAACAGCAGCAGTAGTACAGCATAGTTTTTTTTTTGCTTACTGAATCAGAACAGTACCGCAGTGTTGTATATAGTCTTTACAGCTTACTTCAATACATCAAATCTTTGGTTTTGCTATTTTAATGAATATGAAATTTTTTTTTAATTAATGTGAGAATTATTCAGGTTTCTTTAATAAAAAATAGTTTTATTATTGTTGTTGTTTTTTTTTTTTTGTATTTGGAATGCTTGTAAAGGAATTGAGTTAATTTTATTAAATAAAAAAAAAAAAAAAGAACATGTGTTTTAATGACATGATCATACATTTATCGTATTCGTTAATGTATAATCACGTACGTCATTTAAAAATTGAATAAAATGTTGTTAGTTTTTTTTATATATTTTTTTTATTATTATTTTTTTACTAAGTCTATTGATTGCTTGTTAAACTATAATGTATTATATTTATGTTTGTTTTTTATGAGTTACGGATATTCAGAGATATTTAAGAGTGTCACGATTAATTGTTTGACTATACATTTTTAACAATTCAGTTCATTTTGTATAGAAAATGTATAGAATAGTATAGTATTGTATAGAAAAATTCATTCGAGATGAATTTTAAACTTAGATTCAGTCTATAATGATTTTTACAATCTGGCAAATAATCAGAATTATGGAATGTGTGAGATATCCTTTTAAAATGCTATTCAAAAATTTTAATTTATAGAAAATTTATAGTCAGTTTTGTAAATATTATGATTTGTGTTATGTTACGTTAAAGTGATACTACAATAATTTGGCACTAAAAAAAGACTATATTCGTAGTGTTTTATTACTATTATAAACAATATCTACAATAATTATCGAAAATCTAATATATTAATACGCTAATAATGTCCGAAATTGAATACAAAAATCCCTAAAACGACAAAACCAAATAAAATAATGAAATAATAGCCAACCAGATATCAAAAAATATAAATTTAACATTTTAAATTAGAAGTATATTTTTAAAGTCATCAAACAATTCATTAAAGTAACCGATTAAACACTTTAAAATTTAAAAAAAAAAATATTTTTATACGTTCACAGCCAACGACAATGTTTAGATTTAATTCCATTTACAAGCAAAACTAAAATATGCACACCAAAGAAAATGAACAGGAGTTGGCGAAATGGCTACTGGATATGGTAATGAAATAACCGGCAACACGGTAACATTACCTCTACAAGGCTTTCCAGAAAATCAGGACCTAGTTGCACAAGTTGCAATAGAAAGTATTAAGGACAGAGCAATATTAACAGTAACCAATGAAATGACGACTCAGTGGAAATAAATAATGAAGTATTGCAATTTTCAACGTTTAGATGGCAGAGAAAATAGTTTTTAAAAATGTCGATGCAGTTGTCAGTGATGATTGGAACGATCAACTAGCTGATCCAAAATAATTTTTGAATAGCGTGACTCCATTTGGAATGCCTCCACACATATTGAAATTAACTATAGGAGCTGTCATTATGCTTCTCAGAACCCTTATGATATTAAGAGGGCTATGTAATGACACAAGATTAATCATTACAAGTATTAAAAATCACCATATCGAAGCCAATATTGTAAATAGTAATAACTCAGATACAGTTTTTATTTCACATATTCCTCTGATTCCGTCCTATACAAATCTTTCCTTTATTTTCAAACGGAAACAATTTCCAATTTGGCTATCATATTCATGGACAATTAATAAGTCACAAGGCTAAATTTTTGACAAAATATGTCTCTCTCTTCCTGAGCCGGTGTTTACTCATGAACAATTATATGTTGCTTTGTCTAGAGTAAGATCTTTTGACAGTCTTACTGTCTTCTCAAAAAATAAAGAAATAGAAAACTGTGTTTTCATGAAAGTATTTGAATGAAAACTATTTTTTTAATGCTAGACCGGCGAATGTTACGCTGAGAATAGCTAGTAGTCGAATATTTTCCTTTTAATTTTACTGGTTTTACTGAAATTTTTTGGCTATTTTCGATGATAATTATACAAAAATTTTACTCTAACGCTAGAAAACAAGTTTTTATAAAAAAATATCCACAATGTTTTTCGAACATTTATTTATCAAATTACTAGCATCAACTCATCAAATGTTGAAACTAGAGCCCATAAATTAACTATTGTAGGCCCGGTATAGCTCATTTTTTTGTTTTTTTTTTATTTCTTACGGAGGTGGCCCTAATATATAAGGGCCGGCATGTACCCCCCTCCACCCCTCAACTTAGTCGACTCTTTTGACAAAGGTCAATAGCTTTAGGATTATCTTATCTTTTCTGCAGAAGTTTTCTGAGGCTATGTAGTTCGTTTTAAACAGCCTGAGATTCAGCCTTGAAAGAGCTACACACTCTCCTACAACATGTGTGATGTTTCTTTCTTTCCACTGTCTACACACAGTGTCTACAGGTTGGGCGTCACTAAGTGCTAGTCTACATATTTGTTCATTCATGTGGTTATGACCAGTAAGTATGCTCACCATCTTCCTACAGACTGCTTTATTGAGAGTTAGCACGAAGTTGGTTATTTTGGTGTTTATTCTTGGTGTTTATTCCTAATCATATATTTTGGAAACTCAGTAGTCTTTAATAATCTTCTACAGAATGTTTGTACACCTCATTTACTCTGCAGACTTACCAATACAACAATACAACACTACCACTACCACATTTGCGGATAACACCACCATATTGGTATCACAATCAAAATCGATTGTATGCTTCTCAGATCTGAGAGAGATCAGCGAAGTATAAATAAAGCTCAACAACGGCTTCACATGTGCAGAATCAAAATGAATGTAACTTAATCAACACATATCACATTTACACTGACGAGGAAAACTTTTATGCTGAATGCGGTTCCGAAAAAAGAAATTGTAAAGTATTTTGGCATGCATTTGCATAGGCGACTTAGGCAGAAAAATTGTATTTATTGTAAAAGAAAACCAGTAAATTTTACTGATTCATTGGATGCAATTATCCTATGACGCTAGATTACAAAATGGTTATTTTATCAAGCTGACACAAAGCAGATATGAGCTTACGGTATATTTTAGCTGTGATGAGTTATAAACATTTCTAATATTGAAATATTACATCGATTTTAGTCGAAAGTAGTAAGACTAATAGCATTAACAGTTAACCATTATCTATAGCAAAGTAACAGATTGTGGGTAACGTAAATAGAGTAAAGTACAACACTTTCCAAACTCAAAAATATATGGGATCGCTTGCAAAACAAATCAATAGTTCAAACTTTGCGATTTGAAGGAGAAAATCAACAATAATCATTTGAAAATAACGTTGATTCTACAATGGAAATCTATATATTTTGGGCATACCATCGGCCTAAACCAAAAAAAAAAATGAGCTGTAAAATGAGCATATTTTTGATATAGTGAAAAATGCTGCCAAATGTTTGGGCTTTTATTCACAATATTAAGCTTACTTTTCTCTGTTTAATATCTACAAAACATATAAACGGCCTAATAAGATGGAGTATATTTCTAACATATGGGCTACATTAACTTGTTTTATCCAATTCCAAAGCAAGAAAGGCTTTAAGGGTTAATTTCTAAACTGTGATGGTTGCAAAACTGGTTTAGGAAACTAATTTGTTATGAGACCCGCTAAAATGTTGAACACCTTTTTTATTTTATGTGTTCCTCTACGATAGAAATGCTCCATTTCACAATTTGCTATTTTTTAAAAAGAATCTGTTCCGGTTCAGCACCAATTTGCCAGCCAATTCTCTTGTAGCACCATATTATCTTGTACTGTCAATGATTTTGTAGAAAAGAATCATTTCTTTGCTTTTAGATAGTGTGAAAAAAAACAAAAGAGTCCCACAAACATTAACTCTTTTTCTTGCTTACTATTACAGCCCTATACGAGCCTGAGCTAATGTCCTATATTTTTTAATTGTTAGTTTAACTTGTTTCTCTTGTCGCACAACGGCAATGAACACTTTGGCTGAAATAATGAAAATTTTGTTATAGCTTGTGATCACAGTACTTTAGAACGATAATGAGGATATTTCCTGGTGATACATTGATATACGATTGGTTAAATGAACTTCAGCCCCATCTAACCAACTATTTTTTGGTTTTTTCTCGTCCTTGAAAATTCAACAATTCAACAATTCATAACATAATTGACTTCGGTCATCGTTGTCGGTAGTAAATTCATTTTTGAGTTGAATGAGTGATCGAAAAAATAAAGTATTAGACCATCGAACCAGTACTAAGTATTAAAATCTATTATATTCTATATTTAAGGATAAGTAAAATTCAGTGTAAGATAAGTGTAAAAGCAGTTAGGTGTTCATCCCATCGACTTGAAATTATATAAAAACAAAAAAAAAGTTAATGCACGTTAATCCAAATGCAGTGTTCTGGATCTGACTAATCATTGATACCAAAAATACTAGCTTAGATATAGCAAACAAACATTATTAAAGTGGTGAGGTATAAAAATTATAATTTTGGGTAAAACATCATATCCTATAACTACGTAATTGTAAATAATTTTAATCTAGCCAAAAGCAAAAATAAAATTTATTTTAAATTTGTGTGGCTTTCTTTAGTTATCAATAAACTGTTATGTTTTGAATAGTACAAAATATGTCCTGGAATTTCTATTTACAATTTATTAACAAAAATATTTTTTTTAGGGTTGTAAAAGAGTTAGCCTGAATGTCAAGTCATGGTTAACTCAAATTTAGAGCTATTAATATACAATTGAGCTAAGCAAACAATTTCAAAATATGAACTGGTTGCTGGGATGAGCTAGTTCAAATTTTGAGCTAGCTAGTTGATTTAACTTATAGTGTTTAGAGCTAGCGCAAAATTTGAATTGAACGTTAGTTGAGGTATAGACTCAAATTTATTATTCTTTCCAGGCTTAAACAAGAATTTTGAATTTGGTTTATTATTCGATTCCATTTATTCTTATCCAAGACATGGGACATGGTTTTTTATTTCTATGTACAAACAATATTAAAAAGTTAAACAAATATGTTATTCCAAAAAAAAACAGAAGTTAAAATTTTTAGAACAACAAGCAGCAAAATTCTTGTTTTTAACGTAAATAGAAAAATAATGAATTTGAGCTTATTTGAGTTAGTTCAACTAACGTGCAAATCTAATATTGAGCTAGCAGTTAACCTACACACTATAAGGTGAATCGATGAAGTAGCTCAACCTATGATCTAGCTCATATTTTGAAATTGAAGGCTTAGCTCAGAATTTGAGTTCAGAATGCGTTAGGCTTGGCATTTGTGAGATTGGCATTGGAGAGCTTAGCATTTTTTCTCTTTTGAGACATCAACTTTTGAACCAGCTCACATATGACCTAAACACACTAGCTCATAGCCTAAGCTATATAGCTCGTTGATTCAGCTTATTCAGCTTTGAGCTTTTTATAAGCCTGCACTTTCTAAGCCATAAAATTTTAGAACAAATTCGATTTTCCAGCACTGTACAACAATCACCTCATCATAGAAACAACATTTTAACAACATATTATTCAACATTCAACATTTTGTTATGGAAATTTATTCAAAAAAAAAGAATTTAAATCAATTTATTGAATTAAATTTTATGCTTAACACACTAATTCCGAATCGAATGCAACAAAATCAAAACAATAACAAAGTAACAACACATTTTTTTATTTTTTTTTTTTTTTTTAGAATTTATTTGTCCGATTAAAAAACAAAACATAACAATAATCCGAAAAAAAAATCCAAGTCAATTTATTGACAATATTTGAATTGAATTCGAAGGGAGTCCAAAAAATATTATATTATATTTATTTACTTCCAAAAAAGGTGAACTAAAGGTGAATCAGAATTTTAATAAAAAAGAAAACAATAACAAAAAAACAAAATTAAGTTAGGTTTTGCTTTTATGTTATATTGACATTATAGTCATAGTGTGGTTCCGTGTAAATTTTTTTTATTTCAAGTTAATTTGTAAAATTATTTCTGTCATCTTTTCCAAAAACTCACTTTTTTAATATTCTCTGATTTTGAATTGTCAACTACTACAAAACCGTCAATCGTCAAAATATATTATGTTAAACGAGTACACACCATTTAAATAATAAAGAATGGCAATTTCCGGTAATTCATTCAGCTGTTCGGTTGTGTCGTATTGTGTTCGTTTTAACCAAAAAAAAAAAAAATCAAATCAAATTATGATAACATAAATGGTTTAAAGTACGTACGTTCGTTCGGTTGAACGTGAATGTCGTCTTTTGACATGTAATAATAATTATTATTGAATTTTATTTTTCTCTTGTTCATCATATTATTATATATGTACTTACTTACCATACATATTTAAATGTACATATATATTTTTTTCTCTCTCATTTCTTTTTGGAAAATTAAAAAAAAAAAAATTGAAAAAAAAAATTTGGTCTTGAGTGATTCTTTTGACTTGTGGTGTATATTGGTGTTAAACGTTAATATTTTTTTTTGTTTTTGTTATTTTATTATTATTGTTTTTTAGTTAATAAAAACAAACATTTCCGTTTAGGTTAATAGTTCGATTCGGCTACTGAAAATAATGATTTTCTTTTGTTTCGTGTAATACGTTTTTATCATTCTGTTTTGGGGAGGGCAATCCTGAAATATTTTTGATAAGTTGAAGTATTGGGTTTTAGTCTGAGATGTGAATTTTGTGATGCGTAGCGAAAAATATGTTTCGTAGCGAAAAATGTTTTTTTTGGTATTCTGCGAAGCGAGATATTACAACCTTTCGGTATTTTTTCGCAACATTTCAATTTTGATAGTATTCTGCGAAGCGATTTTATATTTCTGCAACAACAAATCAAAACCGCACATGTCAACATAATAAAAAATCGAGATAAAATAACCACATTATCCAGAATTTTTGATAGTATTTCCATACAAAATTTGGTTTGAATCTGACAACTATAAGTCGCATTTTTGATTGGCTATGTACCTCGCTTATGACAATATGACTTAAAATTGTTGTTGCCATAATCGCTTATTTAATTAAAAATAATTTACATATATTCCTACAATTTCAAATCTATACAAACGTGTAAATTGATTAGGGTTTTACAAAATTTGAAATATCAGTTTTAAAATTTTTAAATGTATTGAATGTAAGTAAATGCAATTTAAATAAACGATCTTTACATAATTCTATCTGTCACAAAAAATGATAATTTTATCACTAAGAAAAATTTTGTGAAAGAATACCTAAATTCGAAAATTAAATAAAATTTAATTAAATTAATATTAGATTGATTGAGATTAAAATAATATTAATGTGAGTGAGATACAGCATGAGACTATTAATGCATGAGGTTTTTAATAACAGTATAAATGTGTACATTAGTGTTTACAGTAGTACAAATCTGTATAATAGTGCAAATGTGTAGAGTAGTACATGTGTAGTACAAATCCGACGAAATGAAGAATGGTATGACAATGATTGTAAAACAGTGATAACAAAAAATTACGCAAGAAATAAACTATTAAACAGATTATACAAGAAATTATAGACAAGTAAAAAATAAACAACCTCAATGAATTAAAAATACAACCAAACAATTAACAAAAATAAAAATGAAGAATGTAGAACAAATGTGAACGGACTTTTAAGAAAATAAAATGAGATTATTCGACATAAAAAACAACTAAAAATGAATCCTAACCTAGACTAAGTTATTGCTACAACAAAAATAAAGTATTATTGAATAAAGAGAAAGATGGAGATTATTTTGACGAATTATTAAATGTTGAACAACCAGTTGAACAAATGTGATGTCAATTCATAGAAACATCACGATTCCAGTGTATACAGACAAGGCAATACCAACCATACATGAAGTAGAAAATACAGTTCTACAAATTAAAAATAACAAAGCCCCAGAAGAAAATGGCATTGTAGCAGAAAGCTAAAAAATGCTGGTGGGATGTTAACCCCCAAGTTATTAGCTTAATATGTACAGTATGGGATATAGAAATCCTGCCAAACGAGTGGCAAAAAGGTATCATTGTCCCCATCCATAAAAACTGCAATAAACTGGACTTCGCCAAATATAAGTTATGTCAATAGCATAACACAGTTATCATAATAAGTATAACACTACTAAACACGGCGTACAAAACGTTCTCCAATATTACAAATAATTGGCACTACATTCTAATTCTACATTCTACATACTGACTCATTCCATCATTCATAAAATACTATTTTATATTAATATTGTTGTTGCTATAATTATGTGCTAGTTGATATTCTTTACTGTACATATTTTTAAAGGGTTGTTACGAATATAAATGCAAACTAAGTACGGTAACAAGTACGGTAACTAAGGCCTCAGACAGAAAAATAAAAATAGTATATATAAAACTAAGCATATAGACTGAGACGTATAACCGAAAATTATATGAGAAGAATACAAAAGTGGATTTAGATCAAATAGATCTACTATTAATAAAATATTTCTGCTGGAACATGGGAATCCCAAATGCGAGAAAGCAGTGCAAAACAAAATAACGGACTAATTCGAAATAAAAACTGAAGTCACCATGATTTAGATATATAGAAAGACACATATTTATAGGATCATTCATAAGTACGTATGCTGACGATATTGCAACTGTAGCCACATCCTTTGGTGAATTAAAAAAAATATTTTTGATTTAAGAAAAATAAGCTGTTACCTAGGTTTAACAATTAACGAGAGTAAGACCTAATATAAATTAAAAAGCCCATGTACTTGCCAAGGTTCAAATCAAGACAGGCCCTTTGAGAGGAGGACGTTCACTCTAGTTGTCGTCACGCAGGGCATATTGGACATTAATTCGTACTTTCTGAGTAAAGTTAATAAAAGATGGCAGGCATATACTAAGCAGCTGTGGAATCTCTAGAAAATGTTGCCCTCGTATAATATTAATAAAATCAAACAAATTTGGCCCGGGTCCCGTACTGAAGCTACCCTGCCAAACTGGGTATTCCGTTCAACCCCGAACATCGCTAAATATCGAAAATAGACAGAAAGTTGTGACAACTTCCTTTGCAGTTGCCTAAAGGCTTTCACTAACAATATAGGTAGTATTGCTGAAAGCAAAATTGGCGATATGATCAACTTTTTAGACCGCACAGAGTGGCTATAGCACTGAGTTCATTAAAAAAGTGATAATAAGACAGTGACCACCTAAAACAATCAACAATAACAAATTTTCAGTTGACAATTACCTAATAATGGAATCCAAACTGCACAAAAAATGAAGACGATAATACAATCGGTCTTAACCTATAGCTGCTAGGCCTGGACAGCAATGACAATTAGTGACGAAAATAAATTAAAAGTATTCAAAAGAAGAATACTGAGAAAAATATTTTGGTCCAAAATAAATGAATGAAGCAGAAATAAATGATAGAAGCAATAATACCAAAGCGAGAAGTAGACAAAATTCAAGATGACTGGACGAAATCGAAGACAGTTGCACAAGATAAAACAGAATGGAGGAAAACTGTAAGCAAGGTTCTACCCTTAGCTGCAGAACCATAGTGGATGATGATGATTTATCGCACTTAAAACCTTGCCATGATAACTGTATATTTGATATGTTGCTCCATCTGATCTCAAATTCATTATTAAATTTATATTCTAATTCTATTTCAGTTACGCCCTATTTACCGTGATGGGATTACAGGACAATGATGGTGATAATGATGAATTCTATGTCCGATTATATGCACTGTAAGAACTTTAAGCTTTTGTTAAGTAAAAGCAACATGTTTTTTTCCATAGTAAAGACAATTTCTATGTTATTTTGTATTTGCTTGTAAATCATATTTAGAATGCCCCCAAAACACTGGTTTACTTTAATACAAGAATCTTCAATGTCAATACAAAAAAAAAAATTTTTCTCTAGAATTTGTATCTCATATCATGTCAGGTGTAATTTATTAAAAAGGTGTCAATTTTTATGATCAACTCATATTTCACCACCACCAGTTACCTCTTTGTTGGTAACTTTATGTTATCTTCCTCAACGTGACATTGATTTCAGTGCAGTGAATGAAAAGAAACCACAAATCATTTTTTTTTATTATGAAAAAGAAATTGAAAAAAGAAAAGAAAACATGCACTTGCGACTTGATATTATGATAACAGTAATAGCTAGTAATTTCAGTAGGTTAATAATCTCTTTTGGAAAAAAAATATTACAACAAAACTTAAAAAGTGCATCAGAAGTGCACCCTGATAATGTGCAGGTGAATATGCATTTCGCAAAATTTTATTAAGACAAAACTAAAATATAGGCTTAATTTATACGATGTTCTGTTTGTTATTGAATATAAGGGGCAGAAATTTACATATTTTATTTGGTTGGAATCTTATTGGGATGCTTGAAAAATGTACAGAACTAACATAAGTTTTCTTTGACTTACCACACCTGTGGTGCTATACAAATATTCCTTGGGTTTCCACTCTTGCGTCTTTTTTTAAGAATGAAGGTTGATATAAAATAGAAATCCCAACAAGAGAGAAACTGGCGTGGCTCAGAAGAACAGAATAGGTCTTCAAAGACGTCTTGCATTTTCACTGATTACGGCTCTAGGCGCGTGAGCTGAAGTGTTCTTCGAAAAAGAACAATTTGAACTCCTGTTTTGTCTTGGCAAACAATGCACATTTCAAAGACATTAGAACCTTTAGTGATAGTCAGGTTGCCTTAAAAGCTTTTGAAAGTAACCTCATGAAATGTAGATTGGTGGGAGAATATTCGGAAGCTCCAAAACTCATAGGGATTCACAATAAGATACAAATGAGTTGGATACCGGGTCATAGAGGCTCGCATGGCAATTAAAAAGTTGACGAAATAGCCAGATCATCGGCTGGCAACATTTATGAATGTTGTTGCAGAACCGGGAGTTGATATATCTATTGGAAATATTAAACTATCAATAGAAAACACCCTGAAGAGAGAAACAATCATTCTATGGGAGCGTTTTGAAAGCCACACAATTCCAAAATATATGAATTAAAAATAAAAACCACAAAAACTAACTTCCTGCTAACTCTCAAGACTGTAGGAGGATGGTGTTGGAGAGTGCCTAGCTTGTGCCTAGTGTCTCAAGAAGACTCAGGCTGTTGGAGACCCACTACATAACTTCAGATAACTTTTGCGAGATAAAACTCCGAAACCTATTGACCTTTATCAAAAACTAACATAAATGCTGGCCTTGGCATATGAGGGTTCCCTCTATACAGAAAAAAAGCACAACTGTAACTGTGATATTAAATGTTGTCATAATGTTTTCCATAATTCGAGTGGTTTTAGTAGATTGCTTCAAAATCGACAGGTTTTTGCTTTAGGATCGACTAGATTTAACTTAATTGGTAATTGAGTCTTAGGAGTAACTTATCTTAGGAGTTGGTCTAAGGAGTAACAAAAACATTTGCTAATACTAGGTATGGTACCTATTATCGGCATATTAGCAATTTTAATGCTAGCCTAATAATTAGGATGTATTTGCCTAGCCAATTAATACTTAGCAATCGAGTGCTATATTTAAACTTCTTGGATCCATCACGAAATCAAATTAAAACTAAAGCACTACATATCATCGTACTTCATAGGAATATATTGTTAATCTTTGGTGTGTTGCCTAAAAAGAAAAAAACATATAATGTTAATAACAGGAGGGGAAGCGAAAAAGTCTATTTGATATTCGTCTGGTGGGGCAAAAAAAAATAGGGTTGATTTTAACTTGTCAAAAATTTTAAATTGACTTATTTCACGGGAAATTCAAGAGATTTGAACATAATTTTTCATTCCAATGTTTTAGAACTCTTATATTCTAAACTAGATCAAAAAATTAGTCGGAAAGAGCATTTTTTTTTATTTTTCTGGATTTTTTAAGTTGGTATAAAGCTCCCAACCGTGACCCCATCTCTTAACATCTATAATATATTTTGTACAACCAAAAATGGAATTTATTTAATATGTTTGGGCTGCACTTTTCTTTCAGCTATCTTGAGTCGTGGTATTCGTCTCATAGGCAATATGAATGCAATTAAGTCCTAAACTTCTCTTGTTACATTGTCGTAGGTAGATTATATACTTCGTAGGTGTTTAGGTAGGTTGATACATGCTCAGTAGAAATCAAAGCATTTATCTCTTCTCTTAAACAGTTTCAATGCGAAACAAAAGAAGTTGAAAATTTACACGACTATAAAGTGAAAATCTGAAGTAAGCGAAAAACTGAATGTGCACATTAATTCATGGTTTGAGCTTCGCCAGCAGCTTGTTTTTATTTTATAACAAGTTATAATGCGTGTTCGGGGTTGAAAATGTCCACCACTACACAGCAAAAATCTGAAGATGGTCAAAAAATGGATTTGGAAAGTCATTCATGGTTTGAGCTTCGCCTAGAGTACAAAAAATTAAAAGGCGTGTGGTAGAGGTCGCTTCTACACAACGAAAAATATATTTTTTTCATATTTGCATATTGGCAAAAATGCTGCACAGATAAAAAGCAAGCGCTAGTATTTATAATAATCGCCGTAGCGTAAAGGTAGCGTAAACAGATTGACATTTCAAGCTAAGCACAAAATTAATGAAGCTTTAAAATTTCAAAATCTACACTTAAATACATACTATGTATAACCGAAAGGTGAATGTTCTGCCTCTATGAACAAAAATGACTGCTAAAAATATTTCTGATCTTCTAAACAAATTTTTTCTGTTCGAAGTAGTTAGGCTTATAGACTTTAAAAATTCAACATAAAGAATAGAACAGGATGTGTCGTTGTTGGTGTCGTCTCTCGTTATAAAAGTTAAAACGAGAATTTAAAAACATATATTTTACATTTTACGATTAAAGTATATGTCGTGCGTCGCTACCGTTCATTGCATTTTAACTTCGCTCGTCGCGATTCAACGACTAATATCAATTAATAATTATTGTTCGGCATTTGGTTCTAAGTTGGCAGCCTGCAGTATTTATTGTCAACAATCATAAGAAAATAATTAAGTGCTTGTTTCAGCAAACACAACACAGTGACAATATAATGGCCGAGAAAGTAAAGAGGACAACGAAAACGACATGTTCTGTTCAACGCTTAAACATTAACCGGTTTTAATTCAACCCCCTTTCTATTTTCAAGTGGTATGTGGGTATTATAAGTATCCCATCGCACATCTTCTCATAAAAAAAAATAAATAATAAAAAGTAAACCTTAATAAATAAAATTATTCACCACTTTTATAAAATTGGTAAGAACAGTTTCAGCAAACCTACTGAATCCAGATTGCCCCATTAATTTTCAACATTTTAAGAAAACTAAAATTGTGATGCTAAAGTTTTCCAATTTTTTTACATTTTTGTTTTTGTTTTTATTTTTTATTTTATCATTTTTGGATACCAGCATTACTAATTTAGAAATGTTTCTTCTTTAAATTAACTGAAGGTGACTAACAAGACGATCTAATGTCACCTGCAACATTATTACTACACACTTAATTGGTTACGATTTGCAAATGACTTGTATGCAGTCTTAGATTAAAACTATGCTACTGCCATGCCATTGCCATCACAATGTTATTTCTCTTTTTTTGTTTTGTATTTTTTATATTGTGTATGGATGAATGTGCTTGATTTAATTTATAGGAAGTTGCACATGTTTTAACTTAGCTGTGTTTAAAGTAAAAAAAAAAAAAAAATTAAAGCTAGATAAAAAAATGAAAATCTTTTTTTTTGTTATAACAATTAAGTAATTTTGTTAGACGTGTTTTGTATTTAACATTAATTATATGTATTTAATAGATCTTTAAAAAAACAAAAAGAAATGAAAAACCTTTAAATATGGTGTTCATAAGTGTGCAACAGGTTAAGTTAATTAACTTGACGGTGTTTATAATTTATCGTTTTGTTACGAACTGGTAATGCTGTTTTATGCTTATAAATTATTAGAGTTGATCGCATCACACACACAGTCCTTTAAGTCATTTAATATTATTAATTTTTGTTATTGTTTTTCTTATTACATAATTTGATATGTCTAATATGATGAGAATGATATTATGTGAGATTTAGTTAATAACATTTTTAATAATATTTCTATGTTGAAAATTTAATATTACTGAAAATCAAAGTATCTATACTTACTCCCTACTCCATAATTGTATTAATGTAGCCCAAAATTAAAATATTTAATTCAAATATTATTCGATCACTATCTTCATATGGATGTAAAACTTGATTGGTAGCTGAAGACACAACTCAGAAAATGTAATGTTTTATCAGCGAATATATCCGGCACATTCTCAGTATGATGGAGGCTCAATAGAATAAGTAACATAGACATTATGTACTTTACAATCGATAAGTGATCCGCTAACATTTTCAAGATATATTTTAATTCTCCTGAAAGGGGCTGACGACGAAGTAGTAGAAAATGAAGTTGCCCTAGAAATAGCTGAAAAATTAATCTGGTAACACGATATCTTAGTGAACGGCGGAGCTTAAGCTTTATTGAAACTCGTTGGGCCAACTAGGGATTACGCAAATTAATAGTAGTAGTTGTAGTAGGAGCAGTAGTAGTAGTGGTAGTACAGTAGAGGTTGTAGTAGTAGTAGTAATAGTAGTAATAGTAGTAGTAGTAGTAGTTGTGGTAGTATCGGTAGTAGTAGTAGTAGTTGTGGTAGTATCGGTAGTAGTAGTAGTAGTAGTAGCAATAATAGTAGTAATAGTAGTAGAAACAGTAGTAATAGTAATAGAAGTAATATAAGTAGTAGAAGTAGTTGTAGTATAGTAATAGTAGTATAAGTAGTTGTAGTAGTAATAATAGTAATAGAAGTAGTGTAGTAGTAATAATAGTAGTAAAAGTAGTTGTAGTAGTAATAATAGTAATAGAAGTAGTTGTAGTAGTAATAATAGTAGTAGAAGTAGCTATAGTAGTAATAATAGTAGTAGAAGTAGTTGTAGTAGTAATAATAGTAGTGGAAGTAGTTGTAGTAGAAATAATAGTAGTAGAAGTAGTTATAGTAGTAATAATATTAGTAGAAGTAGTTGTAATAGTAATAACAGTAGTAGAAGTAGTTGTAGTATAGTAATAGTAGTAGAAGTAGTTGTAGTAGTAATAATAGTAATAGAAGTAGCTGTAGTGCTAATAATAGTAGTAGAAATAGTTATAATAATAGTAATATAATAGTAGAAGTAGTTGTACAGTAATAGTGTTGGTAGTAGTAGTATACTGATAGTTCAACGCTACATTATGAATTAGTAATATAGGTAGTAGAGGTAATTGTAGTATAGTAGTAGTAATATGAGTAGTAAAGGTAGTTGTAGTGATAATAATAGTAGTAGAAGTAGCTGTAGTAGTAATAATATTAGTAGAAAAAGTTGTATAAGTAATAAAGGTAGTAGAAGTAGTTGTATTAGTAATAATAGTAGTAGAAAAAGTTGTAGAAGTACTAAAGATAGTAGAAGTAGTTGTAGTAGTAATAATAGTAGTAGAAGTAGTTATAGTAGTAATAATAGTAGTAGAAGTAGTTGTACAGTAATAGTGTTGGTAGTAGTAGAATACTAGTTCAACTTTACAATATCTACCGAAAAAGTTCGTTATTTAAAGATCTATCTAATAAACTAGTAGCAATAAAGTAGTAGTAGTACTACACAAAATACTGTCAAGCTAGGGGTCAGACAAGGGAATATAATATTCACCCTACTTTTTAATATATTCAATAAGCTACATCAAGCTATAGGAATATTTGAAAGAAGTGATTAAAATTTTACCAAATTATCTTAGCTAAATAGACGACATTGCGGTAGTTACACTAAATTTTACAGCCTTGACACAAACTGTCATGGTGCTTGAACGTGAAGTATCTAAAGTACGTCTAAAAACTAACTTACATAAGACAAATTTATTAAAACTGTCCAGAGAAACCGGAAGAATACAACCTCAGATTACACCAATTGCAGAATATAATTTTGAAGCGGTATCAAGCTCCAAATATCTTCTGGAAAACTTATTCAAAGTGACAACAGTATGCACTACGGCATAAAAAATAAAATTAAAATGGGCAACAAGTGTTATTTTGCAAACAGGAAATTTATGAAATCAAAATCGAGTTATCGAGACGTACCAAACTTACAATATATAAATCTATTATACGAGGTTTGGTCAATGACAATGGTGCTTAGAGCTTTCGAACGAAACATGCTAAGAATTATTTTTTGGCTGGAAATAGACTAGAGAGGTGGATATGAAAGAAGGACAATTATTCGTTTTATAAATTAAGAACACGATCAATGAGATCAATGAGCTGACCACGTCGATGGGTTCGTTTTATAAAATACGATACGTTGGGCTGACCACGTTGTAAGAATGGTAGATGAAAGAGCACAAAAGAAAATATTTAGTTATAGTCCTGATGTTGATCGACCTAGAGGTAGATAGAGAGCAAGATGCGCCAATAACATGGAAAATGATGTTAAATCAAAATTAGAAGTTGAAAATTTCGGAATAACCTTGGTATACTATTTATTACTACAATACAAATAACTACCCAAGCCCCACGAAATGATTGATTTATACAAAATTATTGTAGATCCAGGAAAGCGGGAAATATGATGATATGGGAGAATTTGATGGAAGGTTTTTCTTTTTGGAAAGTTGAAAATTGTTAAATGGAAAATTTCTGTTGAAGGGAATTTACGTTAGATGGAAAAGGGTAACATATTTCAAGGGCTTTGGCATTAAATGAGTGTCTTATACCTATTTTGGACCACCTTGGACTTTCCACAGTATATAAATGAGCACTTACAGCCAACTTTTGAAGAGAGTTATCATTGATTTGAGTTCAGTAGTACTGGAACTAGACATTTTCGTGTTATTTAACGGTCTATACATCAAATTTATTTCTAATACATTTTATATACATTAATACACTCACCTGACTTATAAATAACCTTGGAGCTATTTTGAATTCATAAAAATATACAAATTAAAAATATCCTTCTATTAAAAAAATCATTTATAATACAAAATATCAGAACTTTCTTAAGGACTTTGAAAACTATTATATTTTTTTTATATTATGTATTGTAAAATCATAAAATAATGCGGATGTGTGAAATAAAGAATACTTTGTTTTAATCACATCACAGATTGTACAAAAAAAATAATTAAAAAAAAAAAAAATTTAAACAATAAAAAATCAAAAAGAAACCATTAACTTTTTTACAATCGCTTCATAATAATTGCAAAAATTACAAAAATTCTTTCACTTTTTCCATCACATTTAGATTAGAATCAGTGGTGTGATTTTTTTATAATTTTTGGGTATTTTCACTAAATCAAATTTATTTTTCGTCCTTTTAGGCAATTTCAAATTGTAAATTAATTCATTTCGTTGATGGAGTTGTGCTTTTGGAAAGCTTTTTATTTATAAGAAACAATCTTTGACATTTCTGTGGAGAAGTTTAAATAAAATCAATTTTCCGTAGATTTATTGTCATAACTGTAAATCAATATTATTTATTTATTATTATTTTATTTAGTTCATATAAAACTATTTATAATTACAATAATATTCATACAGTAATAATTAAAATTTAAATCTAATCTACTAATCTTAAAGCAAACGTGTTTAGAATTAATAAATTATTAAAATAGACTTGTTAGTTTTTTATTATTGTCAACAGTTCTGTTTTATTATAATCCAGTGTCTGTTGGTATCGCTATAGATTGTATAGACATATGGGGTAATAATTGTGCCAGTGATAGACCGTTATGACTATCATCTGCCTTGAAACTAATAAATAGACAAATTTTAATTATCTGTTGTCATAATTAATTAACAGATAATTTTGAGATATCAAACAAACCGATTTAACAATTACAGAATTTATAATTAGAAAAGTCAATTACGAATCAATAAACAAAAAATCAAAGCATTTACTGAAATGATTTTGTATGTAAATAAAACTGTTGAGTCTAGAAATTGATATTATGCGTTCTATATTCAAATATTTTATTTACAAGCGCGATTTTTCTTGACTAACGAACGAAGTATTAATTAGATGTGTATACAATACGGGATAACTATGGTACAATCAAGCCTTTTGTATTTACTTACCGTGTGACTGGTATACATTTCAGGAAGTATAGAAAGTAATATTAATTTAGGTAGTAAGGATAGTAAGGGAAGTAAGGGTAATTGTTTATGCAAATTCGGATTTTACGTCAAAAAATAAGAAACTTTTGTTAAATAAATTGTTTTTTTTGTTTGCTTTTTTAGCTTTTTTTTTAAATTTAAACTTTGTAGGTACCCTGAGAGGTAAAATGAGACAAAAAATATGCTAGTATGAAAAAAAAATTATTTACAAAAATGATCATTATTAAGTTTTTGTTTACCAAAGGAAAATATGGTGAACTTTTATTTTTTTTATTAATTTTAAAGAAAAACAATGAGATAACTAAAAAAAAATGTCGTCGAATCCAAATTTGCTTAAAAAAATACCCCTTCCCATTTGAAAATTTCGATGTCATCCAATTTCGGCGATTTTCGAGCTTGAAAAACATCTTTGCGGTTCTTCCCGGAAGTTGAAAATATCACCAATCGATAGAGCACCCTCGATTTACTTGACAAATTTTTTTTATTGATTATATTTGGTAGTATTTTTATTCTCTGTATTTGTATTCTCTATTATATTTTTATATTGAGTTACCGGTATCAGTTTACTAACTTTCTCTACACTTTCAACAAAATCCTTATTAAATTTGTTAGCTATTACTGAATTCAGTTTGTATTTTTTATCAAATATTACTTCTTTTATTTAATTTTTTGGTTTCTTTAAACGAATCTTTTTATTGATCTCCACATTGATTTCTGATCTACTGCATGCGCAACTTTGTTTGATATGAATTTTGATTTTTCGTTATTTAGTTTATTTGTATATCTATTTCTTATTATTTTATATTTATTCCACTCTTTTTGATTGTTATTCGAAATTTTATATTGTCTTAATTTCCATTTTTTAACAATTCTAAACTTTCAGAATAAAATTCATGCTGTTTATGTTTTAATCTTTTTGTAACAATAAATTTATTTACTACGTTCTTAAGCTCATTATTAAATAATAAAGCTATACAATTGCAATCCAGAAAATATGTTGTCATAAGATCACTGCCTATTATCTTGCTTCAGAATTTGTTTTTGTTATATTTCAGACACTTTATTTCTGCTGGTTTTACTAAATCTACATTTTCTTGGATATCAATTATTATAGTTTTGTGGTCACTTATTTTTAATTCATTAACAACGTTAGCTTTAATATTGTATTGATCATTAACTAAAATGAAGTCAATTAACGTTTTTGAGCTTTCCGTTACTCTGGTGAATTCCTTGATAATTTGATTAAAACTATTATAACATATTATTTCAGACAATTTATTTCTAGAACTATTTGTCTGTAACCAATTAACATTAAAGTCACCTTGTTTTTTAAAGTGCTGAGTTCTTCTACGTACGAAATAAAATTATTATAAAAGTCATCATTTGTACTTACGAATCCAGGAGATCTATACAGTATAGCCCGTATAGCTAAAATATATACGTTTTGTGACTAGTCAAAAAGAAGCGCCAGTCAAAAAAAAAATTGCATCTTTATAAACAAAATCAAATTCAATAAAATATCTTTCGTATAACAATTTAAAACTTTATTTTATTCATAAATAGCAATTCTGTTATGTAATCACAAAACATATATATTTGTAATAAAGAACAGAAAAAGGCAATATATAAATCAGTTTTTTAATTAAATAATTCACTTTTGACTTATTTTTTTGTCTTATTAAATAAATGGGCCTTCATATATTAATGTGACTTATAAACGACATCGATTGTATGAACTTATGAAGTTTATTACTTTCTTTCAAACAAATTGTTGTTTAATGATATAACAGAATTGTGACTACAAACATTTTTGACTATAAACGTATTAAAATACATCGATCTACTACGTTGAGAGTAATTAGTATTAATTTCGTCATAAAGTATTAGGTAATTGTACTTTAATTTCATTATATATATACATATATTCAATAATCAAGCGATTCAGAAAACAACTACACTTATACCAAAACAAATATTTCTTTTTATATAAAATCGTAACTGAAAGAACTATACTTCTGTGCAATTGCACAGAGGATTCACTAGTTACTATTAAATACAACATATTATCTACCTCAAAAAAAAGTACTCATTTCTGTGTTACGACACTGATTCTACATTAAAATAAATCTACATGATGTACATTTAAAGTCGTTTTTATTAAAAACCAATGTTAATGATACCATGTTACCAGTAACATAAAATAATAAAATACATATATATATATATACATTTTTTAGCATACCTACGTATATATACTATACATATATACTATATACTATACATATATACTATATACTATACTATATATACTATACATATGTAATTAAACATTATAAAAAAAAATTATATTTGCAAGTTGCAAGACCACCTAACATGAAAATATATATATATTTTTTTATTTTATTACACCAGAAATTGATTATATATTCACCTCAATATAAATAATAAATAACCTCAATTAGCTGATTATGCATCATAATAAATTTTTTTTTCTGTTTTCTTTTTTTTTTATTATTTTATTGTAAATATTATATACCTACTGCCCAACAATTAAAACAAAAAAATGTGTTTTTTTAACAAAACACTATTTCTTTGTAGAGTTTGCGGAAACCAATGTTTTCCGACACACTCACTTTGTTCAAAAAAAAAATTTCACTCTATTATCATAATATGATCAATCATCATCATCATCATCATCATCGTGATAATCAACACAATAATAATATTTAAAATAACATTTACAATTCTACACGAAATAATTTCAAGAAGTTAAAAAAGAAATATTTTACAACCTTTAGAAAACAGCAAAAACAAACAAAAAAAAAAGAGAAACCCTTAAGAAAATGAGAAATGTTTTAACATGAAAACATTTTATAATTTTATTACGATTTCATTCATTAATTGTTTTTTTTTCTGTAATTTTGTTGCAGAAAATTTATTTTATAATACTAAAAATCAATTTTCTTTTGCTCTCCATCTGATAAAAACAATATTCTGTACAATAAAATGTTTATATACATTCTCATTTTTGCCCAAAAGAAATGTTTATAGTGCGAAATAACAGAAAAATAAGAACAGAAAAATAAACCTGGCGCATATCATCATATCATACATTCATACTATACCAGAGGTATTTTCAATTCACTACAATCATTCAAAATGATCTTTATAAGATCTAATTAACATTTTAGTATAGTTTATAAGCATTAAAAAAAAAAATCAGAAATCAAGCAACAAAAATAATTATTGCTATATAGGTACAAAAATATAATGTAGATATAATGACGAAATGGTTTTAGTGGTACATAAAAGCCATTTTACACATATTACATGTATATATGTATGTACATGTATCATTTTCCAGTCAAGTTGTTTAATATCGCTTTCTTTTAAAACACTAATAACATCTTCTCTGATTTCTATGATATCGCATCTGCATACAAGCATTATGTATATCGATGCATATACATTTTTTGCCCAACCATTCATTCATATACCTACAACATTATGTTTACCAAATTAAATAAATTTGGATACAATGTAGCAGTATACAATATAATGAAGAATAAAATTTATATTATATGAGTAGTAGAATTTGTTTTTTTTTTTTTTTGTATTGTTTTCATGCAACATAATTAATTTTTGTTGCATCTTTTAGCCAGAAACAAACTTACGAATTATTATGGCCGATTATAAAATCCAATAAAAATAAAATTTATATGGGAATATAATATGTATATATATATATATAATTATATTTTAATATGTATATAATTTATGTACATGCAATGAAAATTATAATACTATCTATAAATACATATATACTATATCTTACTATGTAAGCATTTATTGTGTTTTTTTTTGTTGTTTTTTTTTGTTTTTGCTTTCTTTTCAATTAATTTAAAATGGGATGTTTTTATAAAACACTTTTAAATGCAAAATATTCCATCAATATAGTACAAAAAAAATAAAAAAAAACAAAAATTAAAAAAGGGTAAATTTTTTTTTGTAGATACAATGTTGCACACTACTTACCACAAACGATATTATATTTGCAACAAAACAACATAAAAGAACAAAAACAAAATAAAAGTATTTTTTTTTTAGAGCTCATATTTAAAAAACAAAAAATTCGGTTTTAAATTTGTGTTTGTTTTTTTTTTTTTTTTTTTTTTGTGCTTAGAACGAGGTACCCTAAAAAGATGTATTTTAAGATTTAAGGTAGGAAATATTTTATTTTGGTAATAAAAAGCTGAGAAATTATGTTTTTAAAGCTTAAGGATGGAAACTTAAAAATACTGTTTTTTAATACTATTTTATATAAATAAATTTAATTAATATTTAAATTTTCAATAACGGTATGTTTGTCGAAAGTAGTTGTATTCCTTATTTTACTGTACACTTGTAGAATAAATTAGCTCAATAAAAATTTAGCTCAAATAAAATTTAAGCTCAACAAAAATTTAATTTGATGAAAAAATGTATTTTATATATTCTCGAATTAATTCTTACAGGGTATCTACTAATAAAACAAAAGCTTTTTACATTAATTGTGCAATATATTATCATAAAGTAGGCTTAATAAGACACCGATACCGTTAATGAATATAAAAATGTTAGTAAAATGAAATTATAAAATTTGATCTAGTATATCCCTCGTGTTGTGCAAAATACACAACTTTGTAAGCCCCCATCTCATTTATAAAATAACAAAAAATACAGGGTAAACCTGTAGTAAAGCTTGAAAATATCGAAAATTTATTTTCATATTATTATTATGATTGTTTAATTTGGTGTGAACTGCGAGCTCTGTGTCCTTTAAAAATTTGTTGTATTTCATATTGTTATTATTAATTTAAATTGTTATTTGTTATTCAGGTCTTAAATACGAAGCTATATCAGGGAAGGATGTCTACCGTATATTCCTACTTTCGTAAAAAGAAATTTGTTTCATGAACAATTTTAGTCGTTTGTCAACGAATTGGGTTCGCGAAACGAATTTTATTCGTGAAACGAATTTTGTTCGTGAAACGAATTTTGTTCGGTAAAGGTGGGATTATGTGGGAGACCCCCAATTTGTTTTATTTTGCTCAAATACATGTAGTGGATTGAATTTAAATCATTTTAGATATAGTAAGTCAATGGAATTGATAAAATTGTTCGGTACAGCTCAAAAGTTGTTTGCAAAAGTTGTTTGGCTACTGCTCAAAAGTTGTTGTCCCAAATTTATACCTCCTTTTCGAATGAGTATGTTTCACAATTTTAAAAATATTATTTGATACTCTTCTTAGTATTTTCGTCAATATTTTACTACTATATTTTCTTCTATATATATCTTACAACCTCAATGGCCAGGTTCGGTCGGTGCAAATAGGGAATATACAAAGTGCAAATAAAGAATGGGGAAAGTGTATATACTTATTTTGGGGATACTGTAACCCTTTCAGGTACCAACATTAACGATATCCACCGTTTTGTAAAAATTTCGAACTGTTTTAACGAACAGGAGTTTACCCGGGCAATTATTTTGATTCGGTTCCCTTTCAGGATCTGCTGCTACTTATATACCTAATTGCCATGACAAATTAGGAAAATCACAAAAATTGTTAATTGTGACACTTAATTAGACATAATGATATATGCATGCTAATTTTGAATTTATTAATCATGCTGAGATCCTACATCAAATTTCGACAGATTGTAATCGACAAATTGTCTGAAGTGATCACAATGCTTAGATCGGTACAGGTAGGTAAAAAGTCATCATTTCAGTTTTGTTTCTGGAAAACAAATTAACAAATTAATTGTTAATGTTTAATGCCACAACCCGATTGACTCCATTTATTGTTATTGATTTTCAAAGTATTACTCATCCACAGGAATTCAGTACTAGATCCTAAATACCAAATTGTTTATAAGTGAATAAAATATAAATTATCAAGTTTAATAAAATATACTGATTTAAGAGATTTAATGGGCACATTATTGTAGATGAAAAATTTAAATTGACAAGTGCTAAATAAAGTATTCTTGTTTGCGCCAATTCACTAACATCACTTTTATGTTCTTAATCTTATTGAATTCTGATGGATTGCAATATTTTATTATTGGTATATATGCGTACTAAACTGATTTTGAACACATACCCTTAACAATAGAAGATGAAGAGCAAGGCCTCCACCTGAATGAGGTGTTGATATGCAAATAATATTTCAAATAATTTTATACATTCCACTCAAAGCAGAGAAAGATGGATGAAATGTTAAAGTAGGTCTATGTTCAATAGTATATGTCAAACACTGATTAATGATGATGATAACGCTTTATAATTTTTAGAATAATATAATTTGTAGTTAAAATATAAGTAAAGTAAATCCGATAGGAGTAAATAATACCCAATGTCGTTTTGCTTCGACAGTTACAGTTAAAACAGGAATTCTAAAAAAAATTTGATATTGCTCTAGAAATTTTTTTGTATGCAAGCTTGAACCCGGAATGTACAAAATACAATCAATAAAGTGTCAGATATAAATTCAGTGACCGATACTCATGCAACTAAATGTCAGATGTAATGACATATTGTAATTGTTATAAAAATTGTTATTTCTAATCTATAGAGTTAGGCGATTTAGAAGAGTTAGAAAAAAATTTAGAATGCTAAAAAGAGTGGGATCTAAGTCTATAGAAAAATAATTTTTAGTTAAACTTGTTTCCAAGTCTAATTTAATCACTTTTATCTTCGACTGCAAAAACAATTGTAATAAATTTTACTTATTTTTTTAATTTTATAATTCGCATCGTTAGCTTTTCTAAATCAATTAATGCGTATATTTTCATAAGCTGAAAATTTCTACTTGAAAATTGAAGTATTTAAAATTTTTATAAGCCTTTTCAATCACTTTGCACCAATCATATTGCACTAGTAATTTTGCACCAGTCATCTTGCACAAGTAATCTTGCATCAATAATCTGGCATCAGTCATGTTGCACCAGTCATCGTGCACCAATCATTGCACCAATAATTTTGCAACTACATTTCTTAATTTAGAAATCTTCCAGTCTTACAACTTTGTTCAACTTGATTCCATTAAAAAGACCGTCCCACTATACTTTTCAAGTCTGTTTTTGATAGTGTTAGTGCACCTGATATAAATAATTTTTGTTACTCACATATTTTTACCAATTACGAATTAATGCTCGAAAAACATTGCAGATATTGTAATTGTAATATAGATTTGCAGTACCGTACTTAATTAAGCACGAAAAGGTGATTCTACCTAAGTTACTCTCAAGATCATAAAAAAAAAAAATTGGTAGCTTAAAGGTGATCAGCCTATGTAAAAACAATCAAAAAAAGGAAATTATAAATAAATGTATGTACCAGATTATTTTTTTGTAATTTACTAATTCTAAGTTTAGTAAACATAGGTTATTCTAGGTTATATGTATAAACTATATAGGTTAAATATATTAAACATAGGTTAATATCCTTCTCCAAATTTTTAGGTCATCATCTATCTTCATACCCAATACGTTATAAGTAGGAAAAAACTGTTTTTCAAACTTTGTTTTAATTGTAAAACTAAAATATACATCCATATTCTCTTAGACCCATCACTACACCGATGAAAAATCGGTCTAGCTGAATATGTATTTCCGTAATATCCTTTAAGATGGATGATAGAAAATTTTACTATTTTGGTAGTACTGGAAAGTTTCTAGTGTCACATCTGAGCTTAACAGAATAGAAAAATATTACTTGAAGTTATATTTTCATACGATACATCTAAGACAACATGGGTGTATGTCTAAGCTAATTGATTAAAACTATATAACCAAAAATATTTAATTAGCAGTGCAAATCATATGAACGCATAGTGAAAAAAAAAGTTATAATTCAAATTAAATTTTATTTTTTAATATATTAATCGGATTTTTGATTTTTAGTAATATTTTAAATTAAATAACTTAAATAATTAATTGTTGTCAAGTTTACGTTCACTAATAATTATTTAAAGATATATTTTAATTTTGTTTTAATAATTTATTCTTCAGTTCAGTAACATGTATTTTTATATCAGGCTCTATTGAACCTAGTTGATTCATCGAACGAAGTCGCTTTGAATGAAGTCTGAATTGTAATTACAAAAAACATATTTTTGTATTATATTTTCTATGCAAATGTTAACAAACAGAGGGGAGGGGTGGCCCGAAATATTTAAAACAAATTAATTCACAAGTTATAAATTATTAAATTTACTAAATTAAGTAAAAATACAAAATAAATAACAAATATTAATATTCCAATAATTCCTGTTGAAAAATTATTCAACAGATCAAAATTACAACATATCCAGGTCATTATAACATATCCAGGTTTATGTATTAAATTTTTCATTTCCTGTCATAACCTAGACTAAGTTTAATTTCAAAAATAAAATTACAATTTATAGGTTTTTATATATATTTTTTTTTTTTTTTTTGTGGATAAAAAAATAATCTAACTATACACGCAAATTTAATCCTATATTTTGTCTCTTTCTTACTCATTCATAGAAATAAATTTGATTTGATTCAATTTATTTTGTTCATAATTCAAATAAATTAGAAATCAATATTAAATACGATTTTGTGTTATTTTAAGACATATTTTTTTACAATTTAATTGTTTTTCTGTGTTTTATAAAAATAATACATTTTATTATATTAAAATAAAATAAAATAAAAATACTTACAAACTTAATAAAATAAAATAAAATAAAATAAATTAAATACTGAAATGAAATTGAAATGGAATTAAAAACAAAAAAAAAAAAAAAACAATTATCCATTCACAATAGTGTAATTTTAATAGCATATTTTAAGGATATACAAATTGAAAAGAAATTTGATTCAATTAATCCTCATGTTATAGAGGTAAGCTAAAATCTATTACAGATGACAATGTTAATAAAAAAAAAAATAATAATAATAAAAACAGAAAAAAATAAATTTAAATTTAATGAATTGTACTGTAAGGTTGAATAATTACCTATGTTAAATTGGTATAATAAAGTATGTATACATTTCCTTCTTAGATTAAATTGCAAAATGGTTGACTAGTTACAACAATTACGTGTCATAGGATTACCCTTTCTTTATAATGGATCACCTTTCTAATTGGCAAAATTTGTTTAGTAATTAAATATTTTATTTAAATTCAAATATATTTCTTAAGATAAAAAAAACTCTATGCATTGCATAAATATTTTGAATTTTTATTTTTTAAAACAATTTTAAAATTTTAATTTTAATTTGTCGAATTAAACTAGTATTTGAAAATAATTGTCTAATAAACCAGAACATATTTGTAAACCTAAATGACAATTTCAAGCTTACTTGTTCATAAAATTTATTAAAAATTTTAACCAATCGGCGCTATTTTTAAATATTAACACATAATAATAATTATAAAAACAAAAACAAAAAATTACAAAAACAATTATAACAAAAAATGCAAGTGGTGATCAACATCCGGCAAAAAATTACTCAAAAACCATCAAAACCAAATTGATTACACACACTATACAAATTATAAAATGCATGCTCACACTTCCAAATTTTAATTTATATTAAGATGAAGCTATATAAATTCCATTTTAACAAAGAACTGCAATATACTGCGAATACTCATCAATCCAAATTTTTTTATATCCAATTTTCTATAATGCAATTTTTCATATTTCGGTAATTGAAATTTTAAGTTATGAAATTTTGTAATTAGTACATTTTGTAATACAACTGCAACATATGTAATGTAAGTAAAACAATTATTTTTATTATATTTCAATTGTAGTCGTGAGAATTGATCTAATAATTAATAATTATTAAAAAATTAATAAATAACTGTATTAATTGGTAGGTAATGATTACCGTTTAAGGTCTCATTATTTCACAACTGATCGTTTTTAACTAATTTTAATTAACATTTTGACTATCGTGATTCAGCAATGATACACAAATTTTCCTACTAACATGTATGAACAATGGAATAAAAATTGGGATATTTATTGATCATACATGGTAGTAGGAAAATTTGTGTATCATTGCTAGGTAATGATTACCGTTTAAGATCTCATTATTTCCAAACTGATCGTTTTTAACTGATTTTAATTAAAACTTTGACTATCGCAGCAATGATACACAAATTTTCCTACTACCATGTATGACCAATGAATATCTCCATTTTTATTCCCAGGTAACGTAATCATAACTACTGAAATTATACATCTATCAGGTACAAATTTTAATACTGTATATCACTGGGAATGGAAATGGGAGTGATCACTTGTCATATATTTGTACAGAGGAGTAAGAAAATTTGTGTAGTCATTAGTGATATTGGAATTGTCCTTCTTACAGGGACAAATATATGATCAATGAACATTCCATTTTCATTTTCAGGTACTGTAATCTGATCTTCCGCTACTATTATCAAAATGTATTCTTTAAGTCATGATCATTTACATTATTTGAAACACAGTTAATGTGTTTAACAACATTTACTTCCTACTTTATAATGGCTAATAGAATATTAGGAACACAGTTAATGTATTTAACAACATTTACTTCCTACTTCCTACTTTCTAATTGTTAATAGAATAATTTGGCATCTAATTAGGTATAAACTCCAACATTGTAAATATCACTATAGAAATGGTCAATTATCATTTATTTTTACATGTAAATAGCAAACTTTGTATATCGTTGGTGATCACGGTAGTTAAAGTGTCATAATTTTAATGATCCGGTCAAGTTGAATATAAAATTACAAAAGTTTTTAATACTGTAGAAAATTCAATTATAGCTCAAATTTTAATCAGATATGAGTTGGAATTAGATATCTGACGAGTTAATAGATTTAATACAACATTTTCTCAATAATAAATTTATTAAACCTGGCTTAAAATTTTTTAATAATTGTACAATGGCAGCAGAACAGCAAATGCTACGGTGGTAATAGAATGAAAGAAGGAAGTAGGAAGTAGATGTTATTAAACACATTAACTGTGCTGCAAATAATGTAAATGATCATGATTAAAAGAATTAAATTTGATAATAGTACGTGAAGATCAGATTTCATGAAAGCAGGTGTTTTAAAACCATTATTTGTGTTGTATATAGCTCATAAATATTATTTAAAGAACGAAATTTGACCGTGGCCATCAAAGCTGTCCATGACCACCAAATCAAAGCTGTTCTTGGCCATAAATTTATAAACCCGATTTAAAAAACGAAATTAAAAAATGGCAGCAAAAGAACAGAATGACATAAAATGTTCCAGGATCAAAATTCGTCTGTGCAATGCAATAACAACACAAATTAAAAAGCTACATAATATTACATTGATATATGTATTATCTGAATAAATATTATTAGGCATTAAGATTATGATTAAGTCATTATAATTTTGGACTAAACGATCAAGACAGTATTACAGATGAAATATTAATGATCCGCAGGACTGATTATTTTTTCTTGATGTAGATCACAAATTATAGATTATATGAGCTATATATTTCATCTACAAAAAAAATTGTAATAATTGTAAGTCAAATTATAATTGTCAGGCCAAATTAAAGACAGAAAATTCAATAGATCTATTTAAAATTTGCTAAATTGAACAAAAATGTAAAGAACGGAAAATTATCTGTGAGTTTTAAAATCTTAAATAAAATAAAATTGGTTTAACAGTAATTTCGTATTGCATATTAATTTAACAATGCAAATTAACATAATATACTGTTATAAAATTTTATTTTATTTTTCTTAATCCCAGATATTTTATTCTGAAAATCATTTATATTAAACCAGCTTAATCTGCTCATTATTTTGTTAAAAAAGTAACTGTTTGCGAGAAATGTCACTATCTAGGTTTGGTATAAATTATTTAATCTTAAGTCCGAGTCTTATCATACGATTAATATCTACCCCTACCTTCTTTGGCATTTGTTTTCTTTAAACAAATATCACAATTAATCTCGTTGGTCTAAGTGTACTGGATTGTGATACCACTGGTGCTTACCTTTCTATAAAAACTGTACTTGTGACAAATAAAACAAAATTTACCTCCTTAAATCTTTTAAATCACCCTCCTTGAATTAAAAAAACTAATTGAGTCAAGAATTTAAATTTCAGACTTATTAGCGATTCGAATGGATTGTACACTACGATCTTCACCAACGATCCCCTCTGCATTTAAGTTCTTAACTCTAACATAATATTGAAGTCTTTTGTTACCCAATTGTAATCTCCGCTTTATACAGTCTTTTTCTAATGCACATTATCTATAATATAATATTAATTTGGTTTAATTTCAATCCTGATCTCCACTCAAGCATTTTAAGGACAATGAAGATAAAGTATATAATGTTTTTAACCTTTTTTTATTATACTATATTTTATAATATATTTTGTTTTACTATATTTTTTATATCGCGATATTAAATACCCAAAATAATATAAGCTTAACAAATATATTATAAGAACAATTTAAAGAGTTTTAAGAGAGAAACGAAAAACAGTATTAAAAAAAAAACAAAGAATAATTTAAAAACGATCTAGTCTGAAAATTGAAATTTGATTTACTGATAAAGACTAGGTAATTTATAAACAGACAATAAACAAAAATTATACATAAATTTAATATAATAGATTTTATTTCATAATTAAAAATTAATTCAAAGATCAAGTATCATCATCATCATGATACAGTCGTGCTTGCTACAGATACATTTCATAACTTTGATTACTCTCCTCCGTATTTTAATTTAAATTTTTTAATAGTTGACAGCTTGATTGTGATTTTTCGACTTCAATAGACGCTGAATATAATCCTTTTGTTTTAATCTGTTTTTATTACTGTGCTTTTTAACTTAAAATTGCTGTAAGTATGTCCCTATATAGTCAATGCTATTGTTGTTGTAAATATAGAGCTATACCTAATTTTTGTCAACATATTGTTCTAATATTAATTCAACAATTTAAATATAATAATCAATATTGAAATTGTAGTAATTTTCAGATCAAATTAAACTGATAAATTCGATATAACGATTTTGAACAAAAATGTAAAGTAAACTGAAAATTGTCTGTGAGTTTTAAAATCTATAAATTGAATAAAATTGATTTAACAGTTATTGCGGATTGTATATTAAGTCAACCATTCAAAATTACAAAATGTTATAAATTTGGTAAATATTATTGCTAAAACTTAATCTTACTATATACGTATATATATTTAAATAGATATTTAAAGGTCTTCACATCAATTTATGTTATGATTTGTTATAAAATTACATTTTATTTATTATGAATAAAAGCGAATATAGAATATAAATAAAACTAATAAGACTTACAAAACAACAATAATTGTGTTAAACTATTATACAGAGAGTATTAGAAATCTAAGAATCCAATTAATATAACATAATAGAATCAAATGTAAAAAAACATATTAAAATCAAATATGCGCTAAATTTTATATACTAATTAGCAAATTATGATGTTAAAAAAGGAGGGAAAAATTGTTTCTCAATAAACTATAAAAAAAAAGTAATTCTATTAAATCTGATATGAATCAATTCTAATACTTTCATAATAATAATAACAATATAGTATATATCAATTTTTAAATATCATATAATATTAAATTATATTATTTGCCGATTAAATAGACATTAATATCAAATATACATATTGTAATTCAATTAAATTCCTAATATAAATACACTCTAAGTTACTATAATTTACAATAATATTTAAACAAAAAAAAAAATATGTATTATATGAAAAAAAAAAAAAATGTTTTTAATAAAAAAATCTAATTAAAAAAGAATTAAATAGCAAAAGACCCAATAGAATTAAATAATTTTTATTTTTATTAGAAAAAAAGTATTAAAAGTACGAAAATAATTTTTTTTTATATATATTTCAAAATCCTATTATAGTTACATTGACTTTTTAATATTATTAATATAATATGTAATTAAAATATCTATGTAATGAAGTATATATATAAAATATGTCAATTTCTATATATATATGTAATATGAAAATTAATCTTCTGGCATAAAAATAACCTATAACATTGATAAATGTCATATTGTATTGTTCAGGTCATGGATTTTTTATTTATTTTGTCTGGTTTTGGTATTATTATTATTTATATATATATCTACTATACTATTAGATTAAATTTTCGACTACAATTTTACTATATTTACCTTTTACTATATTAGAATAAAAAAAAATCAAATTAAATAAAAAAAAATAAGTCTTAATATAAATTCCATTTAAAATTAAATATTAAAGGATTCAATGTTTTGTTTTACTTTTTATTTATTTTATTGTAATAATATTGTTTTTTTTTTTTTATATATATTTAGTTATTTAATTTCAATATTATGCCTATTATATACTATAATTAATTTGATTGAAAATGCCATAAACCTATTTAAATAGATATATACAATAATACTATAATTAGATTAATATTTAAAACTCTTCATAAATAAATAAAGCCCAGATTATTGTGAGAGTTCACAAAAAGTTTACAATATAAAAAAAAAAATTAATTTAATTTAAAAAAATGTTAAAGAACTATAAATTCCATTTCGTACACAATATCAGAAATATGATAGCAAGTATAGTAAATTATTTATTTTTTTATTTTTTAAATTGTTATTTTGATTTTTTATTTTTGTTTTTTATTGTTTTTTTTTGTTTATAACTCTTATATAAAGTTTAATAGTCCTTAGAAAAACATGTAATCAAAACAAACAAAAAATCCTTTTAATCCTAGTTAAATCCTTCCTTGTAATTATATGTAAATATATATATTCACAATAATAAAATATCAAATCACTTAGTCTGTCTAAGTAATATAACTGTAATATATTTTTTATATTATTATAGATTTTCTATTTGAATTGATTCACCTTTGTTTAATTATACAAAAAACATATTACAAATCGGTCATTAACAAAATACAAAATCAATGTACCTATGACATGCAAAAACTATTGCAATTTTTTTTTTAAATTGTAATTTTTTAAATTTAAATTTCAACTTTAATAAATCAAATAAAAAACCAGTAAATAATTTATTTATATGTAATTAAACTTAAAAATATTTACTAAATAATGTAAAATTGTACTAAAAATCAGTTTCCAATACAAAACACTCTAAAAACATACTAAAAACATTGTTTTAACTTACAAAACAATTAAAAACGTTTTTAAAAATATTTCTAAATAATTAAAAATGTTAATTGAAAAAATTTTTTTAACTAAAAGTTTTAACAAAAATTCCATTTAATAATAATAGTAATAATTAATTATCACCCATTATTACAAAATAATAAAATTTCATTTCATCAAAATACTACATTTAATTAATTCAAATTTTGAAAATATTCTTTTCCAAATTCAAAATTAACTTTAACTTAACGAAGTCCCCTCATTACAATGAATTTTCTTTATTATTTTTTTTATTGTGTTTTTTTTTTTTTATTTATTTTACAAAATGTGACCAACGATTCCAATTCCAACACTATAGATTTAATACCATAAAAAAAAAAAAAAAAAAACAAAGAATTCCCTACACATTCATGCAGAAAATTGAGGAGTTGAAAAATGACCAATATTAAAGCATTCAGAGAAGATAAAAGGGACGAAAATGGTTAGTAAAAAAAAATAAATACCAAAAAAAAAAAAAACAACAGGGTTTAAAATTATTATTGTGAATTCATTCATCACATCATAATATTATAATATGCATGTCAGTATATTAAAATTATTTTTTTCTACCTTTTTCAAAAATAAAACTTCTAAATTGAATTGAAAATATGAAAATTAAAAATAAAAAGCTTAAAATTAAATTTGAAAAGCTTTTTAAAAATAATTTGTTAACTTTAATTACTAATTTTAGAAAATAAGAGTTCAATTCAGTCAATTCTTTGTATTCTGGGGACAGTAACTATTACAATTTTCTTTTAACATAATAAAAATCATGTGTATTAATAACTGCACAGTAACTTGCACTGAAAAACTGTAGCGTGCAAGGATAATCGAAGTAATGATTTATTTAAGCCATTGTAAGTAACTGACAATACATTACTTTGCTGCCTTAAATATTTTTTATATTACATAAATTTATCTAAACCAACTTATAAATTGTAGAGTAACTGCACTGAAAAACTGTGGTGTGCAAATGTAAGTATAATCGAAGTAATGATTTTTTAAGCCCATGTTAATAGTTGACAATACATACATTACTTTACTACTTGTCATATTCCATTATTACTTTATTTCACCTCAATTACCTAAATTTACGTAAATTAATTTTATTTATAAACTGCACAGTAACTGCACTGAAAAACTGTGTTATGCAAGTATAATCAAAGTAATAATTTATTTTAAACTTAAAGTCATGTAAGTTACATTACTTTACTACTTGACATATACAACACATTACTTTACTACTTGACATATACAATACATTACTTTATTACTTGACATATTCCATTATTACTTTATTTTATCTAAATAACCTAAATTTACCTAAATTAATTTTATTTATAAACTGCACAGTAACTGCACTGATAAACTGTGTTATGCAAGTATAACCTAAGTAATGATTTATTTAAAATTTAAACCCATGTAATTAATTGACAATACATAGTACATTACTTTACTACTTAACATATTCCATTATTACTTTATTTTACCTAAATTACCTAAATTTACCTAAATTCATTTTATTTATAAACTGCACAGTAACTGCACTGAAAATCTATGTTATGCAAGTATAATCAAAGTAATAATTTATTTTAAACTTAAAGTCATGTAAGTTACATTACTTTACTACTTGACATATACAACACATTACTTTACTACTTGAAATATACAATACATTACTTTACTACTTAACATATTCCATTATTACTTTAGTTTACCTAAATTACCTAAATTTACCTAAATTCATTTTATTTATAAACTGCACAGTAACTGCACTGAAAAACTGTGTTATGCAAGTATAATCAAAGTAATAATTTATTTTAAACTTAAAGTCATGTAAGTTACATTACTTTACTACTTGACATATACAACACATTACTTTACTACTTGACATATACAATACATTATTTTATTACTTGACATATTCCATTATTACTTTATTTTACCTAAATTACCTAAATTTACCTAAATTAATTTTGTTTATAAACTGCACAGTAACTACACTGAAAAACTGTCTTATGCAAGTATAATCAAAGTAATAATTTATTTAAAATTTAAACCCATGTAAGTAGTTGACAAAACATTACTTTACTACTTGACATATTCCATTATTACTTTATTTTACCTAAATTACCTAAATTTACCTAAATTAATTTTATTTATAAACTGCACAGTAACTGCACTGAAAAACTGTGTTATGCAAGTATAACCTAAGTAATGATTTATTTAAAATTTAAAACCATGTAAATAATTGACAAAACATTACTTTATTATACTTTACATATTTCATTATTATTTTTTTTTTTTACATTAGACAAATTTAGCTGAAATAGTCTAACAATTGTAACTGAATTTCGTGTAGATTAATTTTCTAATATTGTCTTCTTGAATTGAAATAGAATTTTTTTTTATTATTATTTTTTTGCTACAAATTTAAGTCTAATTGATTGTTTTTAGAAACATCATCATCATCATCATCACTGTCCTGTTCCTGTAAGCCCATACGTGGGGATGAAGGGCGGAAAGTTTTAGGAACATTATATTTAAAAATATAGAAGTCAAAATGCTTCGCGAACGGTAGCTTATAATACATAGCCATTAATTCATATGTAATTCAGAAATCAAGCGTGCAATAGTAAAAGACTTTGGATTGAACAGTCAAAAACAATCTATAAATTTTGTTTTTTAATTTTTTTTTTGTACTTAGAAATAAATGTTAAATATATAAAAATTTGATTACTTTAGTACAGATGTAAATAAGAAAATTAGGCCTATACCAAGTAATGCTAAAAATAGAATTTAAAGTAGGTAGGGTAAAACCTACGAAAAATAAGCAATTGAATTTAATTTCATTTGAAGAAGCAACGATACACTTGGGTGAATTAAATTTTTTAATAGTTTCAGTTGTAGCTTAATTTTGTAAGTGTAGATGGCTTACACATCAATAGGTAAAGGGAATAAATATTAAGGTTTAGATTTTAAACTGGTGCAAAAAACGGAAAATTAAATTAGATTAAAAAAGGAAGACAACAAATAATAAGAGTTGACTATAGTTTGTTTTCTCCGATAGATGTAAATGTTGGAGTACAGCAAAGTGTTAGCAGTTCTTTTATTTCTTATTTACATTAGTTCGAACATTAGATATACTAAGACTGTACTTTTTGCAGATGATTTTTTGTTGTACATAACTAATGGTAAAAGTATTGAAGAATGTAAAAAAAAAATGAGTGTGTATCTAGAAAATTTATGTTTATGTTGGCATAAACTTAAACTGAATGTGAATAAAATGAAAAGTGTGGTGATTAATGAAGACAAACAAATTGTACTAATAAATTTGAATAATCAGTGAATGTGTAATAGAAATTTAGGCTCATCTAAGGGAGATGGTGAGATGATTTGATGATGGAAGAAATCTTGAGATATGTGGTTGATAAAGAAAGATAATAAAGATTATTTTTTTTTTCAAAATATTTCTACTATGGTAACTCCATAACGGCAGCACATATCATCATCATCAAATAAATGGTAAAATATGTTCCAGATCGTTATCTTACTGAATATATATAAATCTAATAGATCAACAGATATAACGGTTTATATACAAAAATATCAAAACACAAGAATACTTTCAAATGTACTTTTCGTCCTTAAAGGACAAGATGCGCCATTAAAGATATATATTTTTGAAAAGCTAGGAACACCAGGTATCTTTGGGATAATAGTAATTTAGGAGTGTTCATTGATAATAAATTGAATTTTAATTTGCATGTGAACTTTGTATGTAAAAAAATTTCAAATAAAATTGGATTTTTGGCACTCATTAGAGACAACAATTACTTATATAATAAATTAATATTGCCACATTATGATTACTGCATATCTGTGCTCTTTCTATGTGATGCTAATGGTATGCAAAATATGGGAATTTTACAAGTCCATATTAAAAACCATTCAAACGTTCTAAAATAAGACTGAACGTTCTAAAATAAGACTGAGTAGATTAGTAGTTAAGTAGTAACGCTCATTTTATGCTTATGAGGTGGAACTAAGCACTGAAGTCGGTAGCCATCAACTCAAAAACCGTGTTGGCCCGTCGCAGTTCTTTGGACGAACCAGCGGATAGGTTCAACATATTATTACGATGGGTGCCAGGACACAGTGATATTCCGGGTAACTGCATAGCAGATCTACTTGCTAGAGAGGGTACTATATTAGAACTCCTTGCGGAAAGGAGTAATCTGGGTGCACCTCTTGCCACCTGTAATTTATTGCTTCAAAATGATGCAATAAAAGCTTCAAACTTCAGATAATCAGTTAGACCAGACTGCAACATCACCAAGCAAATCTGGCCTATGTTGAACCTGAAGCGATCCCTTAACCTACTCACCATGAAAAGGTGTGACATTAGCACTATGGTAGGGGTCATTACGGGTCATTGTCTGATTGGTAAACATGCCAGAAGACTGGGACTCCCCTCAAACGACTTCTGCAGAACTTGTAGAGAGGTTGAGGAGGATGAAACTGTCCAACATCTACTCTGTTTCTGCCCTGGTCTCTACCATAAAAGGAAAACCCATTTAGGAGCCTTATTTCTGGACTCGCTGGGTGATCTTGAAAACACTGATATCAAAAACCTCCGCCGCTTCGTTAAAAGCTCAAATTGGTTCAACGAGTAGGGTACTATGCGAGGAAAGTTCCCGTGGTATCACAATGGACCTCACCGGTCTAAGTGTGTCGATGTACTGTCGGCAGCCACTACTACCTACCTATCTACATACCATGCTTATGAGCAAAACATAACCTAAAAACATTTTTAAAATTATAGTTTGACTTATTCTACTTTGATGTTAGTTTGTTTTTGTTTTGAAAATTAATTTATCAAAAATAATTTATCTAAAAATTCTATTCTTTTCTTTTCTTGGTAGTTCTAAAATAAAATTGTTACTTATCATATTTAAATTATTTTTTTGTTGAAAAATGTTTCACTTTAAATTTTGTTTATTTGATATAATGTCAAACTTCAAACTTCAAATTATAAATATGACACTAAATAATTATTCAGCACCTAGCGGAAAGTAGCTCGTTACTAACAGTTGTTTCTACACTATTAATTGAAAGAGGTACTGTAGCTGTGTACAAAAATGTGTAAAAATAGTTAGTTTACACAGCATTATGGAACGCTACTAGTATGTTCGAAATACTGATATACATTGGAATCTGAATATGTATTTATAAAAGATGAAATAATGAAATGTGCTACACGGCATAAAATTCCTCTGATCCAACATATCGCTGCGTGACAATTTAAGTGTCCCATAGCACACTTTTTTTTGGAAAATTGATGCAGTTTAAGAAATTCGACTACGCTCTTTCTAAATAAATTAACAGAATTTCGCTAAGTAGTATAATTTCAAAGATACGTTGAATGCTTTTTGTCCCACAGCACAAAACATCCAGTTTTTTTCTTCTTTGTTTATTATTTGTTTGTCGTATGGATCCATTTCGTTTGATATTTAGGACATTTTCGTATATAAATTCTTCTGCTTACCGATAGTATGTTTATTTGTAGCACAGCATATGGAAAGTAATTAGGACAAAGATTTCATACAATATATTACAAGAAAAGTTTCATATTCAACTGTTCCAAAGCCCCTTTCATATTAAAGTGTTCTATAGCTTATAGAACAAAAATTGAACAAAACAAAAACTATAAAAAGAGAGAAAAATAAACAAAAAAGTCAGTTCAGTTTTACTCTTCATTACTGCATTATGGCAAATACTCCTAAGACAGTATTTAGAACAAGAGATCTTATTAAAGAAAATGAATAAATTGTACCAAATTGCAATCGGAAGTTCGGAACCAAAATATTCGATATACAGGAATATCTTTAACACGGAATTTAACTTAACATTTTTTATACCAAAAAATGATGTTTGTGGCATTTGTTGCAATTTTTCAAATCTCACTAAATGACAAAGCAGTAGATGCACAAAATAATCATAGAAATCTAAATCAGAAATGCAAATTGCAAAAAAAATCTGTACAGGGCTTTGACCGATGATTCCACTGCAGTTATAAGCTATGACTTACAAAATATCTTTCAATTATCCTCATAGCAATGCATCTAACATTTTCTACAAAAGAAAATTTAACTGGTCACTGCAATTTAAATGGTGTAACTCATTGCACATTGTGGTATGAAAGTCAGACAGGTAGATCGGGAAATGATATAGCCAGCGTACTTGTCCAAATTTTGAGAGCAATTCATTTAGATCTACCGTAAGTAAAAAAATATATAATTTGGTCTGATGCATACATTCCTTAAAATCGAAATAGAATTACGTCTTTGGTCTTTGGCATTGCTGAAGTTTCTGGAAGAAAATAACATCGACAGTATTGTGCAACGCTATTCTGTTCCAGGACATTCTAGAGTGCAAGAGCTTGGCGCGTTGCATAGCATTCTAGAAAAATATTAGTTATTATAGTCCTTTATCTCTTATGCGACAGATGAAGTCAATGGATTTTGATAAAGTGCACCTCCAAATTATGCAAATCATACCAACGGATTGTTTAAGTTATAATACTGCCTCGTTGGGACTTAATTTTGGCAGCCTTAAATATTTTCAAGCAACCCAATTTTTTTATATAAAAAAAAATGATCTTGCGTGTGTTGAGTATGCTATTAAGAACTATGACTTGCAACAAGAGTTTTTGTTTAAAGTTCCTTTTTTTTCAAAGAAATCGTCGCAAAATTTTTCATTTCCATAAAGGGTACCGCTAATTATTCGGATTAAAATTGCTGGGTTAGTAAAAGAAAAGCAAAATGATATTTTTCAATGCTTCCTTATATGCTCATCAAAGAAGAATTTTTTATAAATCTTTTCTAAAAATTCCGGACAATAATTAAAATATAAAAAAAACTCTATACATGACTAATATAAAAAATAAAATATAAATTATAAAATAATGTAAAAAATGGCTGTAAATGACTTTTCAAAAATAATAGTAAATAATTTAAGAACCTAATAAATTTATTTTAATATAAGATATGTTAACTACAAATTAATATAAGAAAGGTTGTTAGTGAATTAGAATAAGGCCTTCTTGTTTATTTTGTTATTGTTTTAAGAAAAAAAGAATAAAACTATTTTTTTTAAAATTAACTCATTGTCTCTAATTTTCCAATTATTTCATATGCCTTGGAACACATAAAAACAGAATCAATGTATTTTAGGAAAAATCAAAAATTCAATATGATGTGGGATCCAAATTCGAAAATAAAATTGATCGTTGACTAAACATGGCTGTGTCCCCATATCCATTTATGAATATAATTTTTTACCTAATAAAAATTTATAAATTGTCCAGTTTGAAAAATGTACTACATTAAAAATTATCCCTCCTTACGATATTGGCATGTAGATATAGATTTTTTCAGTTTTAAGTTAGTTCAAAAAATATTCAAACCTAAAAAATCGTCTTCTGTAAAAAATTTTCAATGGGCTATAGAACACTTAAATTTTCACACGGCGATATCTTTTTTTTTTTTTTTTTTTATAAACAGCCGCGCGCTAGGATAGGACCTTTGATACTTACGTACCGCTTGGCTGGGATATAGAAGGAAGAGGAAGAAGGAAAGTGTGGTACAAATTAAGTGGTGTGAGCAAAAACAGTGTGCAGATTAAGTGTGAGCAAAACAACAGATTTAGTGTGAGCAAAAACAGGTTAATGTTTGACTTGAACCTCTGGAGATTATAACAAGTTGTTCTGTTATTATTTGATTGTGGAAACACGTCGGGAGCGATGTGATTCCACATTCGCGACGCTCGGACTATAAATGAATTTCCATAACCATTTTTTTGCCATCTTGGGACTTCCACTGTGTAGGGGTGAGCATTTGCCGCTCCTCTTGTAGCGCGTTGGAACTGTATTAGAAGTATTGATTTGATTTCTACTGAGCAAGTGTTCACACCTACAAGATATCTATAAAACAGAGAAAGTGCCCCTACTGTATGACGATGTCCAAGAGAAGTTAAGGATGAAGTTACATTTGGGTCGCCTATTTTGAACGCGGTCAAGGTACCCTAAGGCTGAAATGGGAGCACCAGCGAAATGTGAGAATTGTATTCCATCTTGGGTCGTATAAATGCTTTATAGATGGTGAGAAGGTGAGAAAAGCGCTTTACAACGACGTAAATAGCCTAAACATTTGGCAGCTCCTTTCGCAATATCAAAAATATGGTCATTCCAAGTAACTTTTTGATTTACATGCATACCTTGGAAGGAGAGATTGGCTTCAAATCTTAGAAGTTTGCGTGAGATCAGACAGCTTTGAGTTTTTGTTGAGCTGAACTCAACTCTGTTTTTTTTGCCGCAGTCAGCAATTTTGTTCAAGTCATGATTAATCATATTCACCATGATTTGCCTTCTATTGCTAACTTCGACGTTTGAAGCATTGATTCTGCGGAGGTAATCAAAGTAAGCCACCAGAATGCTATCATCTGCAAAGCTGTGAATTGGATTGAAGGTTGATTGAAGTAGATCATTGATGAAAATCAAGAAGAGAGTAGGGGAGAAGACTGATCCTTGCGGAGCACCGGCATTTATGTGAATTTTGTCAGACGTGAAACCGTCGACTAAGACACGAATCGAGCGATTCGAAAGGAAGCCTTCACTCCATTTAGAAAATACAGAACCTAGACCAATGGCTTGGCATTTAACAATTAAAGCCACGTGCCATACTCAACCGAAGCTTTTAGCTTAATTGACAATCATAAAAGATTTTGGTAAATAAAAGTAAATCAATCGTTAGTCAATACCACCTTACAATAACGACAAAAGTTTTTAGTAAATTAAAGTCATACAGTTCTTCAAACTGATCTCCCCGGTTAGAAGTACCTGTTCATGCAAAAATGAGCCTGTTTCCACCAGTATTCATGATGACAGCTGTATGTTATACATATACAATTCTCAATCCTCTTTCTCATAATTATACATTTCATACCCTCTCACCAACAAACAAATTTTGTTCAGGAGATCTTATGTATTCATTTGTTGATGAGAGGGTATGAAATGTATATTAATGAAAAAGAGTTTTGACATAATATGTATTGTAAGAGAGCATCTTACAATAATTTACTGCTGACTGAAAATAACTTGTCTACTAAATAATTGTGCATCCTCAATCCTGTCTATAAACGTATTATTAATAAGAATTCATTCACATTTAATTTTCTTACAAAATGTTTACATGTAGCTACAATAATTTAATTTTGCTCCAAATTTTTTAAATTATATACACTGCAATGTAAATAATTACATGATGTGAATTCACACTATGTTACTAGTGTAATCACACCACTTTACTTGTTTCACAATAATTCAACAAAAACAAAAAAAAAAAATATATCAGAATGAAATATATTTAAAATTATTAAAATAATTTTTCATTTTATAATTTGTTATTTAATTGTTTGTAATTAATATCTATAGTCTCTCAGTCTAATTGTGTTAAGTATAGATATGAACAATAAATATATAGAAATATATAAAGAAACAAAAGAAAATTAGTGAATTAAATGTAAAAAAAAAAATAACAATTCCAAATTCCAAGTGTTTTTAAAATAATGCAATTTAACAGCTCTACCTACAAACTTTTAAAATTATTCAGTTAGAAAAAAAAACAACAACAAAAATGGTAATAAAATTAACTCTCTGTATTCCTATTATTGCATTTTTATTTAAATTAATATTTTTTTATTCAATTTTTATTTTTATTTTTTATATATAAAATTTTCATGTTGCCGTTAAGTTATTTTATTTGTTTTATTTTTTTTGTTTTGTGCGAATTTTTCAAAGAAGAAAAATGTTTCTTTGTACGCGGAAATTTATTTTAATTTTTTATTATTTTTTTTTTTTTATATTAATTATGATTAATTATTTTAATTATAAATAATATGTTGTAATATTCTCTTTCCTAATCATTTATTTGAAATTAATATAAGTTGTTAACACTTTATTGCATATTGTATTTACAATTGTCTGTACTGTATTTTTTGTGTGATGGTATTTGTTTTTGTATGTCGATAAGCTATTAGAAAAGGTTAGTAAAGCTAACGGAAAAAATGCAGTCAGTGTTATATAGACCCTAGGACATAATACAAAATATTGAGAAATGCGATATTGGGCCTTTTTCATTGGCACTGATGATTGAACACAAATTTAATACCCTGTTATCAACAAACGATTACTGAGATTCCACTCCATAATTGTTCGTGAGACGGTGTGCAATAAGGAGATTCTCTAGGACATAAGGGAATATAAATAATTGAGAAAGTTAGTAAATATTGGGTCTGTTTCAGACGGCATTGATGATTTAGCATAAATTTAACACCCTCTGTCATCAACAAACGATTACAGAGAACCCATTCCCTATAATTGTTCGTGAGATGATATGAAGTGTATTCTGAAGCTGTCATCATAAATACTTGTATCATATCTAGAAATAAACAAGACGAAGAGTATTCTACTATCAGAAATATTAAAACAGGTGTGCTTCAAGATAGTATTCTGGGTCCCATACTGTATTTGCTCTACACCAATGATCTACCACAAATGGGAAATATGACATTTTGAAAAAATAAAAGACTCTTGTTAATTTCACAAATTTATTTTATTCCGACACGTGTCCCGACGTTTCGGTCATAATCATGGATCATAAATGGTTCATTTATGGTAAAAAATTTATTTATTTATGTTTATAACTAAGAGTGTACAAGTGAAAGCATAAAAGATATGGAAAATATAATACGCAGTATAATAGCATTAGGATCTAATATTGACAAGCCTACAAATAAATTGCAACGAGTAGGCGACAAGCTATACCTCTGGACAAAGAACTGGAAAATTAAACACAATGAGCTAAGATCGGTACATGTAAATTTTACAAATAAAAAATTATAAAATCAAACATCGGTAAATCTGAATGGGGTGAATATAGAAAACAACACTAAGTATCTAGGAATGACATTAGATGTCACACTTAGGTGGAAAGAGTACGCCAATAAAAGAAAAAAATTGAGCTTGATAATAAATATAGAGCAATATACTGGCTCTTAGGTCGAAATTCGAAATTGTCTATACATAACAAGATATATAATCAGTTAATCAAACCGATGGTTTTACGGCATACATGAGGACATGCTGAACAAGCACATGTACTTTGTATACAAAAATTCCACAATAAGGTCTTGCGCCACATGGAACATACCCCTTGGTATGTTTGCAACAGTGACTTGCAGAGAGATCTAAAAATTCTTTGAATAGCAAATGAAATAAAAAGGTATGCAGCAAAGCATTTGGCCCGTCTGGAGGGTCATATTAACGTTGAGGCCACTCAACTGCTGAAAAATTACAATGATATCAGAAGACGTAAAAGAACGAAGCCACTTGATTTAATACGATAGAATTTCGTAAACTTTTCTTTAACAAAATAACACTAGAAATAAATTAGTGGTAAGTCCGTCGGACTAGTTTTAATGGAAGGAGTGTACTTTAGTCAGTAAAAATCTGACACACAATGGAAGCTGTCTATGTCTATGAAGATTTCCACCAATCCACGCAAAACTAAAAAATCCTAAATACTCATGAAAACAGGCCCATTCTAACAAAACCAGGTGCGATGAGTCAACGAGTACAGAAAATCTCCTCCACAAAGTTTGTTTGTTCGTGAGAGGATATGAAATGTATGTTAAAGCTGTCATTATCAATATACTCGTCGAAATAGACTCATTTTTGCAAAACCAAGTGCGATCAGTCAATTGTGAGAACCAGATTGAACCTATCTATACTAACAAAACATATACTCCCATTGGAGAGTTATTGAACCTAATACCATATGTGATAGTTGTGAAGGCTAGGACCTTATGTTACAGTCTAAAAAAAATTACAAATTTAATATTTACCGGTCTAAATGAACATCGTTTATCACAGGGCAAGTTTCGTTTAACAAACATTTCCTCTATATTGTTTTGTAATTCGAACACAGACATATGAAGATTCTAATTACAAGCAACAGATTGCACATTTAATTCAGATTCTGATTACAGTCAGATATGAGAAATCCTTCTCTCACTTTCTATTGTGAATGTGATGCAACAGCTTGGAAGAAATAAAAATATTTCTACGTATAAGATAATTGACATTATGGCTATAATATTGTTTACTAAGGGCATATAGGATTACAATTTCAAACGATCTGAATAGAACAGCTACCGTCAGAACAAAATAGTTTGATGAGTGAGGTCTCCAATACTATAGGTACAAAACTTGTTCTAAATTTCAAATCTAATTTCAATAGTTTGTGCCGTATAGAATTAATTGTTAATATCTGTTGATCCCTCGCAGATGAAAGTGACGTTCTGGATATTGAAACCTGCTTGAGCCACGCTTTGCTTTCGATATTCTAACAAAAAAATTACAGCCAAACAATATACATTTGCGCACTAAAATAATATTTTTTCAATTCAAATGTAAAATAATAACTATTTTACGCCTGCGAAACATGAAAAATTTCAGCAAATATCAGTTTTAAGCGTACATCAAAAAATGGACCAGGTGCATACTTAACATTTGTTGGCAACAAACCATTGTAAATGTTGTGACAAAAACCATATAGACGAAGAAAATTGAAAATGATGAAAAGGTATTGGCGATAGACGTAATAATTTTTTGAATGAAATCCTCAGTGCCGGAGCAAACACTTAAGAGAGAGCGTGGTCACAACTGAAGAGACTACAAACAGATAGAAAGATAATAGAAATATCAATTAGACAAACGGAGATGATTTATTTTCTATACATGTCCATTAAAACCTCAGTACGGTGATGATAATGTATCCATCTCCTGATATAATGGAGCCTTATTTCGGTATGTTTGCTTCAAAAACTGAACCTACAACTAACACTTGAGCACTCAGGTTGGCACCACATAATAATTTTCATTCATTCTATAGTTTTTGAAAATCAAATTATTTATTTACAAGTTTGTGGAGAGACACAACCTCCCTAGAACCTGATGATAACCGCATGTATTCTGATTCCGTACTGCTCAATGCAGCAGATCTATATTTTTGACAAGAAACTGATTCTTCTGCAATAAAAAATTCAAAATCAATAAACGATTTCTTATCATCAATAGTTGATAAGGGCAGACATTTGAAGATCTGTCGTCGGTACAAGACCATACGATGATCAGCAAGTTATCTAAAGTTCAACCTTTTAATTTGATACTTGATGCACAATCGGCTCCTGCAAATCCAATCAATAACGGTCAGTTTTTCTAAAAGTAATTTTTTAACCCATTGTTTGGTTTGAGTACATTTATATTATGTTTTGCAGCTGTATTATATTGAGCCAATACTACCTATGGAATGGCGAATATCCGAGCGGTTCGATATGCTAAAGTATATTAATTAATAAATTACTGATAACGGTACATTGTTGTATCATTATTGTACCATGACACACGTTTTTTTTTAAATTTTGCTCCAAAATCCAGTGGCTTACAACATTTTTTATTATTATTCTATTTTCAAGTTCGTTAACAATAATTATCTACTGAATTGTTTCACTCATGCACATATGGCCACTTGATTAAATGCCAAACATAATTTTAATACCAAATGAATTAAATCCTTGTTATGTTTTTGATTTGATTTGAATAACTAGGATTTAGTCAAAATGCTGCTTTTGTCTACGAGTTAAACGTAAAATTCTAGTTGTCAATTTCATATGTGATACAAAATAACATTTTTTCATCCACAAATCTTTATGTAGGTATACAGAAGTATCTGAATTGCATTTCTTAATCCCAATTGATTTCAAAACCTCGTCCAAGAGGAGTTGCCTAGGTGGTTTCAACACTATCATACCACAATTTAAAACTGTTGGACCAGGTAGTTTTAAATTTTAATAAAACAAAATATTTCCCTATACGATTTTTTTTTTGCTTTTTTATATTTTATATTAATCTATTATTGATATGCTATGCAGTAAGGGGTTAAAGAATTATACTATTCAGTTGTTAAATAATAAAAAGAAAATTTATTTCAAAATAATGTACCTGAAATCTATATTTTTTTTATATGCAATTCATTTTTTATATTGTTTGTAATTTTGTATACGAGTACATAAGTATTTTATGTGAAAACTATCAATGATTTCACACCTTTTAAACAACATACGATTGTGTATCTAAATAAGAATAACATAATTTATGTCGGATTGAATTAAACAAGTAATTTTTATTAATTATTATTATTTTTGCAAGTTGTTTTTGTTTTGTGTAACAATTTATTGAGATGATTTTATGTAGCAAAGATTTGTATTTGTATTTAACATTAATTATAATTTTGACAGTGATTTAAATGTAAAAGAAGAAATTTTGACATTTTAGAAGATAGATCTGGAATTTCTGTGTTAGTTGTTCTTGAGTCTGATGAATTTCATTTAAAAGAAAATGTTTAATATATTTTCTAATCCTGTCTTTTCGTATACAAACTGTTTTTGTTTTTTTGTATAATTACAAGATTATGAGATGAGCAGACTAATTGCTTTGACGCAGTTATTTGACATGTACAATTTTATACAATATTTTTTTCTTTTGATATTTGCTTGGATATATCAAGGAATTTCAAATGTGCTCTACCATCCATTGTAGAGTAACTTCGCTTTCATAATAGAATAGTTCCATTTTGTTTTAAGTAACACCAAATTCAAATTAGCTTTAAGGAATAATAGAAAAAACCAAGACAGTAATTGTTGAGGGACGGCACCGACCGCAGTATTAGATGCGTCAATGGTAATACTATATTTCGTATCATTGCCTGTTTGAACTAACAAAGTAGCAGAAAATAATAACTCTTTAACTTGATTAAAAGCTGTATCGCATTCCTCAAGCCAGTCAAAACCGATATTTTTTGATTTTTTTTTTGCTCGTGATGTTGGGTATAACATAATCGTAAATTAGTGCTAATATCTCCGTTAGGTGTGGGATGGATCAATGGTAATGGTTTGCGATCCCAATAAATTGTTGTATAGATATCGGATTTACGAATGGCTTCAATCTTTCGTTGGTTTAGTACCGTCTCAGCAGACAGTGTAGCTTAGAAACTTCAATTCACTTATACCAAATGAACATTTACTTGGTTTAATTGTTAAACCATATTTAGAAAGTCTTTCAAAAAAAATTTCTAAATGTAGTAAATGTTCGTTTTCATCTTTGCTACTAATTAGAATATTGTCAATATATAAACGAACACAAAGTCAAGCCCAAAAAGAACTTCGTTATATTTGGATATTTTTTTATAACAGTAACCCATATTTATTTTTGGCTCTTCTGAGGAAGATGTTGTATCGGCGTAGTACCTAATGACCATATCCCAAGCAAAGCTGGAGTTAAAAAGCTTGTAACTGAATATATATATACATTATATATATCTAATAGATCAACAGATATAAAGGTTTTTACAAAAACACCAAAACAACAAAGATACTTTTAAATTAATAACTAAAGATATATATTTTTGAAAAGTTAGCGATTCCAGCTTTGCTTGGGATATGGTTATTAGGTACTACGCCGATACAACATCTTCCTCAGAATCAAATTATTTTCTAAGGAAAAAGTAAGTGGCGTTGGTGTACTATCTTAGACGTTATTCGAAATGAAGTCTGAGTATCGATCATTAGACATTTTTTTTTAAATTTACCGATAGACCAAATTTACACAGAAAATCGGCACCTATAATAGGACGATTGGCTTTTGCAACAATAAATTGGTGTGTGAAGATGCTACGTAATCCTAAGTCTACCGTAATAATCATGGTTCCATACCATTAAATTTTTGAACCATTTCCAGCAGAAATCGCTTTTTTTTAGATTATATAATTGAAGAAAAAATCGAGTAAGGTATTGCTGAAACATGTGCTCTAATATCGATTTAATTTATTTTTTCAGTCCTTTGCAACAGCTGGTTTTGTTAGTTTTTTTGGGTTTTCGGTGTCCTTAGGATTTTGTGTTGATGAGTTGTACTGACTTGGAGGTGCACACTTTTTAGTGTCTTTTCCAAATCTAAAATGAAAATAACAAAATTTTCCTCTTGAATAATAACTAGTCGACAAAGTGGACCTTTTTCTGGACTGGAATCTAAATCTATTTCTTGGTTCACTTGACGATGGTATGTACGTGCGCAGTTCGGAGATAATTTGCTTAAGGGAATTAAGTTCTTGTTGTATGATTTTTATCAAATTTGGTTCCACTGAGGTCTTAGGGAACGAAATTGGTTGATTGTTGTATGGGGAATTTGCAATACCTGCCAGATTCTGTCTGCCGTGTCTACTAATATGTTTATATTCTGGTTCGTTTCAATTGTTTTTATAACGTTTTAATTTATTTTATTTGATATGCGTTGCTGTGTTACAAAACGTAAATTTACAAATTGTGTTACAAATTGTAAATTTTTAGATCTGATTTAGTATTTCTGTCCACCTTGACCGGTTTTTCTACGGTTGAAGATTTGAAATGAATTCCTATCGCCGATTTGTTTTCTTTTTTGTTTTTTTTTTCTTTTCTTTTTTTTCTATTCTTTTTTTTTTTTCATAATAACAATATTATTTATAATATTAAAGATCTGAGATACCTGATTGGCGGTCTGAATTCGATATACAATTTTTTTTTTTATAAAAATTATAAAGCTGTTATATGAATTTTCGTATATTGGTTTTTCTAGAATTTTTGCATATTTGAAAGGCAAAATTAAACAAAAAAGAAAAATTATAATACATTTTATATAGTCACAGAAAAAATTTAGCAATCGCAAAATACATATAATATTTTTTTTTTAGATTAGTGCGTCTAACACGATATCATTGGGTTAATCTTCAGATTAGTACAAAACAACACGTGAAGCATGTTTGATTCTTGATGATGCAAAACTGTGTACACAAAAATACAGTCAGTGTGGGTAATTTTTTTCATTAAAACACTCAATTGAAACTTACCAATGCCAATGGCATTCAAATTGAATAGACATATGAATATTACCCAGCAATAACAGCATAAAAAATAGAGTAACTCCTTATTCCAAAAAAATTTTTAAATATAATAAATTAATATAAAAAATATATATATATACATATTATATATATATATTTTTATTAATATAAAATTTGATTATAATTCACTCATTAAATTAAAAATCTTGCTACAATCTTCAAATGAAATCATTACATCAGATTACGATTTAAATATTAAAATTTAAATAACGCAAAAAAAAATGTATTTTCCCATTAACTATATCATACTAACGGTAATATAACCATATTAAAAGAAAATTTCATTAAATTCTAACACAAAAATAAAAAAAAAAATTTCACGGAGCACTTAAGATAACCTCAAAAATATATTAAAAATTCAAATTAAAGATTAGCTTTCTATGTCAGAATAAAATACAAGTAGTTAAATATAAAAAATAAAAATAAAAGTAGACTAAAATCAAAATAATAATAGTTATTAAAAAAAACAAAAAATAGAATTTAAATTTAACACAAAATAACATGGTGATTCACTTAAGCAATAATAATGTCTGTATAAATAAAAATATTATCGCTTTGGGCAGCAACAGACTTTCAGTTCTTATATATTAAGACAAAATCACTAAAATAATAATCAAAGTAGAACTGCATTAACAAAGAGGAAACAAAAGAAGCCGCAGATGCTCCACAGCGCTATACAAAGTAGAAATACCAAGGTTACAAGGCAGTTAAGAAGAGTCGAATACAAAACATTGAAGAAGTGTGTAAGTGGTAGACGAAATACGCGTATCATTTATTCATTTGGCGTATGGAAATTATAATTCATTTACAATACATTTACAATACATACATAATAAAGTTTACGTCGTTTCAGCTTACGTTTCGATATAACATACGCAAAATTTTATTCTAAAATATTTCGATTAACGACGTTTGTCTTGCTAATAGCGTTACTTTTTAAGTTTTTTTTTTTTAATTATATTAAATTTAATTGTAGATATGTATATAATATGTATATAATTAAATAAATAGTTATAATACAAAATTAAATGATACTTCAAAATGCAAAAATAGGGAATCTTCCAAAAAAATGTTACGGGATTTACGTGTAATTTAACTTTTTGAAGTTTATATGTAATTGAATAAATTTTGTTTCAAAATGTGCAAAAATGTATGTATGTTTAATCTTTCGATTTACATTGTTTCAATTTACAACCTACTTTTGTGGAACCAATTAGTGACGTAAATCGGGATATAGGTGTTACAATCTTTTGTTGATTTACGGTACATGCAGTTATCATATTGTGACATTTTCAATAAAATTAATACCTTTTGATATAAATCTGAGTTCTGGTCCAGATGGTATCCCTAATTTAGTATTGAAAAGCTGGATTTATAGTCTGACTTACCCTCTTTACTTAATTTACAACAGATCACTAAATGAAGGAGTTTTCTTAGATGACTGGAAATTTTCAAACATTATTCCTAAAATTGTTGTTATTAGACCTATCACTAAAATATCTTCTATTCCTAAACTTTTCGACACCATTGTCACAGATAAAATGTATTTCTTATGCTTAAAGAACACATATCTCCAAATCAGCATGATTTTATGGATGGAAGATTTACATTCACTAATTTAGCAGTTTTTCTCCACTTCAAATGCAATTGAAAAAGGCTATCAAGCAGATACGATATTCACTGACAAAGTAGACCATTCTTTACTACTCTCTAAACTTAGGGCTCTTGGTATTCATGGTAACTTCCTTCTATATGGGTTCAATATTATTTGATTGGTCGTAAACTGTCCGTTTAAATACAAAATAGCACTTTATATGCCTTCGAGGCTAAGTCTGGTTTTCCATAATAATTCTCATATAAGCCACTATTATTTTTATTGTTTACGAACGATACCGACTTCGATATTAAGTTTTTGATCTTATCATTTGCTGAAAATATTAAACTTTTTGCGGTTATTAAGTCGGATGAAGATTGCCATCTCCTGCAGCAGGATCTCTACAAATTCTACTCTTGTGTAACATTAATGGCCTTACCATAAATATTAATAAGTGTATTACATGTCGTTTTTCCAGGAGGCAAACTCTAATTGAATTTTATTATAATCCTAGTTTTGTAAGCCGTCATAAATGACGGAAGCAAAATAAATTCTAGCATTTCTTTCGTTCATTAGAGTTTTAGGTTTAAGTTTAAGAAAAATACGTTTTTGCTTACTAATTTATCATACCTTTATTTTTTTATTAGAACGCTTTTAATTGCCATATACATAAACAGAATATTTGTAGTAAGATGCAAAATTTTCTATTCCCTAAGGATTATTTACTCGATCATTTTAGCAACATCCTCTTTGGCATCATTGGAAATTTATCGTATAATTAAGAATCAAGTTAAGAGTGTGAATATTCAATAGCTGTCATCTGTTATCTGTTATCTGTTATCTGCTATCTGTTATTTGTTATCTGTTATCTGTTATCTGTTATCTGTTATCTGTCATCTGTTATCTGTTATCTGTTTTCTGTTATCTGTTATATGTTATCTGTTATCTGTTATCTGTTATCTGTTATCTGTTATCTGTTATCTGTTATTTGTTATTTGTTATCTGTTATCTGTTTTCCAGGGAATCCTGTTTGATTATCCGGTTAGATATTGAAGTGATATATCTCAAGTCTTCTAGTAACTCCTCAGCAATAATTTACATCTTTGAACATATTTAAATATAGGGCGTTACTTCACGATAACATTTTTGTATGGTTGAATATGTGAGGTTAAACTAAATTTACAAAATTATAATCCTCCCATGGTCGGATCCTTGAAGATCTACAACACTTTTCGTTATATAGAAATTGTGTTTTGTTATCAATTTTTGAATCTGATTTATACGAATTTTGAGATTCCAAGTCGTTATAACTAACTATGTATACTTCATTATCAAATCCTTTACCTTTAATCAATTTATATCATATACAAACAAAATAGATGGACCGACAATCTATAGGTTATTTAATTTTTTTTAAATATTTTTAAACAATTCTATTAAAACAAGGTTCTTTCACATCATCATGTAGGTACCACAAAATATGTTTTTGTTTTTGTTTTTGTTTTTCCAAACAACATTATTCATTTCATATACATATGTAAATTTTTGTTAATAATAGAATATAACCGTTAAACATATGTTGTACATATTAATATTATAATAGAAAATATTACGGAATTGTGGTTTTTCTCAGAAGTAAAAATAATAACACCAACAACAACAACAACAACAAAATAATAAAAATATTAAAACCAACCGCATGTTTATATACTTTATAACTTCTGAATTCTGATTGTTGCTCAACATTTTTCATTTTCTATCTAAAAAAAAAAACAACAACAAAAAAAAACCTACATGATGTTTTCAATTAAATTAAATGCCGTAATGAATCTGAATTTTTAATTTTTTTTTTTTTTAATATTAACTATTATGATTTTTAACAAAAGTAAGTTATTTAGAAAAATATAATAATAATAAAAATATAAAAATTGGTTATATTTTGCCCTGATAGTAATTTAAAAAGTAAGTATTTTTCTTTTCTCTATTTCTAAATGCTTCTCATCAGCACATTTTAACAATAAAAAAACAAAAAAAAACAATTTTTTTTTTGAGGTAAGCAGCGGCACTGATCCGATAAAAAATGATAAAAAATAAATTGAATTCTTTTAATTTAATTTTTTTTTGTTTTTTTTTTTTTTTATTTTGTACTAGTTGTTGTCTATGTTAAAAGCCGCACACGGTTTTGTTATTATTACATTCAATATTACCTGTTTATAGTACACAAGCTTACACATTTTTTTTAAATATTTTTTTAATATAATAAAAAAAAATGAATTTCTTAAAGAGATCATTATCTTCCCACTTGATTGTTTTGGATATCGTTTTACATTTTATACGCATTAAAAAAAAACAAAAAAAAACAGAACAAACAGCAACTCTTTTCCCTTTATTTTTTTTTTTTTGATTTCCTTACACCCGAACTCTTTAGATGCTATACAAAAAATAAAAAAAAAAAAAAAAAACTGTACTCTAAAAAATTCCAATTGGTTTTTGGTGTTATATTTAATCTCTAAAAACTATACCTACTCTTACTTACTCACTTACTTACTTACTTCAAAGTATACTCAGAAGGTACCCAATTATTTTGTCTAAATTTTCACAGAATACTTCCTAATACATTTTTTTGTTTTGTTTTGTTCTTTTTTTTTATTTAGAAATCGTATGAAAAATTTTCAAACCGTGGTAACGATTTTTCTTTTTTTTTTTAATAATGAAAATTTAATTCTTATTAAATTGAGAAAGTTGTCGAAAAACTGTTAAAAAAATAATAATACCTATAGTTGATATATCTTTATTTGATAGCTGTGAATTTAATTTATTGAGAATAGTCTTTTGGAGTTGCCATCTGTATACAATAAATAAATACAGTCATCTCAAAAATTATTTGTTCATAAAACGATTTAGAACTTAATACAAACAAATTGACTGTAATTCACTAAATAATAAAAATAATTAACCCATTTTTTAGAATTTGTTAAGCTTGAAAAAAAATCAAAACTTTACAAAAACAAAAAAAATGATTCGATTAGGTGACATCTCATAAATTATTTATACATTAAATTATATTGCTCCAAAATTTTTTGTGCACATTTTTATCATGCATAAAAATTAACTGAAAAAAATTGTTTTTTTGAAAAATATTCAAGGGTTTTAAGTTATATGGGATGTATTTTGTGATACCTCTTAAGCCTTGTGTGAGCACCAGCTTACAACATCATATTCAGTGCACCCATGGTCTGGCCAGACCATAAACGAAGGTAATAAACGACCATAATAAAACGACGTGTAAATGGAGGTACTAAGTGTTCAGTTGGTGATCAGTGGTTGTGTGCGGTGTATATAAATGTATATATATGTGTGGATGTGTTAATAAGTAAAAAAATATAAAACAAAGTATAAAATATCTAAATAATAAGTAGTTGTTTTGTCTGTTTTTTTTCTGTTGTATTTAAAAACTTGTGAAATACTTCAATTGGGCAAGAATTGGACCGCCACCGTGTTGTCGTAAAATGATATTAGCACGAATTTTACCGGTTCGTGGATCTTCTTAGACAATTTTGTAAGATGTTTTCCATAAGAGTACAAATCATGTTGTAACAATTCGCTTCCAACAACTACTGCTACGGAAACTGTTGCTTGTTGTAAGTTTTGTCGTGGTCGACAACGTGATTGAAAATCTCTATCCACTTGAACCACAACACTATTAACTTCATCTTGTTCATAATTACTTAGTAAGTTATAATTACTACCTCAGCTTCATTTTTCAAAATTGAAATTTCATTTGATTTCTGACCTTCAAATTTCTTATGATACTTTATTTTTCATATAATACTAAAAATTCTCAATTACATTAAAATCAGGACTATAAGGTGGCCAATTTTAAAACACTTTGCCAATTAACTTCAAATACGATATAATAATAGCAGCCTTGTGTATCGGTGCAATTTCTTGTTGTAGCACACAATATGAGTTTATTAAATAGTCATCAAGGAATAAAATTCTATAATGATAGAGATCAAGGTAATAAGTACTTGATGTGACTTTTTTCGGTAGTTTAAACAAGGGATATTTTCTGTAATAAAGAAATACCTCCTAACCCTCCTAAAATAATAATTAATATACTTAAAGCAATGATCAACGTGCCCTGGTATATTCCAAACTAGGTCAAATCTTAGGTTAATTAAAGAGGAAATAACTGCTTCAATTAAAAGATATTGAGCCCGGTTAGGAAATCACTCAAATCCACTGGTGCCAAAATTTTTTAAAAAACCATAAAAAAACATTAACAAATCAAGTAGCAAAAAAGAACCAATCTTAATTATTATTATTATTTTATTATGCCTTAATTTCATTGTACAATTTTCCTTATTTCTAATTTTAATAATTAAGAGCTTACACTAATGTTTTACTTTCTTTACTTAGACTAACCCGAACTTTTCTGTTAATAATCTGTTTATTTTTTAAGGAAAAATGGCAAGTAAAAACCTTTTTGATCAATTTATTTTTATCCTAAAACTAACTTTATTATAAAAAACCAAAGAAAATGTGCAAAAAAAAAATCTAATTGGTAAAAGCTTTATTCTCGCTTTATAGATCGCTTTTATTAGCTATCTGTTCGGAAACAGTATTAATATTGGCTATGTCATACAATCTGTTGGTGGAAAAATAAAAAGGTTTAACCAAGAGTAATTTTAGGATCGCATATATAGACCCTATAAAGATAATTAAATTTAATTTTGTTATAAAATTGTTACAAAATAATGGTTGTCATTACAAAATTTTGGCCTTGGTTAATATTTTATTTCAGTTCAATTGGATCCATATATTTTGTTTAACAAAGTATTACGGAGTCTATCCTTTTATATGACCTAGAAAAATTAAGTGTGAAATATGAATGTTCTAGTTAGAATGGTTTATCACATGACATTGTAAATGCAATAAACATCTGTTAAAAATTGGTAAAGCCAAAGCAGACAAATATTTTGCTTACAGGAAGGGGGAATCCTACTTATCTCTTCTTATCTTCTATAATCAGAATTCGATGCCATAGTTTGCAAAACAGATAAATATTTCTAGCCATACTGATCGTCTAATTCGGAAAATAGAATTTACCGCAATAATAGCAGTCACCACAGTTTTACACAATTAAACGGGGAATTACAATAGATTTAACATCCCACTGTCAAAACAAAAATAAAGATTTTTGTGCCATTCAGTATCGATCAGACATTTTTGTTATTTAATTAGCGTCTGAATAATAAAATAAATGATTGTGCAAAGTTTGAATGTTTTAAATACCTTGTTTTTTGATCTATCAAATTTTATGGGCGACTATCACAGGCCTATTTTTCTTTTGCCTGTATTTTGCATAAATATTTAACTTTCATCAATATTAGCTAAGGTCAAATTAATTTAATTGATAATTCAATGCATTACTGCTCCCACATCTGATAAATTTGCATGATTTTATGGCCAACTTTTATAACCCATCATCTGTTCCGAACAATTATATGTACATTTTATGGATTGGTCATGAAATCTCAAATAAAAAAGACACAAATTCAAAATTGAAATATAAAATAAACTATAATTAACATTAAAATTTAAATCTCAAAATTTAAAATCTTAAAATACCAAAATTCAAAATCCCGAAATACCAAAATCCAAAAATTTTAAGATACGATTTTAGTTCATTTAGGGTTTTCGAATTCATGAATACAGGCAAATGATACTACTGGTAGATAAAATACAGGCATATGACACGCTACTTTGGTTGCTCATTTTTGAATTCGCCAAAAACAAAACTAATTTATTACCTTATTATTATTAAAAAAGTATCAGTAAATTGAAAAAAATACAGCACAAATATCTGAACCACTTCACAAACGAATTTTATTATTATTCCTTTAAATGATAGATATTTAAAAGGAGACGTAGCGAAACAAAAATTTTTTTAAAATTTTTTGAATTTTCAATTAGAAATTTCAATTTAACCCCATATACCTTAACATACAAAAATTTTAATTTATCAAATTGCCGCATTTCAAAATATTTAATTTAACAACAAATTTTTTTTTTTAATTGTTATATATGCGGTTGTTGTCTAAGATAAATCAATAAAAAAATCTAATATAGTACCAAGGATAAATTGAAATGATGAAATACAATAATTTATAATGAAATTGAGTACAATCAAACTTCTTCGAATTTCGAGGAGCGGTGGAATATACACTAATACCTTGATATACGACACTTACTCGTTCCAAAAAAATTGGCCGCAAAGCCAAATGCCGTATAACGAATCATTTATTACTATATAAATTCATGTAATCGAAAATAACTCGTTCCAGTAAAAAATTGTTGACAGTTTTGATAGGTTTTTGTTACATTAATTTCTATACAATACCTCGATATGCGGCTAAAAAAACAGAATTGTAGGCCATAGATAAAGTCGCATATGTGCAGACATATTTATGTAATGTATGTATGCAGTACATATGTATTCCGATGTGTTTTTGAGATAACATGGAAAGTTCCCCAAAAACGCTTTAAAATTCAAATTTATCACCCTTTACTTTTCAATTTGTCACAATTTTGGAACAATTGGGAACAATTGGAAAAGGCTGTAACTGCGAAACAGCCGCTTAGTGAGGTGCCGTATATAGAAGTATTAGTGTAGTTATATATTATTGAGAATACTTCCGTCCAATGCCCCACGGATGCGGTTACAGGATAGTGATGATGGTAAACTTCAGCAACCAAGATAATAAATTCTAATATGTATAAAAATATCATTTGGTAACCCTAAAACAAGTTATTTTATATAGGTACCTCAAAACAAAAATAATGTAAATAAAAATAAAATAATTAATTTTAAATAGGAAATTATCTTCCAAAATCATAGTTTTTAAGACCTTAAATGAAAAAATAAACAAAATTGAAAACAATCAAAAATATTGTTATTATTTTTCCTGTATAAATGATCTTGGGTCAAACAACACCCATTTTTTCCAAATTTTATTTTGTACAAAAAGTGCTCTGAATGTAAAACAAAATTGAAATAAAAAAAAAAAAACAAAAAATAACAAAAAAATTGAGAATTATTGAAATAAATTAAAATTTTAAGGTTTAAATAAAGTAATGAAGTCAATTAATTACTGCCAAAAATGAAAACTAAAAAAAATATTTTACTTTATTTATTTTGAACCTCTCACATTTGGAGGTCTTACGATTTGATAAGATTAAATCAGTTAAATATCAACCAAAAAACAACAAGCAATGAATTGCTGTAAACGAATTGAAAATGTGTATAGGTAACCACTTTTTATTTTGTTTTTGTTTCTGTTTTCCTATCTTCAACTATTAATAAAAATAAAAATATATGTAATTTAAAATATGCTGGTAAAAGAAAGACCGAAATGTATATATGTTACAATATACTATCACGGATAAAAATAGATAAAAACGGATACGATTTGAATTCGATTTCTAATTTGTGTTGTTAATTTTGTTCCCCAAGAAGCAAAATGTGTCTGTCATTTTGAATAATATAATTGGTATCAATTATGGTATAAAATGAAATTTCACAATTTTGCATACTTAAAGATTGGTAGTTAAGCAAATATAAGCCATTGTATGAGAAGAAGCACCAAAATCAAAATAAAGGTATCGAACTATGTTTGAAAGCAAGTACTGAAGAAGTACGCCATTATTGTTGAAATATCAGAAATAAGATTTTAGTTAACCCTTTCGACCCGAATTTTTACCGTAGTAGAAAAAAAAATATTTGGTGATATTTGTTAGATAATAAAGGCCCAAATAGCATTCATACAAAATTTGAACCCATAATAACTCTTTCGGCTTAGATTTTACGAATGTTGTTTATAAGCAACATAGTGGTCCATAAGTCATGTTTTTTTTATTTATATATGATTCATGAATAAAATTTCAAAATAATGGAAAAATAATTAGTTTTATTATTAAGGTGTGTATAGATATAGACAGCATAGATGAATTATTTTACATTTTGACCATTTTGCATAGATGACATCGACTCAGTTTTGCACCCCATTAAAGTCAGTGATCCTTACAACTAGACAAACTGTTACATGAAGATAAAAATATTGTTTCTGATGATTTTACTTTGATTTAATCCCCCACAATCTTCTGTTGGAAGTGGTTTGCAGCCAATTAATTATTAGGATGAACAGAATTCATCTATTTTCTTCTTTCATGTTTCGTAGGCGTGCTAGAACACTTATTATATATTTACGTGTAATTTATGTGTGGACTGTGGATAGATGTAGACAGCATAAATTAATTATTTTACATTTTGGAGAATTTTAGGTTGGAATTTCAGTTTGCATAGACGATATCGACCCAGTTTTGAACCTCATTAGATTAGTAAGGATCAATTACCACTAGACAAAATATTACATGAAAATAAAGATGTTGTTGATGTGTATCACTATCTCATTGTGTATCACCATGCGTTGAGGTAGATGGGCGACCTCTTTTTCCCTGTGCTGTGGACTGGAAATAGTTGTCTGATTTTAAAAGTTATTGCGCGATTTCCAATTGAAATTGTAGAAGTGAAATGTGTTTTTGATTTGGTTCCGAATGTTTAAGCCATATCCATTAACAGCGTTAAAACACCAAAATACTATCATCATATACCACTTTCTCAACCAGTAGACCCAAACCAGTCCTGTTATCAAAAAATTTGATCCTGTGCCATCAATTTGGTTTCAGGGAGAATCATGCTACAATAGAACAACTTCATCGCATAGTGGATAATATCAATAAAGACTTGAAGGAAAAAAGATACTGCTTGGCTGCATTTCTCGACGTAAACCAAGCGTTCGACAAAGTGTGGCACGAAGGAATTCTCCATAAATTAAAAACCTTTTTACCTTAGCATTACTACTTGATTCTAAAAACTTACCTAGCGAACAGAAAATTCAAAGTCAACCATGGAGAAGCGTATATTTTACCAATTAACGTAAACTCAGGAGTACCACAAGGTAGTGTGATTGGTCCAATGTTGTATTTATTATACACTGCTGATATTCCTACAAGTGAAGACCCGATGATAGCCACATTTGCAGATGATACAGCAATATTATCATCAAATAAAGACCCAAAGCTAGCGTCACAGCACCCACAAAGGGGATTAAATAAAGTTCAACAACGGCTGAAAATTTGGAGAATATGAACTAACGGATCCAAATCGGTGCATATTACATTTACAACCAGAAGAAGCACATGTCCGCCAGTAAACCTAAACAACAAAGCTTTACCGCAGGAAGATTCCATAAAGTACTTAGCCTTGCATCTGAACCGTAGACTAACGTGGCAAAAGCACATTTTCAATAAAAATATGCAATTAAGAACTAAGTTCAGGAATATGCATTGGATTATGGGGCGTCATTCATGCGTTTCATTGGAGAGCAAGGTGTTGCTGTATAAGGCAATCTTAAAGCCCATCTGGACATATGGAATTGAGTTATTGGGTACAGCTAGCATATCTAATATCGAAATCTTTGAAAGGTTTCAAGCCAAAGCTCTTCGTGCAATTGTCAATGCCAGTTTCATCATCAACATATCGGAGAGATCCACACCTTCCATATTTTTATTATATTGCTGGACAATGGCTGGTTAATCCATTTCTATATTATTTTTGTCACTTGAAGTCCATCTAGTGGATTTTTCAACTAGTTCGATGCCTTTGAAAACATTTCTGTTATCAAATCCAGTTATAGCACAAATGTCATGCGTAAATTCAGTCTTATAATGAAATAATCGCCGACTACGCTTAGAAAATTCGGCCTCAAACTGAAACGAATAGTTTTAGTAGCTTGTTTCTCCGAATCGTACCCGTCGCAGATATTTGCTTTTCTGTAACGAATTCATTAGACTAAGAGAAGTGAACCAGTTGTCAAAATTTCGATTTCGTGGAAGTGTAGATGTCTGATGTGTAATGTACTATGCCTAATGATAATCCTAAACCATAATTTGAATATGTTCCTTCTCCAACGTACATATCAAAAAATCATATTATCCCAGAAACACTCCAGCTCGCGTTAACATTTCAAAGCCCCATTTATGAAGTTTCTATTAGGAGATACTATCTGGCAAAAAATGATGACAGCATTAAAATATAGTAAAGCAAGATACAAAATTCCGAATTCGAAAACAATGATTTTAATTAAAATATAACAAATACAGTGTGGCATAGAAATTAATAAATTATATCTAAAAATAGGAGTTAAAAAAAATAAATTTAATTCCAGTTGATGAACAATGCTTCGGGTTTTTAATTTCAATTTCAATTTATTCACATTTTAATAACACACATGGGGCGACTAGTCTACGATTTTATAGAAATTAAATCGCTTTATTAATATTTTCTTTATAATAATTTTATTGTTACTAAAAAAAAAATGCGATGATAATATGCGATGATGGGGCCCTTAAGTCAACTAACAATTAATAACATATCAAAGATGATCCCACCAATGACATTTTGACTAATGTTCTTCAATCGACAATCGAAAAAAACAACACAGCACTGCCAATAAATGTCACAAATATTGTATACACAAAAATTTGTTTTAGACACAATTGTGTTCCAATATTTCCAAAAAATACAAATAAAAGATATAAAAATCAAAATTTCAAATTCAAAAATTGAAAATAAAGTCCTGTTATCATTTCCCATCTGCGACTAACCTCTTTCTTTGTCTTTTGACTCGGTGAGTATTTTGGGGATTCTATTTAAAACATTCTTTCGAGATGTTTCTGTTAAGCTAACTTAGAGTACAAGTATGTTCAATCAAACGCTATTATCTCTGTTACATTGTCATATCTATTCCGGGTAGTATACAAAATACGCGTAACTGTAAAGTAAGCATAGTTGGTATAAAAATAAAAAAAAAATATTTGACTTGAATACTTGTCATACCATGTTTAATTGATTTTTTTTTTTGATTTGATCCTCCACAATCTTCTGTTGGAAGTTGTTTGTAGCCAACGAATATTTAGGATGCACTGGTATTTATATATTAATCTACACCATACATTTAACACTACGCTTGAAGTTTGCTCATAATGTTACCTGAAATTTCCTTGCATGTCTTGTACGCATATAAGAAGACTGATTTTGCATTTGAATTGAATAGTTTTATTTTACACACAGAAATATGATATCTAACGTATCCAGAAAGTGCTTCAATATCCATCCTGACACTTCCATCTAATGATACGATCTTATTTAACAACTATTGGACAATATTTGAATTTGATTTAATTCTTAAAATCAATAATATGAGAACTATATACTTGTTATTTGAAACAATGACAGGCGGAATAATAGGATAAGTTAATCAAGGCTATCATAGGGTACGTATAATAGAAGCTAGTATGAATCAGTTATCATTAAATTGTTTTATTATTATTTTTTTATAATCAGCCAAAATGTTAGGATATACCTTTAGCAACTACATACCGCTTGGTTGGAATAGTATAGGATAAAATTAAATAATAAGAAAGGTATGACAGAGATTAGCAAGAAGCTGTAGAATAAAGGTATTAAATTTTTGTAAATTCTATGTTGAATGTGTAAATACAACCGAGGGAATATGATTTCACATTCTTGAAGTTTGAATTATGAAAAAATTTCCGTAAACGGTTTTATGCCATCTTGGAATTTCTACAGTGTAGAGGAGAGCACTTGCGTTTCTTCTTGTTTCATTATTACAATTGCCATCGCGATTATTCTGAAATCCCTGAAATCACTTGCTTTTCAACCGAAAGGTCATCAGGAAAATTTAAATTGTTTAATAGTAGGAAACAGTGATTCTAATTCTGTTAAGTATTTGCTCACTACTACGAATTATCTATAAAACAGAGAAAGTGCTCCAACTATATGTCGATGTCCAAGAGAAGCTGAGAAGGGATTGGCTTATTGTAGAAGACCATTTTAATAACTCTATCTGCGCCTACGTGGTAATACGACGTCACAATTCCACGAGATGTTGCTGCAATTTTATCAATCTCTGATGTAAAGATGTCTGACGTTACTATGTTTACTGGGTGGCAAATTATTTATTAAACATAGGTTTACTATGTTTTAAAAGTGGCAAATTATTTATTAGAAAAACATCAACTTCAAAAATCATAAGAGTTTTACAAGATATTAATTTAAATGTCGACTGAAGTATCATATGATTTGCCATTAAACACCCATGTTAAAACTAACTTGTATAATATAAATGAAATAACTTATAAAGAAAAATATTCACTTAAAATTCTTTATTTCAACGCTAGAAGCTTTAAAACATAAATTAGATAATCTCACTTATTTACTAGATTCAATTAATTGCACTATACACCTAATTATTATTACTGAAACCTGGATTGTAGATATAGATCTTGATATAGTTAATATTAAACAATATTCAAAAGTTTTCAAAATAGAATTGGTGGAGGTGCTGGTATATTTATTCACAATTCCTTAAAATATGCAGCTCATGATATATATTGTGATGAATATAATAGTATAGCTAGTATAAAAATAAATATAAATAACACAATTTTTACAATATCAGCTGTATATAGACCTCCAGAGGGTTCAATAGATTAGAAAATTTTTTGAAAAGTTCGAGTCACATTTGGAAAATGTAAAAAATAAAAATTCACTTGTAATAGGTGACTTTAACTTCAACATTAAAAACAAAATAGATAAAAATATAAAAACTTACAAAACTATTGTTGAAACAAATGCATTTTATTTCTGCAATAAGGAAGTTACTAGACCGAATTCGAATACTTGTTTGGATCATGTTCTTGCTAATAATCCAAAATTAAAACTATATATTTCACTTTTTCATAATGATATTATCAGATCATTTGGGTATGATAATTGAATTAAATAATGTAATAAATGCAAATAAAAAAATAAACAAAATCAGGTAATAAAAAATTTAAACTATAATTTAATCAAAAATGAGTTGAATGGTGCTGTGATCAATGAAATTAATTTAGGAAATTTAGCAGACAAACTGACATCTACAATAAAAATTGCAATGAAATAGCTACCGTTGAAAGAAAAATTACTGAAAAAAGTAGTAGATATGTAGCACCGTGGATAGATAAGGATTGTATTGACTTAATAATAGAAACGAAAAATTATTGGTATAAGAAATTAGTGCAAAATAAAAATTCTGAGCATATTAAATCAAAATACAAGTTTTGGCTAAATAAATTAACAACATTAAAAAGAATAAAAAGAGAAAAATATGACGATAAACAGTTTAAAAAAGCAGATGGTGATAAAAAAAAGAATTGGAAATATATAAAACAAATAATTAGAGGGCAAAATACGTACAAAAATGAATTTTATTCTGACATATCAATGAATATGGAAGATAAAGTGTCAAAAATTAATAATTTTAATTTATTTTACTGTAATGTTGGAGAACAAATAGCAAAAGTTTTTGATAGGGTTTATTTTCCAAAACATAGAACGATTCTCGGTTTAAATTCAAATTTAAATCAATAGATATAAGTAGTACTTTGAAATTAATAAATAAAATATCAAACTCTACTTCATCAGGAGCAGACGAAATTCAACATAATTTAATCAAGTTCTGTAAGGAGGAATTAGCTGAAAACATTAGGAATTTGATAAATCTATCACTTCATTCTGCCGAACTGCCTGACATAATGAAAATAAGCAGAGTCATTCCTATTTATAAGAATTCAGGTGATACCGATGACATCAATAATTTTAGACCTATATCCATTTCATCAACATTTAGTAAAATCATTGAAACTTATGTTAATGAGCAACTTGTTAGTTATTTAGAAAAAGAAAAAATAAATAGTAGTAAACAATATGGTTTTAAAAGGAACTCTAGTACACAAGGAGCATTATTTGACATAATTTCTGAAATACAAACAGGAATTGATAATAAAAAGAATGTGAGTGTGATATTTTTCGATTTGCAAAAAGCCTTTGATTCTGTTGACAGAACTATACTATTGAGAATAATTTTTGAATGTGGGATCAAAGGAAAGGAGTAGAAATGGTTTAAAATTTATCTAACAAATAGGATGCAGCTCACTGAATGTGAAAAGGTAAAAAGATTTGAACAAAGTATCGTTTGGGGTAATACAGGGTAGTTCTCTTGGCCCGACTTTGTTTTCATGCTATATAAGTGACCTCTTGAATGTGAATTTAAATGGAAAAGCTTTTATGTACGCAGATGACTTGACAGTAGCTTATAGCAATAAGTCATTGGTATGTTTGGAAAATGATATAAATGAAGACTTGTCAATTATTAGTGGATGGATGAATGAACACAAATTAACTGTAAATACAAAAAACAAAACAAAATACGTAATATTTAAAAATACAAGAAATCAAGATATCAATATTAGTTTTAACAATTACAAATTAGAGAAAGTTGATTCCTACAAATATCTAGGAGTAAAAATTTATAGTAATTTAAATTGGAATTTACAAATAAATGATCAATTAAAAAAAGCAAGAAGAATAGCAGGTATTTTCAAATTAATTAGCAAAAGATGAAAAGATCACTTTATTATAGCATGTTCCATAGTACTATCGCATATGCAATACAGATATGGGGTAACTCTTTCATTAAAGATTTGAGTTCAATACAGAAAATACAAAACAAAGCCATAAAAAATTTGTTTGGATATCACCAAAGAAGTTCAACTACATCAATTCACAAGTCACATAATATATTGCCACTACTACTTTATATAAAATACAAATTAACAACTCAAACTCATATGATGTTGACGGAGAATACCAATACAAATACAACATTCACATTTAATAGAGAATATCACAGTTACAATACAAGATCTGCTACAAATATTAGAATAATGTCATCAAAAATCAGGTTTAATGGGCTTGATGCAGTATACAATTTAGGATATAGAAATTATAATGATTTACCAAATGAAATCAAAATAATAAGTAAATTAGACATATTTAAGAAAAAATTAAATGAATTCTATTTAAATAAAATTTAAAAATCAATGTAGCTAATAAGTATTTAAAATAATAGTGTTGATTTTTGGGTTTTTTTTTCTAGTGATAAGTCTTTTTTTTTTTTAGTTTTTTTTCTTTCTTTCTTACAATTAATGGATATTGTTGTAAACCAAGTGTAGTTAGCTTAACTTATTATACATTTAGTTATTAAGTTGATTTTTTTCTACTGGACTGAATTATTAATTTTGTTATCTTGTTTTTTTTTATATATACACACTCTGTACGAGCGAATGAGCTCTTTGAGAAATAAATGAATAAAAAAAAAAATAAAAAAAAAACGTTATAAATGATTTATTGATGATCACCATAGGCGAAAAAACAGTTTTACATCGACTGAGATATCCCAAGCACTATCTAAGATGTACTACGATGTCAAAAATATGACAATTCCAACTATTTTTTTGATTTACCCACACCTACCTAAGCTGCTTAGACTATCCGTGTTTTTTAAAGCAACATATTAACATCTTGGACAGAAAGATTAGGTTCGAATCTTAGTTAGCCTGAAATAAGACAGTTTTGAGTTTATTTTAACGAGTTAAACTCAACCCTGTTTTGTTTTTGCCCTATCAAGAAATTTTAGTCAAATCTTGGTTAATTACATTAATAATTATTTGTATTATATTTCCAATTTCAGCAATTTTAGCATTCGATTTACTGTAATTGTATTTGAGCTATAGGACCAACATTAACGAGTACTCGAGTACTCTCATCCATCTGCAAAGCTGTGAATTGGATTAAAGATTGTTTTAAGTAAATCGTTAATGAAAATAAAAAAGAAAGTGAGTGAAAGAACAGCTTCTTGTGAAGCACCAGTGGTTTATTTATATACCCAATTATTAAGACACCAATTGAACGATTTGAAAGAAAATCTTGAACCCATTTAGAAAATACAGTGCTTAGACCTAAAGCTCGGCTACTAAAGTTGCATTTCATACTCGATCAAAAGCTTTCGAAATATCCAAAGCAAAAATATGGACTTCATCAGTATAATATAGGCTGATATTGAGGTTTTCGCAGAGGCAAAACATCATTGCCACGGGTATGGGTGCGATTTAAACCCATATTGTCTCTCTGAGATTATGATTTTCATCTCAAGATATTTCAAAAATTTGGAAATTAATTATAATTGTTCTACCTTTGGACAGAATTATTTTTAGAATGACTCATATTGTATATACAAATATTACAAAGCACAGTCGAAGTGTTTCCAATTCAAAACTAATGAATTATGATAACTCTACACAACCAACATAATACACATTTCATATTTCATTTGTAATATTACAATTTTGTTGCATTAACTTGAACCAAGTCTTATTGCAATTATACAAAATGTAAATATACATTGTTGCAAAGATAAGAACCTTATTAAGTACGAAACCATATTTGACTTAAATGTGAATCTTACAAAATGGAAATTTACAACAAAATGAAAAAAACATATAACAACATAAATTCTATTGAATACACAATCACTGAACTAAGAAGATTAAAAGACTTAATATAATGTCTAGAATTTAGAAAAATAATGACAATGTTCTGCCATTATGCAATTCAAATCTACTTGTATCTGAAATTGAAAATTTGTTTAAAATTTGAAAAAAAAATTCCAATACCTAGATTTTATTGTATATGTGTATATTATTTACTTAACTTACTGGGATTAAATTTAACCTTGCTAAAATAAGAATTTGTATAGTATGGAAAAAAAATTAAAAGGAAAGGTTGTTAGGATGAACATTAAAATTTACTTAACATATTAAATGTCAGTTAATAATTTGACATAAACATATCTTGTAAATTTCTTGATAAGTAAAAAAAAAAAAATTACCTTCCCATATATTTTGCCAAGATATATCGGTTATAATAATGATGTGTATTAGTAGTTGTGTATATATGTATTTTAGGCGTTAAGATGATTTTCATATATTCATTACGAATTTATATTTTTTTAAGTTTTTATAAATTTCATTACAAAATACATGAATGTACGTAGAACATAAAACACAGTAAGATACTACCCTTTTTGCAAAATATTTTGTACAAAATAGGTTGTAAATTGTTGCTATCAAATCTGTTTATATAAAATTTTTGTTTGTATTTATTGAATCTAATGTCGAACTTTATGTGAATTGTAAAATTATGTATGAACTCTGATGATTCCATAATAAGAGTCAAAAAACATTACTTGATAAAAAATGTTGAGTAAAAGTAGAAAATCATTTGGTCAATTGTCGAATGTCGAACTATACGAATGTAAAATGATGTATGAATTCTGATGACTCCAGAATAAGAGTAAAAAAACCTTTACTTGATAAAACATGTTGAGTAAAAGTAGAAAATCATTTGGTCAATTGTCGAATGTCGAACTATACGAATTGTAAAATGATGTATGAATTCTGATGACTCCAGAATAAAAGTCAAAAAACCTTACTGGATAAAACATGTTGAGTAAAAGTAGAAAATCATTTGGTCAATTGTCGAATGTCGAATGTCGAACTATACGAATTGTAAAATAATGTATGAATTATGATGACCCCAGAATAAGAGTCAAAAAAACTTACTGGATAAAACATGTTGAGTAAAAGTAGAAAACCATTTGATCAATATGGTTCTACAACAATTAGGCTTTGGCTTCTTTTGAACCCCAACTTTATGGTTCTGTAGACCTGACAGTCATTTTCCGATTTCTGATGTTGTGAGCAGTGAATATGAATCAGATTTGACTACAGTCAAAATTAGGCTTTGACTTCGTTTGTACCCCAGATTTATCGTTCTGTAGACCTGACAGTCATTTTCCGATTTCTGATGTTGTGAACACTGAAAATGAATCAGATTTGACTACAGTCGAAATTAGGCTTAGGCTTCTTTTGTACCCCAACTTTATGGTTCTGTAGACCTGACAGTCATTTTCCAATTTTTGATGTTGTGAATAGTGAAAATGAGTCAGATTTGACCCCAATCTCAGTTTTGGTCATCCAGTTGGTCTATTTCCATTAATTTTCTCATAATAGATATTTTGGAAAATTCATTTATCAGACATGTATTCCAAATGTCGTACATCGTAGTTTGTTGAATTTTGAATACTTTGATGGTTCTGGTATCTTGTATATTTGGTTATACCTGAATATTTTTCTTTTGTTGTTTGAGTTATCCAATTTTCAGTGCCATAGCTTCGTACTGGGCGTATAAACATTTTATGTAGATCGAATTTGGATCTCTTGTGCACATATCTTAATTTTTAAAAAAAAATTATTTTCTTTCAAGATTTGGATGTTAATTTCTTCTGTCTGTTAATTTGTGTTTGTAACTGTTAAGCCCAGATATTTGAATTTATTCACTAAATCAATATTATGCTCATTTATATTTCCGATTCTATTTTCTTCCGACCTTCCGTTCCTGGTTTGCAGAATTGCTTTTCTTTTTACCGAATTTATTACCAGTTCGATATTTTTGGCCCCGTTTGCCAGTCCCAGGTTGTACTATATAGCTCTTTACTTCAACAATTTATGATTTTTCGATCATTTGAATATTCAATTATTTGCTTTATAATTAATGTCGAATTTTCATTCAGTCTGATAACTTCCTAATTATTTCTTGTATGGCTAGCTTAAATACTATGTGAGGGACCCCATACGCTAGTTTAATGACTCATTTTATTTTAAATGAGCTATTTAAACTGTTATCCGAACCAACAATAACGTTCTAGAATCCTTTGCTAATATTCGGGTAGTGTGTAAAAGTTAAAAAAAGGGTTGTCCCAGTAAGAAATTAAGACACCTTAACCATTCTTATTAATTTGCTTATTATTCTTAATCGTGTCAGAGCTTGGTACAATTTCGAAATTAATATTAACAGATGTTTAAAAGGCGATTTCTAAGTAATGAGAAGCTGCCAAAGAATGTCAAAAATGAAATATGATGAAAAATCAAACCTGTATGTATTTCGAAAGTAAAATACTTTGGGACAGATTACTCCTTCGTTATTATTTTTCTGATGAGTGGGTCAAACTGTTATGTAATATAAATATGCTATTGAATAAATCTAACTCTCACTTATATACAGGGCAATTCTGACCAATATACCAAGTGTTTTCATTTAGGTCAGAATATCATTATGCAACTAAGACCTTGTTTCATTAAATGATGTATGGTCAATAGTATAATATAATGCCTAGATATTGTGAATTTTTGCAATTGAAAAATTTATTAATCCTTTATCATAAATTAAGGTAAGATCGAAGGCGATAAAATGTTCCATTTACCACATTAAGATTTAGAGATATAATTTGCGACAATAAAATGCCTTTTAAAACTTTATTTCAATCATATTCTGCGAAATCCTATACAAAACGTGATGATGTTTGGGAAAAATTAATATGTTCGAATTAAATAATATTATAATCTTGATCAGTTGGTAATATAATAATTGGACTCAATCGGAAGCTAAAACCAAGAAGTATTTGCTACCCTCATTACACATTAAAAACTTGTGACAAATCAAATTAAAAAAAAAATTAAAACAAAAGCAAAAACAACATGTTGCTACATACCAATAACTATAATATCAATCCACTTCAAAGCGATGGTGATCTTAATGTTCTTCGTTACTCTGATAGTAGGCAATACCGATTTAGATCTCACCGATCCACCGGTAATTTAATGACATACCTTTACACGAAAGCTAAATATCTGTTTGCCACATTCGGGTTAAGCAAAAATATTGTGGCTCTGGGTATTTCTAAAGCTTTCGATTGACTATATAGCATGATTTATTATTAGCAAAATGTCAAGCCTTCGTCTGGGTTCTTCTTCTCTTAATTGGATGGAAATTTTCCGGTCGAATTCAAATCTAATGTGATAGATTTTGGTGCGATCAGTTTTATATAAACCCTGGATCAATTCTTCTACTTTTATTTTCTATTTATGTAATTTATAAATGTCTTGCTCAAAACAATCCTCCATCCAATTCGCAGCTTTTCAGTCGACAGTACACTACTCAATTGTACGATTTCTACAACGATTTTCATAAAAAAAAAACAAAACTGAAGCTACTACTATCGCTGTATCAACCAAAAAAGCCATCATTGTCATTTCCCTCAACCATAGTTTGGTCGCATTAACTAATGGGTTTTTAAAAACAAAGTCGAGTTTAATAATTATCTCTGAGCTGTAGTATCTTCGCAAGAATGTTCATTTTGATCTTTCATTTCAGGAAGATAAGCTTCAGCGTCTAGAAAGATCATTATATTCAATGTAGCGAAAAACAAAGAAAAGTCCTACATGTCCTGTGACATTTTGAAAATCTCTAAAACTATTATACAACCCAAAATGAAATTCTCACATATTGGCTGGCGCTTCTAGCAATGTGCTAAAATCTTCTGAAAAAGTCAAAAAACGGGCTATGAACCAAATCGGTATATAGTTTGAGCATCTTCTCAATCGGTGTATAGTTCGAGCCGTCTCCATTTTTTATTGATATCTCGTAGGCACTGGCACATGATCAGTGCAAATTAGATCTGTATTACTTCAAATTGAGAGCTTCAAAACGCAATTAACCACATCATTAGGCTCATTACTACACCGTAGAAATCCGTAAATGGTAGAGGAAAAGATATGAAAATTCGTTTATAAACAGATCACTTCGAATGTGGAACCAAATTCCATCTTATGTGGTCCCCAAACATGTTCTATATTTATGACCTAAACAATTTCAAGATTAACATTAACACCTTCGTTCGTAATAATTGTTCTCTTTTCCTTTTACCCTCCTTTTTATGGAAAGTTTGCTTGTCCTCCGTCCCTTTTACCCTCCTACATCTTAAACGTACCAACCGGTATAGTAAATCTCCGCCTAGTGTTCTGACTATATGTTTATACCGGGTGTTCCAGAGGACCGAAAAAGGGTTTTTAAGCCCAAAAATTGCCAAAATTGGCCGAATTCGAAATTCTTAAATGGGAAGGGGTACTTTTTTATACAAATTCGGATTCTATGCCAAAAAATACAAAACTTTTGTGAAGTAATTTTTTTTTTTTTTTTTTTTTTTTAAAGGAAAATGTTTAAAGGAAAATATGGTGGATTTTCGTTTTAGTTTTATTAATTGTATAGAGAAATAATGAGACAAAAAAAATCGTTTAACATAAGTTTCTTATTTTTTGTCATAGAATTCGAATTTGCATAAAAAAGTACCCCTTCCCATTTAAGAATTTCGAATTCGGCCAATTTTGGCAAATTTTGACCTTAAAAAAACCCTTTCCTGTTCTTTTCGGAAGTTGAAAATATCACCAATCGATAGAGCACCCTCGATTTAGTCAATAATTTTCTTTTAAATTTTAAAATATAGGCTCCTACCCCTCTTAAAAAGCTGGTACGAATGCTTTGCAACACCCGGTATATAAACCAAAATCTGTTGAAGTCGCTACAACAGTGGATGACCGAAAAGTTTAACATGGAAAATCAAAAATATTTTGATAAAAAATTTTGCTAAGTAATTTAATTTATTTTCTTATACAAAAATGAAATTGCTATATAGACCAACTATTTTCACAATAGACTAGTACACATACTCTATTACTTAGATATACCTATATATGCAATATATATCTTAATTTACAAATAGTATATATATATAGTTTAAGTAATTTCAATTTTGAGGCCTCAATATGCATGTTACTAGCTACCTAACAGTAAAACACAAAATAAAAGGGTTAAAATCGAAAGAAAATTACTAACTGTATATATGCATATGTACATTGATGAGGTTTTACATTATTATTTCTTTGTTTTTTATTTATTTTTTTTTGTTTATTTTATTTTATTTTTTTTGTGAAATGGTTTCAAATTAATTTATTCATTATTGAGTTTTGGAGTGTCATATTACGTGTTTTAATTAATTTTCATTCATGTAATTTGGTTGTTCAACATGACACAGTAAAAACAATAATGTAAAAAAAAATGTATTTTTTTTTACAAAAAATAAAAAAACAAAAAAAATAAATAACATTAAAAAAAAATATGCTAACTATAATCTATATTTACAGATATATAACTACGTACTGACACATGTGTAAAGAGTTAACCAATATAAAACATAGTAAAATTATGTTATAATTTTTTTTTTTAATTTTTCTACTCTTACTTATTTTTAATTTTTGTTTTTTTTTTTTGATGGTCATCATAATAAGGCTTAATGCTTTCGCAATACAAAAACAATAAAGTCTAAAATAAAAATTACAAAAAAAAAAAAAAAAATTTTTAACGGGTCAGAAAAAAAGGCTTCATTTTTAGTTAATTTTCATTTCATGTTTTCAGGACATGAATTGGCAGTTCCGGTGTTTTTTGTTTTTGTTGTTGTTTTATTTTACTATTACGTATTTTTTGTTTGTATTACTTTTAAGGTCATGAACAAAATTTTGTTTAATTTTAATTTTTTATTTTTTTTTTTGTTATAGTTACTTTCTCAGGATTTCATACCACATCCTTGTATTTAAAAAAACAAAAAAGTAGGTTAATAAAATGCATGTTTTTTATTTAAAATATTGTGTAGTTTTTTAATTGATTTTTTTTTTGTTTTTGTTGTTATTAGTTTAGTAATAGAAATTTTTACTTAAATTTAGGTAAATTTTTAAATGTTTTTTTGTTATTGCTTTTTTTTGTGTTTTAAAATTTAGTTAATTTTCAGGGAATTTTCATATCTTGAATGACTGGTTGTAAAAAAAAAATTTGACGTCTACATTAAAATGTTTTTATAAAAACTGTATTTTTAGCGTTAGAATAAAAATAGGAGGTCAACTACCGTTGATAGGTTTATTATTAACCGCTAGAAGCCTACGGATAATGACAGAGTCATCTCAAATACCACAAACCACTTCTATCAACATAAAATGGTCTCTTTCTTTCAACCACATGATCCATCAAGTTTTAATCTTTCCCATCTCCCAGAAAGGTTTAGCAAAATAGACTAAATAGATATTGGAGATTGCGAGAGTAAACGGATGTCCAGTCTTATTTACTTAGTTAGGTGATCACTAACAGACAAAACTTATGTCAAGTGATTTATTCAATTAACTAGATTATTGTAAAATTTAATTGTTTGTGTAACAGAGTTAAGAAACCAAAAGAAAAAAAAAAACCGTAAACGACAAGAAAATTTAGCTTAGTATAAAAGCCCAATAGCACATAAAATATTGTATAAAAAATAACACAAAAAATTAAATTTTAATCAACATTTTTTATTTATTCGAAAGTGAAATAAATGACATTAATTGAAAAAATGTTTGGTCATATGGCTGGCGCGGCTATTTTTGACCAACCGCATTCTAAACGTCCAATTTTGGGATACTTTTTTGAAAACTACAGGCTGTAGGTATGTCAAGAATAACACAAAAAATATTTGACTTCAAGGCATCAATTGTTGCTGGTTTATTTAGCATAAATTTTACGTAGCCCCACTAGAAATAATCGAGTGGTAGAAAATAGCACGACGACCTTGGAAGTCAATTAACAAGTCCAATTCTCAACTCATTGCCACATTTTAATTTCAATAAGTCGATTGTTCGCCATTGTCACGTAGTGTCATCCTGTTGGAACCACATTTTGTCCGGATTTTAAAAATGTCATCCATATTTTTAAATTAAAAACTATTGATCATGGGACGGTAATGATCTGCATTGATCTTAATGCTATTTTTGAAGAAATAAGGTTCGATTATTCCATCAGCGTGTAAACCACAACCAAATGGGGCATTTTTCTCGATGTAATGAGGTCTGGATTCGTCTCATTCTTTACACGAACATTTTATTTATTATATTATTTATTATAAAACAACGATTCCAGCTGATTTCCAATGATCAAAGTTTATCGGAAATATTCTCTTCAGTGGGCACATTCCTTCGACATGTTTGTGTTATGGAATATACCACACATCAGATATAAATATAGCTTTATACAGCCTTAGAATTTGCGTATTGCAATCTACAAAATAGAAATCAAGAATTTGTTACCTATATCTATATGACATAGTTATCTCACGCCTAGTTTGCTCTGGTTTTGAATTCCAAATCAAGAGTTTCATGTTTGATTAATAGATCTTCACTAGGGTTCTTTATAGATTTGATTTTTTTGCACAATTTTGTTCCGTTAATTATCCGAAGATCTCTTTAAATCAAGCAAAGTCCAGCTAAGCCAAGGTTCCATTTTTGACTATATTGGCCTACAGATAGAAGCAAAACTCCCGATCTAATAGACTTCTTCATAACGAAGAAGATATCAGCAAATTTCATGACTGTCGAGGAGAACTATGATTTGGATTCTGATCACTCAGCAGTACTTTTAAATTGATATGAATCTGTGGTGAAAAAAGCTTGCAAACCGTCCCTATGCAATCCATTAACGAACTGTGGTGCAGTTTTAGATCAAATTTAGAAGAATGCATGGATTGGGATATTTCAATAAATAACAATGAATAACAAAGAAGAAGTGGAAGAAGCTGATGAAAATTTTGTGGAGACTATCCAGAATGGCCTACATGAAAAAGTACTAAAATTTGCAGATTCAGAAAAGTTGAATATAACTTCCCTATATTATAGAGATTTTACAGGGAAGATAAAGCAAAAACGAAGAGCTAGAAGAAGGTAGCAGCAGGCACGTGATCCAACTGATAGAAATATCCTTAATTCCAAGTCTCAAGAGTTAAAAAGAGAAATAAAGCAACTGAAAGAAGAGACAATGCAGAACTATCTACAAAACCTATCTGCTACTAAAGAAAGTAAATATTGAAACTGGAAAGCAATTAGTAAGCTGAGAAAACCAATCATGCTCGACTTAGAAAAAGTGACGGAACGTCGGTGCGTAGTGATAACGAAAAAGCTGATATTTTCGCTGATCACCTTCATGAAGCATTTAACCCAAATAATATAGAATCTGATATAGACGCAAGTCTGGTGGAAAATACCCGCTATTTCAGGTAAAATAACGCTATTTAGAAGAAAGGACATTATAAAAGAAATTCAAAGCTTAAAATCAAACAACCAGGGTTCAGGGTTAAATCAAACAAGGCTCCAAGGTTCGATTTGATCACAACTGATATCTTAAAGAAACTACCACCAAAAGCTTTAATATAGTTCTAAATAAAATAATGAACGCAGTACTCAAACAAAAATTTGTCCCAAGTATATGGAAAATTGCAGAAGTTATCATGATTCATTAAGCCAGGAAAACCCCCCAAACGAACCCAAGTCCTACAGACCTATTTCATTGTTACCAGTAATATCTAAGTTATTTGAGAAACTACTTAAAAAAATACAACCTCTGATTGAAACCAGAAACATTATAGCAAATCATCAATTTGAATTTAGAAAATAGCATTCAATTGTCGAATAAGTCCATGGAATAACTGACGTAATCGAAAAAACATTGGAAGGAAAATGCATCTGCTCTTCAATGTTTCTTGATGTTGCGCAAACCTTTGACAAAGTATGCCATGAAGGGCTTCTCTACAAGCTTATCGCTTGCTCCCTAAAACAAATATCGAACTGATCTCGTCATATTTATAAAAGTTATTATTTCAAATTAAACAAGGAGAAGATTACTCTGCTCTTCAAAATATTAACACAGGAGTATCACAAGGTAGTATACTGGGCCCCATGCTATATTTACTATACACTAGTGATATATATTCCAAAAATAGCTACTTGACACGGCTATAATATCAGTCGGTAAAAATATAAATGAAGCTACAAATAAATTGTCTGTAACAAGCCAATAACCAAATCTCCGTTTGGTGCAAAAGGTGGAGAATTAAACTGAATGAAGCAAAATCCACGCACGTTAACTTTACAAATAAAAAAGTTGAGTAAAATTAAACAATGTCAAAATACCATATCAAAATTCTGCAAAATATCTTAGTATGACGCTTGACGCAAAGCTTAGATGGAAAGAACACGTTAAGCAACAAAACCTAGAACTGGATCTAAAGTACAAATATTTGTATTGTCTAATTGGGCGAACATCTACGCTTTCGACGTATAACAAAGTTTTGATCTACAATCAGATATTAAAGCCAGTCTGGGCATATGGTATTCAAATATGGAGTTATGCTAAACAACTACATTTTCAAAGTCAGGGATCTCAGAGTTCCTCTCCTAAAAGACGAAATAAAAAAATTGGATGTATGACATAAAAGTCCGTCTCTCTGAACATGTCGATGTCGAAGTTTCACGTTGAGCTGACTGTCAAAACTTTATTAGAAAACTTAAACGGACGAAACCGTTCGCAATGTATTAGGATAAAATCTTTTATCTCTCAATAATTTCTAATGGAATTTTGTTTGATCAAAAATATCTGAAGCAATAGAGCCAAAATTGTATTAATGGTTAGTCTTAAAGACTAGTTTTAATTTTAACAAAAGGATGGGAGTTTTTAGGGCGTTAAAGTCGAGTCCATCACTTCGTTCTTCACCGTTACAAGAACAGAAATAGAAGACGACTCTTTTAATGATTTTCTTCTATCTATATCAAATACCGTCATTGAATATATTTATCAAATATAATATTTGATTTATTTCCTGTTATTTAACAGCATGACCCAGTCAATAGCAGTTAAAGCGATGTTTATGCTTTGAAATAAAGTCGTACATAATAGCATCGTTGAATGATTTAGAAAATCGTTGCATGGTTGAGTTGAGCTCACATATGAATATGTTATTGTGAATGGAGTTAGAAAACAGGTTGACTGTATGATTGCCGAGTTTGAGCTCTACCTTATCGCATGCCTAAATTAAAATGTAAATGCAGTATGGCTAATCTTTCGACAGTCATAACCATTTCGTGAGTTCTATATAAGCAAAAACAAAACTCTAGCACAAAAATTTCATCAAAACTAAATCAAATAAAATTACAAATCCAGGTGTTACTGTTGTAAGTAAAAAAAAATAACAAAAAAAATCTCATAAAATTCCCATAAATTTGAATTTGAAGCAATTCGTCATTTTCAAATTAATATTCAATAAAAAAATAAAATTGAAATTTAAAAAAAATTTATTTATATTTTATACAAAAAAATATAAAATTGGAATTCTTAAAATAAAATTTATTATCATCAATACAACGATTTATTACTTAATTAACAACACATTATTTTATTTTTTTATTTAAATATAAAGAAAAAATAAATTATATCTGAATTCACAATTCATATAAACATAAATAATTCCAATTAATAAAATTAAAATATAAATAAAAGAAAAACCAGTGGAAAAACAAATAAAATTTTATAAACAAAAAAAAACAATAAGAAAATGCGACCTATAAAAAATACGTCATTGTATAAATTCCAAGATTATAAAAAATAAAAATTCTGATCTCCCCTATTTCTTACTTTATTTGATACTCTCTCTCTTTCTCTCTCTCTGCAACTCTATAACTGGATAATAGAGGAAAATGATAATTTTTCCACCTGTCAAATTATGGCATTTTTACGCTTTATGCTTATTAGCTAAAAAGAATTTTTATTATTGTTTTTTTTTTTTCTTAAAAAAGTTACCTACAGCAGATCATAACAAAAAAAAAAAAAAAAAAAAAAAAAACGCTGAGTGAAGAGATCAGCACTTTAGCACTCTATCCTAAACACACGATTTTTTTTTCATATTAATTTCAATGTTATGACGATTCTTCTTTTAAAAAAATTAAATAAAAAAATTATTAACGGAGCGAATAATAATAACAATAATAATAAAAAAAGTAAACAGAATATGAAAACGAATAAATGTAATCTATAAAAGGTAAGAAATTCACCTGTTAACAGAACTGTTCTTTAATTTTTTTTTTGTTATAATTTTTCTCTTCCATAAAAAGTGACCCTTGTCCAGACATTCTTATATTCTAGAATATTTATTTATATTTTATACTTTTATTTTGTTTTTTTGTGAATAATTTTTCATTCATTGGAGTCAACGCCTCATAAAAATTGTCCAAAAATAAATTACAAAAAATAAAAAAAAACAAACAAAATTTAGTTTTTACCTTAAAAAATGTATTTTTTTTTGTTTTATTATTATTTTTATTATTGTTGAAAATATTCGATAATGATGACAATTATTATTATACCTGTTGTTCAATGACGATGACAATACATTTAAAACGGACGGGTGGGAGCATTGGGGATTAATATCACAAAGGTGTACAATTATAATAAAAATTAAAAAATTTATATTAATTTTATTAAAGAGATAGAAGAGGGTATTCTTTAATTTATTTTAGTTGTAATTTTACCTAGACAATTGTTTAAGCATTAAAATTTAATGAAAAATATGCTATACTATAGTGCTAGTGATATGCTAGTGTCATGCAGAATATGCTTAAATTACTATACTACTATATACTATCTTAATATATAAAATCGTTGGTGCATATATTCGTAACCCTAGATCTCGGAAACTACTGAACCAAATGTTACCATATTTTCAACATATATTACTAACATCGAAATTTAACATATAGGCTACTTTTTTCTTCTATAGACGGCGCTGGGGTGGCTTTATTTTGATTGAAATATTTAGATATATTTTATATAGATATATTTTGATTTGGCTGAAATTTGGAACATATACATATTTAGTTTATAAAATAAAATGTTTTGTGAAAATTTGGACCCGATAGGTGGCGCGTACAAGTTGGGATATTTAAAAAACATTTTTTTACTGAAAACTTAAAATAAAAAAAAATTATACTTAAGGAATTTGACAATAGAAGAAGAATGCAATTACGTAGATAATTAACATTATCATCATTTGACCGTATTGCATTTGATTATGATCCTGCAATGCATTATGCTTCTCACTCTAAAGTTAATATTGGGGAAATGGACAAAGTATGTGAGTGTTGTCGGTTCGGTTTTTTAAGACCAAGAATCACTGAAACCGGCCCAAATCGAGATTTTCAAATGCGAAAGGGTATTTTTTTATGAAAATTCGGATTCATTAAGCCGAATTAGAAAGTACTACCAATTAATTTTTTTTAAATTTTGGAAATTTGATAAATGCTTTCAAATGACAAGCTTCAGAGCAAAACTAAATTAGTATAAGTCACACTGATCAAAATTCGAAAAAAAAAATACCCAGAATACCAATGATACCAATTGATTCACCAATTCAATTCAGACGGTTACAATTTCCAATTCGTTTGGTATATGCTATTACCTTCAATAAAGCACAAGGTCAATCTATGCAAATTTGTAGCTTAGATTTGGAAAATTAATGCTTTTCACATGGACAATTATATGTCGCATGCAGAGCTGGGTCGTATTCGAGTAAAAGTATTTAAAATACTATAAAAAATATTTTTTTTGAGTAAAGTATTTACTTTGCGTTGACAAGTACAAATAGATTATTTGAAAAAAGTATTTCAAATACTATTTTTGAGTAAAAGTATTTCACTTGATTTATTCAAATACAGGTTAAGTATTTGGAAAAAGTATTTCAAATACTATTTTTAAATAAATGATTTGACTTGATTTTTTCAAATACAAGTAAAGTATTTGAAAATTATTTAAATTTCTCTATTAAATTACTCAAATACTACTAATCTTTTTTAAAGAATACCCACAGAGAACTTATATTGGAAATGTGATTGAAAACATACTCATCATGTCCAAAAGGTTTGTTTAATATGCAAATGAATATTGAATAGAGTAGAGTCAATGTGAACTACATCTTCTAGGTGGTGACTGATGACAAGTGCCAAGTTCAAGAAATTGAGCAAATTCCAGCAAAAAATGGTTCTTATCGCATCTCACACAGCCCTCGGAAATTTTTTATTTTTTTTATTTTAAATTGTCTTTAATACAAGGGCTTATAAGCACGATTCAAACAACAGGTCCGATGTCAAAAGTGTCGGGACCCAAGGCCCAGATTTTTTTTTTTTGTAGCTTGTCTTTAGTACAAGGGTCATAAGCACGATGCAAACAAGAGGTCCGACATAAGATGAAATTGAGCGAACAGCATTTTGAATTTACTAATACCTACATTTGCTACCAGAATCAGAAATTAAAAATTATTAAATTATTAATTCCCAATACAGGTCATTAGCCAAGTATGAAAAATGAAAAAGATTTACAAAATACTATTTCTGAATTTTAGAGCGAAATAAAAAATGTCAAATATTAATTGAATAAATTTATCTTGAGTAAGGTATATCGGATTGCACAAGGACTTTTCAGCTTATTTAGTACTTTCAGATTTGCTGAAATATAATCCCTTCCAGTGCATTTTCTTTGGAAATCAAAAATTAAATAAAAAAAAGAAAAAAAAACGGATATACCTAAAAAAAAAAATTTATAACCTACATATTATAGACATTTACAAAATATTATAATTATAAAATTATAACTTTACGTTAATTTTTTTTTTTTTAATATATAATTAGAGCAAAGTATTTGAGTAATTCAATAGAGAAATTTAAATAATTTTCAAATACTTACTTGTATTTGAAATAATCAAGGCAAATACTTTCACTCAAAAATAGTATTTGAAATACTTTTTCCAAATTCTTTACCTGTATTTGAAAAAAATCAAGTCAAATAATTTTATTTGAAAAGTACTTGAAAATAGTATTTAAATTTTTTTTACTTAAATAATTTTACTCAAATACTTTAAATCAAATACTTTTACTCAATGAGTAGTATAGTATTTGTATTTTACCCAGCTCTGGTCGCATGTTCACGTGTTGGCAAGCCCACAGATTTGTTTCTATATGCACAAAATTGAGAAGCTAAAAATATCGTACATACAATTGCTATGAAGAGAAAAACTGAGTTTTTGTTATCTTTTTGATTTGTTGTTAATTTTTTGCATTACATAATTTAACAGTTAAATGTGATATTTTTTTAGAAAAAATTAAATAAAAATAATAAAAAATGGACTAGCACTAGAGTACAATAATATTAATCAGATTTTTTTAAAGTTAATGTTATTGTACGTAAGGGCAAAACATGGTTTGCCGGGTCCGTTAGTATTACTATAAAAAATGTAAAGTAGTCAGTCATTTTTTTTATACTGACAGATTTAATGCTTAGAGCAAGCATATCAGATGTGTATTAAGGACGAAAGCTTGATAAATTTTTTTGCAATATTTAGCAATATTAGCATAATTCAGGTTAGTAGAAACCGACACCGTTGGATATAAAAAAAGCATGCTGCTGGTAGAGTAGTGTTATGCCACACTTATAAATCGGATTTTTATTTTTAGTAAATAATTTAATTGTTGCCAGGTATATAATTGAGTAAATAATTAATTTTATAGCCGACAACACTGAACTATATATTTTTGAACTACTACTTAATTAATATTTAGACCACAAAAAAATTAAAAAAGATTTAGGCCCCCCTCTTGAAATCTGAGCGTAGGCGACGTGAGACATATAATTTCTAAAATAATTTATACATATATATTGTACATATAAATTATAAATATATTAATCTTAAATTGAAATATGTGTATTATAAAGAAATATATTCTCTAAAAAATATTAAAATTTATTAAAATTGGAAATATACCGGCTGTTCCAGAGCATGCATATCCATTTTTTAAGAAAGGAAGGAGCCGTAATCGATTGGTGATACTTTCAACTTCCGTGGAGGATCCCATATCGGTTTTTCAAGACCAAAAATCACCGAAATTGGCCCACATCGAAATTTTAAAATGGGAAGGAGTATTTTTCGGAAAAGGAGGAGTATAATTCGGAAAGCCAAATTAGCAAATACTAGATCTACAATTGCTAAACATATAATTAAAGAACATCATAAAAATGATAAAATCAATCAATAACGGAGGTACATAAAATAAGTAGATAACAGGTAGGTACAACAGGGACAGGTAGATAACGGATTGAACAATTATTTGGGAAATAGATAATTACCGCTATTAGGATATTAAATAGAAAATAAATAAGAATAAGATAAGTAGTTAGTCACAAGCACTATGATGACAGAAGTATATTGCTTCTGAAACTTCGATATTTGCAATAAAATATTAAAATATTTATTAGTGAACAATAGACAAAAAATTAAAAATATACAACAACAACAACAACAACAAAATCAATTAGCTCAAATCTGCCATATTCTGTATATTGTGAAATAGAATGTGGAACATCGCAGTGGTCCTGAGATTGGATTCCGGTTGATTTTTTCAACCAAAAGATTTAAAATTACGATGGCCAACATTTTGCCTGTAAGTATCTGTGATGGATAAAAGAGACGTCTGAATTCATCCGACAATCGAATAATAACTTTAAGTCGATAATTTTAAGACGGTGGGAATAAGGTGGTAGTTTTCAACGATCAATAATCTTTAAGAATCCGAATAAGATACAATTGCTACTAGAGGCCCTACAATAGATTCAAACAAATAGTAATAAATAAAAATGTATGGATAATAAACGAATAAAGCAGTCATGATTATAACAAATAGATGAAAGAGGTAGTATTTTCTTTAAAGTCAATATACAACAGTATAGTCTTAGTGAATCATTCCATTATAAAAATCCAAGTGTGAAAAGTAAAGACATTCGCTTAACAAATTTTAACCAATTAATATCAGTTTAGCATTGAGAGAACCATACTTGACTGGCTTTATTCAAGGGTAACCCTCATATAATACAAGTATTTAACATAGAAATATTTTGTGACTGAGGGGTCTGTAAATTCCTTGAACCAACATTTGATGAAATCTTAAGAAGAATTAGCTTTAAGCACTATCTTAAAGCAACTTGGTATTATGTAGTATATCGGTTGTGACGACATCTCGTTATTGTAAATCAGAATAAAGAATAAAGAATTTGAAATTAAGTTTTGGATCAGTTGTGCCCCGAAAATCTGGAATGGAATTAACTGTCGTTAGCGAAGAGTTATTTAATTGGTAGTTGAAACAAACTTGACCGAGTGGATTTGGTATTAGTAATTTATTCAATTAATAATTTTGATAATAGAAATTAAGAGTAAATGAAATGTGTACTTAAATGTGTACCAAGGTAAAAAAATAGGAAAAAAGATTAAGCTAAACTTTGGTTTTACAATAATATCTTCCGCTCATTGAGATTGACAGCAGCACCGCTACAGTACTTTTTTTTCACAAAAATATTATGTCTACAGAAACCAATTCTACACATTACGAAGCCATTTTGTATTTGAGGTAGAGGGGCGCAATACAAAAAAAATAATAAAAATTCGAGGATCGTAGGAGTATGATATAATACTAGGAGTACGACTAAATCCATAAAGACAAAATCTTTAAAAACAAAATCCCCAAAAACAAAATATCAAAAAAAATAAAACAAATCGCTGAAGTTTGATTATGCGTAGCCTTTTTTGGATACAAAAATGGAAATATCTCCTTTTTTCAAAGTTAAGAAAAAAAAATTTGTTGAATACAGAAAAAGTGAAATGTCTCCATTGGTAAGACAATGGTTTATTAAAAATGAATTGGTTCATCCAAGTTCGTTCATTGTTTAATCTCAAAATTGCAAATTACAAAATCAAGCCAAGCAAAATATTTGCATTAATTAACAAATTATTTCTGTTTCGGAACACTTACGTATTAGATAGTATTATGTAAGAGGAAAATCATGTATTTGGAAAACGATCAGTTGTGTGTTTATGTTCGAGTGTTAAAGAGCTTAAATGTTGTTATATCAAGACGTTCGTAGACTTTTGTTGCGTATCAAGGTTAATTTTAAATAATCCAAATATTCTAAGCATATTCGGAAATTGTATTGAAGTCTATTAACATACAACAAATATATTTTGACCCTTCTCCACCTAATATCTTTTGATAATCTCGTATCTCAAAAAGTTATTGCCTTGGCAAATGTATGACAAATTAGTCAAATAATACTCAAACACAATTATTCCAAGTACATTTTATTCCAAATTTTGTGAAATTTCCATAAATTCACTTTTTCCAGAAATTCTGCATTAGCTACAAAAAAAAAAAACAAAAATCCCGAATGTATCTATATTTTTTAGTTTTAATTCAGAATTTTTTCTACAAAATTATATTCGGGATTTTATTGTTCAAATATTTTATTTTTTTCAGTAAAGTGTATAAACCAATAATTGATTTTTACTATTTCTACGAAATGTGGACCACAACAAATATTATCTTGTTGAAGATATGAGTTTTATTTTACATTGGTTTTCACATTGTTGCATCATTGTTGCAATTCATCAATTTGTATTCCACTGTTCTACACCAACTCAACTATAGAGAAATTATTTCTACGTGGTTGCGAAAGTTATACTCATGGTCTAGGAGAATAGAATAATTTTATTTCTCACTAAAATTGAGCCGGTAATATATCGAAATCTCATGCATTAAAGTTTAATGCCGAAAATTTATGAAAAATGTTTTCTCCTTTTTCCAGAATATTTAGCTATATTTGGTTTGAAACAGCGAGATTTTGATACTCGAGATTTCAAAACGCGAAATTTTGAGATATCAGATTTTGTAACGTGAAATTTTGTAATTTAGGATTTCGTAGAAAACCCATTTGAACCAATAAGTTTTCATTGCACATATCTTGATTACATTTGTTGTGCTCCACTAACGATTAGGCTACATAAATATTATTTTAATATCAAGTTTAGGTGGTCATATTTATCTTTTAGTTAAAGAGAAGAATGCCCACAGACTTCGAACCAATAAGCTACAATATATTAAAATATATAAATATATAGTAGTATAAATAAATATATGTATATAAGCAGGGTCACAATTTTTTTTATAATCTTACCGATTGGGCTGTAGAGAGACGAATTAGGCTATACTTTAATTTTTACTCAAATTATTATAGGTATCTCACGAAATTAATTTCACCATAGCAGTCATGTCAACAATAAAAAAAACTATTTTCAAATCCATCTTTGTACATATAAATTGTAATTAAATAAACTAATCTTTCTGAATGCACCCCTACCCTTGCCAACACTACACTGAAATATAATTCTCATCAAGATGTCTATTATAAAATATTTAAATTTATTTTTACGATCCGATAATAAATTAATATAAATTGAAATAAAATTACTGTACACTGCAGTGCAGTCTATATACATATATAAATAAACTGAATATCATTATTAGAATTACCTGTAATTTAATATCACAATTACCAGGTTATTTTGATTATAATAAGACGTGTTTATCATTGGATCATTGGATGAATGGATATACACTATAAAATATGTAATGATAAAATAAAAATAATTTCTTTAAATTCTGCTACTTTTTTTTTGTATATTATTTTATTATTATTGTCTTCTAAAAGACAAATTAAAATTTATGAACGGGACGGGACCTAAACTGAGTTGCAAACATTACATTGTTTTTAATATATATATGTTATGTATATATATACATATATATACATACATATACATATTCATAATATATGGTATAATATTTTACGAGCATTGAAATTGTTTCACGCACTAACAAACAACAAGACACGTTAAAAATGAATAGTTTTAACTCTAGAAAATATTAAATTACACGAAAAAACAATAATAATAATAACAATAAAAAATTTATTAAAACAACAAAAAACAATTAAAACCAAAAATGTTGAATTAAAATAAAATATAAAAAATTGTTTTTATTTTTAACAATTGTGTTAGGTATGAACATTTTTTAATGTTTATTTATTTTGTGTATGATTTGAAATTAAAATGAGTAACTTTAGTCTAAAGAGTATAAAATGTCGGTAATTTGATTTGGTCGGATAATTATTCGTGTAAATAATTATATAGGTATATAAGTACAGTGAGTATCAAAATAATATAATTGTTCTTTTTATTTTTTGTTAGAAAATAAAATTGAATGATAATTTAGAGTATGATTTAGAGTATAGTGCGATGGTCGGAGGTAAACACGGCTGGTACTATATTCTTCAAATCCGTGACATTAATGTCATCGCCAGACACAACGGGCGGTTGTCGAAGCCTTTACGCAGATTGAAGAAAAAGCGGAATGAATGTATATAATTTGTGTAACTTAATATATAATCTAAAATTTAAAATTTAATATATTATTTAAGATTTATTTAAGTTTTTATTATGTTTAATAAATATTAATATTTATTCAAGAGTTCTTGTATTTTATTTATATAATTTATTTTTTTTTATTTTTTTAAATAGCTTTATTAAGGTTAATGTAGTTTATTCTAAAAGCGATTGTTGCCTTCTTTTATAGTATGTATGTTTCTACAATGCCACTTAGGCGAAGAAACCATTTAATGAATTATTATAACTTTTGAAATAAAAAAAAAAAAAGAATGGGTCCCTGAAAGTTAATGAGGAGAAGACAAAATTTATGTTGTCGACAAATAGAAAGGCCACCCAACATCATATTGGTTAAAACATCATTGTCGGCATAATTTCGAGGTAGTTGAGGAGTTAACCTACCTTGAATCCAGCATTAATCTCGCAAGCAACATCACAGTGTGGGTACGGCGAATAATAATCCTTGCGTTCGTCAAAACATTTCGGGTCAAAACATCTCGGCTCAAAACACCTCGGCTCAAAACATCTCGGGTCAAAACATCTCGGTCAAACCTCTTTTCCCGAATTACCAAATTATAAATCTACAAAACGCTTATACTCCCGGTTCTGCTCTACGGATCACAATTATAGACACTACCGAAGGGAAGTAAACATGCACTTGTTCTCTTCAAAAAAAAAATTTTACGCTGGATATATGGTCCTGAAAACGAGACGATGGGATCGGGAGGAGAAGATATAATGCCAAATTCTATAAGCTGTATATAATGAAGTGGAAGTAAGTGAACGTAGTCACGAAAATTAAAGTTAAAAGACTACGACTACTACTGTGACACCACCTAGAGCGGATGAACAAAAGTACACCAGCCAAGAGAATCTTCGAATCCTGACCCGAAGGTAATTTTCAACTGAAAAGAAATTACCCGTGACCGACAAAAATGAAGAATATTGATGAATAAAACCCAGGATCAATATGGTATGTTTCTGTTGGCCACCTAAGTAAGTAAATAAGTAAGTAAGATAATTTAAAGATGTAAGGTTATTAATCACTTATGATATCTGATTATTAAGTTTGATGTGTTAAAATAAGGAGTTACCATCCATAATTATTATGAAACCCATATATATTAATAGAGTCACCAATTCACAATCCCGAAGAATTCATTGATACAATTTAAATAAGACTCCAATCTTGAATATAACTATCACTGTCTGATTAATGCTTAGAGCAAGAGCATCAAAAGTCTATTACCAGACAAAGACTACCTACATTTGATTGTGCAATATACCATCATCATCCGGTAGCGTTAGTAAAACACCGCCACCTTTGGTGATAATGTTAAAATATTGAAATAAAACAGAAAAATATTAAAATAAATATATAGAGACTAATAATGTAATTACGTGGAAATACAATTCTTGGCGAAGTTTTGTAAACATTTTAATCTTACAAGGGTAGTAAAATAGTATCACCTCATTAGTATCACCTCAAGCCTTCAAGCCCCATAAACTTCAGTATCATAGGTATGCAATTTGATGTAAGTCGCATTAAGCGTCCTAGCATCCTGCAGTTAGCCAATAGACATCAAATGGGGGTTAAGAAATACAATGGAGTATAATGTTGGCTTCATGGATGGTTGACCAACTGGGTTATCTCATACGCTAGTCAGTGCAATTTACCTGCATAAAAAAAATGTCATACAAACTACTGAATGTCTCCTTCAGAGACAGGCTGTAATGTTTCATTGGGAAATAAAAAAAAAAGGTATGCAATTTACCCAAAAGTGGGCGTGTGTAATCTTTAACATACATTTCATACCCATTATATGGTTTGGTAACGGTGTTATTATAAATTTATACGTGGAAACAAGTTTAGTAGATATTTTAATCGAATTTTAATCACACATAAAATAGTGAAATGTTGATTATTTTTTAAGTCTCTCTGTAGAATTATCTATACTTGAAATAACATAATATGGTTTTATGTTGTTGTTTTTTTTTTTATTAAAAGCGAAAGTTTATAATTTTTTTTTTTTCTCCAAATATTTTCAAATTACAATTATTCTAAATTTTACATATTTTCGAGAAATGGTGACGATCACGATCAAAATCATCAAAATATTTTCTCAGGCTCTGTTAAATTTTCGTTATTTTTTTTTTGTTTTTTAATATTATTTTTTTAACACATTTCTTAACACCTCTCCATATGTAATAGAAAAGGTAAATTAATTTAAGCTAATGTTCATTATTTGTAAATTTTTTAGATTTTCTTTTTTAATTTTTCAATTATTAGAAAAGAGGTAATCGTAAATATTTTCTTTTTAAAATTAATTTTTAATTACCTGAACTGGTCTTACTATTTTAATTTTTGAACCTATAGTGATTTCTTTAAATATGGTATTATCGCTCTAAAAAAGGTCTAATCAACAAACCAAGGTCTATAGAACCTTAAGAATACTTAATGAAAACTTATAGACCTAATACTAAATGTAAGAAGGCCTATGAACAATATAGCAAGGCAGGATTGGAATCCGCAGGCTAAAAAGGAAGAAAAAGACCGCGGGAAACATGGCCCAAATCAGTCCATAAAGAAATAGAGAATAACAATAGAGCATGCGCATCCTAAACATTCGTTGGCCACAAACCATTCCCAACAGAACGGTGTGGGAAAAAACGAAGCAAACACAAATAGACGTGGAAATCCGACATAGGAAATGGCGTTGAATCGGGCATATTCTGAGGAAACCTGACAACAACATCGCGAAACAATGTTTCGAATGGAATCCTCAGAGTACACGTCGCACCAGAAGGCCGAGAAAAACGTGGAAAACAACTGTCTTAGCCGAAGCAAAGACCCAGCAAAGAACGTGGCCACAATTGAAGACGTTAGTCGCAGATAGGATACAATGGAGAGAATTTATTTCCGCCCTATGCCCCACGGATGGCGTTGCAGGACATTGATGATGATGATGAATAGAACATGGAATGAAATTAAACATTTAGCGTAGAACCGAGTTAAATGAAAGAGCTTTGTAGGAGCCCTATGCTCGCAAAGGTAGTGAAGCAAGGAAAATCGAATTTATAAAATCTGCACTATTCTTCGTGAAAACTTATAGACACGCTAATAAATGTGAATAAATCGATTCACAGGTTTATTGATTGTTGTTGATTTATTGGCAAAATTATATGATATGAGAAGTCAAATAAAAAAGCGTCCCTCAATCTCCAGCAAAAAGAGGGTGCTAAGAATCCCCACAGGTAAAACAAAAACAACAATAAATATAGGCACCTGGAACGTTAATAGCCTGTTTGAGGCAGGTAAAATGGCAAAAACATTGCAAGAAATGCAAAGTCAAAAAAATTTCTAAGCAAAATCTATTCTAAGCGAAACATGGTAGCCGAATTGCGGCGCTTGCAATATAAACGGTCCAAAATTTTATTATTCAGGAAACGATACGTCAAACCATCGAAATGGCGTGGGCAATATAGTTGCTGAACACATAAAATATCATATAACTGAATTTGTACCCCATTCTGACAGAGTTATGTTGATAAAAATTAGTACAAAGCCTGTAGCCATCATACAAATATACTTAGATAGGTAGTAGTGGCTGCCGACAGTACGCCGACACACTTAGACCGTTAAGGACCATTGTGATAAAAGACAAATATATTTATCGTATATGTGCACCCACTGCTGATAAATTTGATAATGAAATAGAAGAGTTAATATCAACAAATATCATATCTTCAAAAACAAACAAAACCACATAAATTAACCATAATAATGGGAGATTCTAATGCTAAAATAGGCACCGGAAGAGTAGATGGAATAATTGGGATCATCTAGATTCCAGAAACGAGAGTGGCGAATGTTTAATATAATTCGCTCAAGAAGGAGGCTTTAAAATTACCAATACACGGTTTTGTTTACCACCACGAAGCTTGTACATCTTAAAATCACCCCAGGACAGCAGTACAAATATTGTTCGCAATCAAATTGATTACATTCTGGCCAACAAACCGTTTTAGTTCATCTATTAGAAAAGTTTGTACATATCGAAGAGCTGATGTTCCGTCTGTAAGTAAATATAAAATTATCCAAAGCTAGAAGAAATAACCAGCAACTAAAATTGAATATTGAAAATCGATGGAGTGAAAAGTCAGTTGACTGACGCAATAAATGATCAGTTACGTCTCGTCATAGAAGAAAATTATAACATCTGAGAGCACACAAAAACTATTCTAAATGAAACGTCTACTGCGTCTAATTTTAGGTACAAAAAATATAAAGCAAAGAAAAAATAGATGACAGTTGGTGGATGAAAGACGCAAATACAATCACAAACAACCTGGAGAATATAGACGTATATCAATCGTGAAATAAGGTCGAAAATAAGAATAGGAAAACAATATTGCTTAAAACGCACTGTACACGCACATACATATAAACCAACTGTCGAACTGTAAAAATATTCGGTTTTTTGAGTTGAAAGTTGAAAATGCTGTTCGGGAACCGATTTTATTTCATCAAAAATGAAACTGAACCTTCATGCTGAAGGTTAATGTAGATCGTTACCTAGATCGTTCGTAATGTAGGTTAATGTAGATCGTTACTACACCTTGATCAATGATTTTTTATTTGAAAATATGGATGACATGCATTCACATGAAATGTGGTTTCAACAGTATGACGCTAAATGACGGTAAATGCTATATGGTGGTCGGACAAATTGACCTAGTCAGTTGACCTCCAAAGCCATTTGACATTTCTCGATTATTTTCTGGAACTATATTTAAAATCACTATATTTATGCTGGTTAACCACGTAACCAAATGACGTCTTGGAGTCCAATTATATAATATTGTTCGGGTTATGCTTGACATACAACCAGCATTGGCCGCGATGGCCATATACCCGAAATAATTTTTAAATGTTAATACCAAGTGTCGATTTTTCAAATAAATAAAAAAATTTAAAATTCAATCGTGTTTAAAAAAAACAGCCGAAATAAATTTCGTCGAACTATAACATCCACACTATACATTATAGAATAAAAAAAAATATTGTTTTTGATCCTGGATGATGGTTTTGTAAAATTATTTATCTCAAAAAATCTTTCAATTTACATTTCCGTTTTCAAATATTAATTAATTAATTAAAAAATTTCTAACTACTGTTTTTTTTTTTTCTTTTTTAACTTTCAGACCTTTTGTCACCATTTAAAGTAACTATTATAATGAACAAAATAAGTAACATTTTATAAACATTCTTTAGAAAACCCATTTTGGTGATATTTCAACAAAAAAAAAAAAAAAAACAAAAACAAAAAAGAATTTTTTGTACCTTTATATGGAATCGTTTTAAATAAAATAATTTTTTTTTTTATATTTATTTATTATTCAAACTGATAGGATCTCTTCCATTTTTAATCGTGAAATCTTTAATTCCGATCTCGGCCTTTTTGTTTTTTTTTTTTAATTTTATTCATTCTAAAAAAATAAAAACAAAAACAAAAAAAAAACTGAATTCTTTAGAAGAAGAAAAGACTAAGCATAGAAAATGACACTATTTTTTTGTTGTTTTTGTTTTTTTTTTTTCGAAATTTTAAAATTAAACAAATAGTATGCAAATCACTTCATTAGTCGCACGTTTTATTGTAACGATTTTATCGCTAGAAAATTTTTCAATTTCAATTCACTTTAAGTTAAAAAAAAGGGTCTATCGTATATCTTCAGCTCTGAATGATTGAATGTTTGGAATGAATGAGTCATGAATTTGATAAATAATAATTAAAGCAGTAATAAATTTTTTTGAACATGTAGTTCGTAGTCGTCTTAAATAGAGGTAAATAACACATTAACTTTTACATCGAACTTTATTAAAATTTGGGCGGCGTATAACATCAACAAAATTAAACAAATTTTGCCCGGGTCCCGTACAGATATATGAAGAGTAGTAGGTCTATCAGTACCGTTAGCAAACCGGTAGAAAGCCATACTACCACGCTAGATATTCCATTCAGTCACTCATTGTCGCAGCTACAAAAAATAAAATGACACAGACTTGAATACTTCCTTTGCAGATGCCTAACATTAGCCAAGGTCAGTGGCGGGACTTTAGGTGAGGTTTCCCCTAACAATTTAGGTATTTTTGCGGAAAACAAATTTCAAATATTAACTTTCCTAATCAGACGGGATGAATTTGGTACTGAGTTCCTTGAAAGAGTGATAAAGGTAATACCGTGTAACAATATGTCCGGATCTTCAAGGAAATTGAAAATATCAGCAAACGATAGAGCCCCCTGGATTTAGTTAATAATTTTTTTTTTAATTTTGAAGTAACGGCTCCTTCTGCTCTTAAAAAACTGATACGCATGCTCTGGAACACCCGGTATATGCATAATCTATATTATAGATATAATATATACATCAACTCCACTCTTATGTATATATATAAAAATATATATACCCTAACTCCACAACTGAACACAATTTTTCCTATAACTACCATTAACAAAATAATCACATGACTTTTAATTTACAAAAAATATTACCCACTCCTGATCAAATAAAAAAAATATTAATATTTTTTAATTCATATTCAACAAAAAAAAAAAATAACAAAAAAAAAGTGATTCCATTCAATCAATCGTTTGAATTCAACAACACTTCAATTGAGTTGAATTGTTGAAGAGTAGAAACACATTAAAATGAGTTATGAAAATCGGATATGAGAGTAGGTAGGTAGGTAGGTAGGTGCCTTTGACTAAATAAATAATAAATGATATGAAATGCGGCATTCAATATATTGAATGACAGTAGCTTGCGTTGGAATGTCATCGTCTGTCATATTTTGTATCACCATCGTAATATGAAACTATAATAATTTTATTGTATTATCTATATTGGGGCATATATAGTAGGGTAAGAAGGAGGACGGGTGGCGATCTCAAGTATAGAAATTGTAAATTATAGTTAAAAATAATTTGTTTTTGTGCTTGTTGTTGTTTTTGTTTTTTTTTTTGTGAATTTAGAATCACTTATGGATTGTATATGGAGAATGAAAGAATGAAACACCTGAAACACCTGTGTATTAAAACTGACTTTATAATTGATTATAGGAAAAATGCATTTTTGTTATTTTTGTTTTGTTTGTTTTTTATAATAGTTAATTTATTTTATATAATTTTTTTTTTTTGTTTTATAAAAGAAAGACAGTTAACAAAAGATTTTTACTTACTATGTAGGTTTTTGTTTGCTTTTTTGCTTTTTTTTTTGAATAAAATGCACAGGAAATTCTCAGTTTGTTTAGTTTTGTTTTGAATTAGATGGGGGTTAATTTTTTATTCTAAAGAAAGATTTAAACAAAAACAACAAAATACAAAATTTGCATTTAAAAAGTTAACTTTTTTTTGTTTATGTTTTTTATGTAAAGAATTTTTTTGGTTTTGTTACGCAAATTAAATATTAAAATTAATTGCGTTTCGGTTCGTTCGTGATGTGAGATATAATTTTTTTTTTTTTATCTAAGTTATTAATTTTATTTAATTAAATTAAATTAAAATTTTGTTTTCTATTATTGATGACAGTTTGGGTTTTCTGTTGGTTTTAATGAATAGTATTGTTCTTCATGTTAAAATTTAATGAAATATAATAAATAATATATATATTATCTATATTGTAAATAGAATATACTGTGTATAGAATACAATATTGATTTCGTATATGTAGTAGCTGTCACTGAATTGATAGGTTTCATTTACAGAAATCTTGATAATTAATCTAGTAATGTTGTTTCGTTCAGACCTCTTTCTGGATCTACCTAAAGCTTTTAACTGTCTAAATCATTCAAATCTTCTAAATAAACTTCACAAAGCTTGTATAAGAGAAGTATAGCATTAAACCTTCTTGCTAACTATCTTAAAACTCATATAAACCCAGAGTATCGAAAACGAAACATATAACGTTTTCCGGCATAGTAGTCACCCGGTGTGTATTTTAAATTAAACTAAAATTTATTATTTAATTTAAAACAAATATCTAATTTACCTTTTTTTTTTCAAATGTGATAAAAAGCATGTTTGCCGATGGCTTGAAAAGTCCGAATATCGAGTTTTTTTTTCATTCTTGTTAAAATAAAAAAAATCATTTAAATAAACTAAATCAAAGTCATAGTAATAATTTAATCACAATATAAAACTAATCCAACAAAATTTGTAGCTACAGGGTGACTTTTTCAAGCAGTGTATCGAAAACGATACATCAGGCTTAAACGATATCTAAAAATTTTCATATAAAAAAAAATTCTAGATTCTTTTTTATTGTTTTTTCGTCTTCCAAGCAATAATTATACAAATACTGCCTTTATTACGGACCACGTATTCTGCGATTGAATACTTGGAAATCAAATAACAAGTTATGCTAAATGGGCGTCAATAGCTTGCTGATAAGAGTCAAGAATTCAATACCTGGTCTTAAATTCTTGGAAATATAATACCAAGCCACTATAAAATCAACGTCAGTAAATTAGTATAAATATCACAACCGATGTTCAATCGTTATCAGTCGGAATATAAAAGAGGGTTAAAATAAAGTTAATATAAGATAAACAGTTCAAAAATGTTCAGAAAAAAGTATTTCAGTTTACGAGACATATATATCTTATGGAACTTCAGAAGAAAATGATAGCCTATATGGACTAGGAGAAAACGTAATTTGGCGCTTATTAGCATCAAATGTAGAAAATCAAAACCAACACACCGTTACGTTCGATAATTTCTTTATATCACACAAACTTATGGGCTACCTTTCATCACTTGGTTATTTTGCAACTGCTAAGGTTTTTGTTTTCACAAAATAGTTATAAATACTATGTTACATATAAAATTAGCTATTGTTTTTTCCAAAAGGAACTGTTCCAGATGACCGTACAAATAAAGCAAAACTTTTTGATGTAAAAGAAATGAAGAGCAAAGAACGTTAAATCAGCGAATTGTGTTTTGATCCTTCAAATCAGATTCTTGCTTTGTGATGAAATGACAATTCTGTCGTAACTGTTTTCTCAAATTTTTTAAAACATGAGCCAATGCAAGCTACTAAACGGTTCGACCACAAAAGCAAAAAATTTATAAAGATAAACATGCCGAATCCGATTTTTGAATAAAACCGCACAATGGTTAGAGTTGATCTATTTGACAATGCTATAAATATTTATCGAATACAAAAAAGCAATAAAAATGGTATTGGTCTCTGTTTACTAATGCTTTAGATGTACAGCAACTTGAATTCCGAGTTTTTCTTTTTGAGTGTTTGCTGAAATCCGCGAAAATATCTTTAAGAAAAGAATTAGCACTAAAAGAAAGCGGATAAAGCTCAGGCACTTCAATTAGATATAACCGTGAGGATCATAATATCATCCATAGTGAGAAACGTGCTCGATGCCGTAACTGCAAAAATCAAACTGTTTATTCATGCACCAAATGTGGCGTTAATTTGCATCCGAAATGTTCTTTATCATATCATAGTTAGGCAAGCTGATGATTTGCAAACTGATGACCTGATAATTTCTTAAGATTAAAATTAGTCAAAACAATAAAATTCTTTTTTTTATAAATTAAATTGTTATTTTTTTTTGTAAGGATATTTATTCATTTCAGGAAGTTCTTATAATAGATTTTTGAAGACATTTTTTTTTTTTGGAAAAATTATATCGTTTGATCCTGAAGTTTCGTTTTCGAAACACGTAATATATCCTCTCCAAAATATGATATCAAATACGTTATTTTTTTTTTCTTAATTAAGTTAAAAGTAATTTATGTATAAATTTTTATGACTCTGAGTGAACTGGATCTATTTGCGGGGCTATATGGGTTAATGGTAAAGATCTATGTGTCTGCGCCAACAAAACCCCAAGTTGTTGGAGGATATTATATTACAGATGAAGATATTGACACTATTGGTCTAAATAACTATAAAAAATATTTTCATGTAGAAAAAATAGACGTGGTGGTGGAGTAGGCATGTTTATTCATATTTCAATAAATGTCCCAAACTAAAATATTTTGTGTGAGGACTATAACAGAAAATAATAGAAACTACACTATAAGTAAATTTTTCACTTTATTAGACTCACGCTTGGATGAACTAAAAAACAATAATTCTGTTCTTCAATAAGTGACTTCAACTTTAATATAAAGAATAAAACTGATAATATTTACTGATTACAAAATAGCTACTGATAGATATAATGGTTACTGATTACAAAACAATAGTTGAATCCAATGGGTATATTATATTTGTGATGACTATGAAATCATCGGAAGGAATGATTATATATACAATCATATAAATAACAATAACAGTAAATGTATTAAAAATATGACAGATTGGAATGTTTTTAAGCTTCATTTAAGAAATGCCAAATTTGACATGTTGTCATGTGTTGTCGAGGTTGTGTGTAACAATGTAGTTTCTACTTTAAAAATGTGTCTTTAAATATCTACAAAACAAAAAACATAAAATATAGTAAATAATAATGGATTGACAATGAATGTATCAAATTATTTAAGATTAAAAATTATTGGCAAAACATTGACATTACAAGATCTTAGTAATGTTTATTTTAAAGATAAATATCATTTTTGGCTAAATAAAGTATCCTCAACTAAAAGAAAAAAACGAAATTACTACGATACATATTAATTCCAGAAAAGTGTAAATAATCTAAAAGAAACCTGGAACGTAATAAATGATATAGTAAATGATAATATATCACACATAGTAAAAGCAATGAGTTTTTCAATGTACTAGAAAATAATCCAAGTGGAAGAATTAGAAAGTCCCAAGAGTTTAACAATCTATACTGCAATATTGGAAAACTAATGGTGAAAAATATTAAATCCATTTATGAGCCATGTAACAGAACAAACAGAAGAATGTATCTCAAAAACATAACTAAAAAAGATAGAAATACATAACTCTACTAATAGCAGTTGTTGTGCAGATGAAATTAGAATGCCAATAATCAAAATGTTAATCTATTTAGCAGAGCACTATGTCTGATGCACTAAAAACAAACAACGTCATTCCAATATATAAAAACTCAGGAGACAAAGCTGATTTTAATAATTTCAGGCCCATTTCAATAAATTAAATTATTAGCAAGACAATTGAAAGCTATATAAGCCAGCAACTTACTGAATTTATCTCAAAGTAATTTTTTGTCAAGGTTACAATATGGCTTAATAAAAAAATCAAACCATTCTTCTACATTATTTGATGTTATAACATTTGAGGGTAACACATTTTCAAAAAAAATTCAAATATGTTACAAACAATACAAAATAAAACCATAAAAAATATTATTTTTTAAATATATATAATGACTTTCCGGATATGACACAAATAGTACATATACACAATATAAAATACAGTAATATAAAATCAAACACACAATAAACATCCAACAATGATATGTTGATGAACACGAAAACAGCTAATCAAATGCGTTTGTATGGCGACAAAAATCTAAATCGGCTAAACACTAGCATCCGACTATATAACGAGCTACCGCCTAATATAAAAAAATTACCATAAAAAAAATTAAAAAGAGAGATAATTAAATATGGAAATCTCGAATTTGTACATGTATGACGTATGTATATTACTGAATGTCCTACCAAACATATACATAGTACTCACAACATCTTGCCAATTAAGTTGATGATTGAATCCAAATTGGTTACTCATGTTTATTTGATAGTAACAGAAAATATAAATTCAAGCATCTTACCGAGAAAAAACAATGAATACCATGGTACACACAAGATCAGCAGGAAATATTAAAATAATATCCTCCAGTATCAGATTCAATGGACTAGATACCCTATATAATAGAGCATACAAGTTGTATAATACCATTCCTAGTTCGATGAAAGATATTAATAGTTTAAAAAAATTCAAAAGAAAAATAAAAAAATAATGTAAAAATAAAAATTTTTAAAATATACTTTTATCGAAACCAAACTAGCCCCCTAAAAGGTAGGAAATAAAACTAGTGGTGGATGTTGAGCATCTAGAACTACTATAAGATAAAACACAAAAGTATATAATGAATCTTGCCAGAATATTGTTAATGGAAATTTGGAACCGCTTTGTGATGTTCTTTTAATATTCGTGATTTTTTTTCAAGCGACATCCACCACTAGTTTTATTTCCTACCTTTTAGGGGGCTAGTTTGGTTTCGATAAAAGTATATTTTAAAAATTTTTATTTTTACATTATTTTTTTATTTTATAATTTTTAATTTTAAGTGAAACCTATAGGTATTATAATTTCACAAAGAGTATATAAGTGTAAACTCTTCTGTCTATAATAGAATTGGTTTTTTAAATATGCCTGAGTCGTGCTAGGAGTTGTTCGGCAGCAACCCGAACCAGCCCACATTTTCGAAATTGGTAACAGTCGTATTTCTTTATTTGTGTAAAAATATCTAAGTGTAAATTTTCAAGCCTGTAATGCAAATGGTTTTCAAATATGGCTGAGACATTCTAGGAGTTGTACGACAGCATCCCGAACCTGTCATTTGATAGCTTTGTAAAGAACCGTGTCCGGTTGGTTTTTTTATCATGAGTAACTGTGCAAAATTTCAGAACTCTATCTTAAAATTTTTTAAACAAAATTATTTTTTTTCTTTTTGCGTTTGTTTTTAATATTAACAAAAAAATTCCAACCTATCTACCAAACATATATACATATATACATACATATCTACATATAGACACTGGCAAGTTAATATAAAAGTATATAATAAATGTATATTATATTTCCAAAATTTAGTATATAATAGAATTATTAAATTGAATATGTTTAAATAGTTAGTAAGTATGTACAGTAGGTTAAGTTTAGTGATATATCTTATCTTTGTTTTATTAATTTTAAATATTAAATTATTTTATAATAAGTGAATCTTGCTGGTATTGTTATTATTTTGTTTTTCTATTATCCTATACTATTTACATTGAATTATATTAGTATTTTGTATATTTTGAATTTTAGTTTACACTGATCTATTTTATTAGATTATATTATACACTCTGTATGAGCAATTGGGCTCATTTGAGAATTTTTAAATAAATAAATAAATGTTTAATTTGTCTTCTCTTGTTCTTGCTAAACTAAGACTAAATTAATATAAGTACATTATTATATTTAATTATGCTTTAATTTACTTGTACAATTTTCCTTATTTCTAATTTTAATAATTAAGAGCTTATACTAATGTATTTACACCTATGACTTTTAATTCAGTTAAACTAACCTGAACTTTTCTATTAAAAATATGTTTATTTTTTAAGAATTTATTTTTATCTTCAAACTTAAAAGCTAACTTAATTAAAAAAAAAAAAAAAAAGAACAAAAAAACCTAATTGGTAAAAGGTTAATCCACAATCGCTCTTATTAGCGGATTTACTGAATTTAGACAGCTCTCTAGAACGCCTGCTTTTCTATCTTTGCTATTTGTCCGGAAACAGTATTAAGATTTGCTATGCTATACAATCTGTTGATGGAAAAATAAAACGATTTAGCCAAGATTAATTTTAGGATCGCATTTTGTTTTCTCTGCAGCAGATTTAAGTCTGTTTTCGCAGCTCTCTCCATATAGGGAATACGTATAAAAGAACATTGCGAAAAATGGCTTTAAATATTATTAGTTTGTTTTCAGTACAGTTAGCCTGGATTTTTTATTTATAATTGGATATAGCGTTTTTATATATAGATCTATTTTATTATAGATTTTTTTTAAATAATTGTATGAATTTTACTTTCAAATGAATTGTTCGAAGTATCCGCATTAGTCCTAAGGTACTAAGTGTTGAAGTTAAAAATATTTTATGTATACTCTAACACGAGCTGCAAGCTCTTTTGAGATATTTGAAAGAAATAAATAAATTAAAAATAAAAAAAATTAAAATTGGTGTTCCCCAGGGAAGCATTTTAGGTTCTTTTCTTTTTTTCGTTTACATATAAATGATATCGATAAACTTAATCTCACCGGGAAGCTGTTCTTATATTCTAATGAAAGTGCACTCTTTTACAATTAAAATTATTTCTTTGTAAACAATATTTCGGTCTTTTTCTGATGGAGTATAAGTAAACACTTTCCTTGATATTGCGGTATTCTTGAAATAAAGATATATTCGCCTTTTCCATAATCAATTTGCGCAGATGCAAAGTTGTTATTCTTAATCTGGTACCATATTTTTGGCTGCTTCAAATTTCATAGAAGCAATATTGAAGCTACTACTTTAAATTCCAGTTGATGAGGAGGGACAACTTCATTTGCATCGATAGCTATATCTATTGATTTGTATACATGGACCCCCTAGAACATTCTGTCTGCAGTACATTCTGATTAATAAAACGTATTGTCACATTTTTGTGGCTAATTCACATAGCCATGTAAAAATTTTATACTGATTCCTAAAATTCGAAAATACCTTTTCCAGGACAATAAATGTTTTGTTTATTTTTCATAGAGTACCTATTAATAAATTTTCAAGTTTGTAACCCAATCTTTTTTTGAAACATTCCTGATAGGTGCTAGGGGTTGTGTAGCACCGACCCGAACCAGTCAAAATTTTTGAAATCGATAATAGTCATTTTTCTTTATTTGTGAAAAAATATCTAAGTGTAAATTTTCGAGCCTGTAACGCAATTGGTTTTTGAAATATTCCTGAGGCTTGCTAGGAGTTGTACGGCAGCAGCCCGCACCTGTGATTTGATGGCTTTGTAAAGCATGGTGTCCGTTTTCTTTTTTGACGATGAAGAACTGTGTAAAATTTCAGAACTCTATCTTTAAAACTGGGGATGTGTATAGCGAACAAACAAGCAACCAAACAAACAAACAAGCAAACAAACGAACAAACTTTCCCTTTTATAAGTATAGATTATATCTTGATTCATAGTCATATAACTTATTTAATTTCTGGTTGGGGATCAACTTATGACTTCATTCTAAAACTGTTGTTAACTTCATTTTTTTTTATAAGCTTCAGTGCGCTACGTACCTTTATTTTTTACGTACTTGGTTGGAATAGGTACTTGTCTTTGGTTGCGTTGGGATAGTGAAGGTGAAGATTTTTTTTTATCTCTTCTTTATTTTTATAATCAGCTAAATATATTTCTGATAGTTCATAATTTTTATCAAAGAAAAATAATTTATTTTAATTGTATCCGAAATTCGGGGTAGTTTAATATAAAATCGTAGTCAATATTTCGTTATGAATTTTTTTCCATCAATTCAATTTATCATCGACACTATATGTTTTTATTGATTTATCTTAAATAACAACTCCTGATACATAGTAATTTATTCAAAAAAAAAAAAAAAAATTAAATTTAAATCGGTGGTGTTATAGCCGCAATTTACATTAGTGAAATTTTAAATTGAAATTTCTAATTGAAAATTAAAAATAATTGAAAAAATATTGGATTTTGCTACTTCTCCTTATAAATATCAATATCATTTAAAAGAATAATAATGAAAATCGAACTTATTTTTATTTACAGATTATATAATGCTTACTTGCTTAAGATTTATTTATTTCTTTATATAAATTATGAATAACACTTTTGCCGCAAGTCGTAATTAATCAAAACTTTTTACTAATTAAGTTTTAAAATTCTATGACGTTATTTTACAATACCACGATTATAATTTTCTGTTTTTACTGGTACTTGGCTCAATCGGTAATTGTCAAATGCCAATAAAACAATATCAACAATGTACCGGGTACGTCCTGAATCTTGATTGTTTTTTTTAATTTTTTATACTGTAATTTTTGATAAATTCAAATTTTTTGAAATCGAATTATAACTTTCTCCACATATTGCCTTCTGAACGATTAAATTTCTGATTTCTTCATAAACTGGTCTAGAACGTACCGTGGCGATTAATTAATTGATATTGATATACATGAAATGTAAATTTAATTAAATCAAGATCATAAATATTACTCTATTCTTTTTTCTCAATTGATAACGGTAATTGCTCTCTTATCTTTCTTTATTTCATTCCTTAATGGTTTTTGTTGGCTTACAAAGTATGGATCGTATTAATTAATTTTTTTCTTCTTGTTTTTTGAGTTTTATGAATTAAACTAATTGCGTATATGTTGTTGTTGTTAATATAATATATTTTAACTACTACATTTTGTTACTAATTAAACAAGCTATCCAAAAAGTATAATATTATTGGAATACAATACTATATTTACTAAAAAAAAATAATGTATTGAAAATATTGTTTAAAGAAAATGTAGGGTACGTATTAATAGTGTGTTAGGACTTGTACAATCTAAAATGTCGATAATTCAAAATTAAAAACTGTTTAACGAAACAAAAATTTTACTTTTATTTAATCCAACATCACTAAACCGATTAAAAAACAAATTACTTTAACTGTTTGTCAAAATTTTTATTAAAAAAAAAGTATTTTGTAATTTAAGTAAAACAAAAAAAAACAATTTTTAAAATCTGCAATTAACTCTTGTCACCAATGAAAATTACAAATTTCATACCTATTAATCTGTTTTACAACATTAATTAAAAACTTTTCTTCGAAAATTATTCAAAAAAAAAAACAAAAAAACAACAACAAACATTTTATTATAACAACAATTACATTTCAACTTACAACATTTTAAATAATTTTCTTTTAATTTAATTTCACAAAATTACTGTTAAGATGGCTATAAAAACTGAATTAAAAAAGGAAAAAAAAAAAACAAAAAAATAAAATAAAAACAAATCTTATGAATGAATTTAATCCGGAGTAACGTTTTATTTGTTAAGAAAAACGTTTCTAAAAGAATTTCCGCCCAATATATGCAATTTTTTATTATTTTTGTTTTTTTTTTGTATAAATTTTATTATTCTGGTTTCATCGCATTTCATGTGCTTTTTTTTTGTGTTGTTTTAAACTTGAATTTTATGAATTAAAATTATTGCAATTTTCATTCATGGATTTTCTGTTTGGAAAAATGTAACCATCCCCCACCACCACACATGTTCTTACATACGTCCATTATTGTGTACACTGTGTACACTGTATTCTAAGAAGTATATGAAAATTCAAGTTACAAGACGTCAGGAAGGAACTTGAACTCAAAAAGTGTTAAAACAAAAGGTAGAATATGTGTAAAGAAAAAACAATTCAGGTATAAAAATTGTGAGTAATTCAGGTAATAAATAAATACAGGTAAAATAGTCATCAAATTGAGAATTGAATATTTTCTTATTAAATGTATTTTGTGTTAATTTTCGGTGTTTTAAAACGCATTAAAAACGTTAAAAACAACAAAAAAACATAACATTTTGTTTATTTTAAATTTATTTTAAATCAAAAATTTTATTGTTATGTTTTATAAAAAAAAAAAATTGTTCTTTTTTAATTGATTGGTGGTTAGTGTCGGTCACGATTGTGATCGGTTTTTTAAAAAATAAAATCTTAAAGATATTGCAATACAAAAACAAAACATTTCGATTCACTGTTAGTATTTTTTTTTTTAAATAAATGATTGTAAAAAATTTTTAAATTTGTCATTTTTACAGGAAATTCAAAATTGTTTCTACACAATTTAAAATTGATTTTTGATTTTGTTGTTTTTTTTTTGTTTAGTTTGTTGTTGTGTAGTATATGTTAAATTAATTAATAAAAAATATCCAAAATATATTTGCGGTTCCATTTCGTAATTAAATCTCAAAATTCATTCATAGAATTTGAAAATGATGTCTTATAAATTTTACTTTTAGTTTAAGAAAGAAGAAGCCGCTGTTGTTGTGACTTTAAATGTTTATGAATGGTGAGATAATCTTTTCGGAAATTATTCTTTATGCAACATAAAAATATTTTGATTTTTAATCCGATTTATTTGATTTTATTTTGATCATTTAGTTCAATACATATTAGGGGGGGTTTATATAAATGAGAGTACGATAAGGTGATGAACAATTCGTTTTATTATACAACTTAGCCCCTTATTTAGCCATCAGTTAGAAAAGAAAGGCAGTACTTATGTATTCAATATGACCTATATATTCAATATGACAAGGCAAATAGTAGCATGTACGGGTGGTATAGTAATAATGGCAAAAAATTACATATCGTCAGTTGATTCAATACTTGTCGTATGTTCAAAAACGCCATTCGTGGCAAACTCAATTTGAAAGTTCAAACATCAATAATTTGTTTTTCTTAGAAAAAGATATTTACACGCTTTTCACATCATATCTATAAAGTTTTTCAAAATAAATGTATTGAGTCAATAATAATATGCGGAATCAATCAGATCTGTAACTTTTCTTCCTAAAATATTTCCTATGTTGCTTGAAAGAACTTTATGTATAGTTCACACATTAAAAACATAGTTCACAACTTCCCGCTGGCCCAACCTTTCTCCTACTTCTTTCTTGTTTTCTTATTAATACTATCCCTGCATTTTCCGCTCTATGCCCCACCAACAGGGTTATAGGACAATAATAATGATGATCCCTGCAACCTTTTTTAGCCAAGGGCGTGAAATAACGCTTTCTTTAATGTAGGTAGGTAAGTAGGTAGAAGTGGCCATTCCAGTTACTTCTGGAAAACCAATTAGCACTTAATTGTGCCTTTGTGAAACCACAACTCGAGTGAAGTATTGAAGAGTTTCTGTTTCATGCTCATCCTTGCAACTGCGACAGTGCGGACTGAAAGGAATACCTAGCTTAGCAGCGTGGCTTTTCATTGGCCAATGACCCGTGCTGATGGATATTACTCTTGCTATATCAGTACGAGACTTGGTTTAGAGTTGTTTGGTTTTATTGACATTATACGAGGACCATGTTTTCTTCGAGGTCGCACAGGTATTTAGTCTATGACACCTTTCATTCGCTTTGGCCAAAAAGTATGAATGGATGCGCTCCTTGACGACTCTCATTGGAGAGTAAATGTCTTTCTCATTGTGAATGGCTCTCTCATTTTCATCTATGTTACTGTGGCCAGGCACCCATAGTAGAGAAATTTAGAACCGGTTATCTAAGCTTCCAATTTCGTTTCGGTATTGTTCCATTAGCTTAGAACAGATAGTGTCCGCCACCAAAGCTTTGATAAAGGCTTGACTATCCGTGAAGCTGGTGACTTTTATGTTTTCAATGTTACATGAAAACTCACAGCCGCATGGAATGATTTTGTAGTTGAAAAATCAAGCCTCAGATTTAGTATATTTGATATTTTTTTATTATCATATTAATAACCAAAACTTATATAGTCACTTACATTAATCACATTTATACGACCAAAAAAAAAGTAACAGACCTACTATATGTTATCAATTAATCTGGATACATTTTTCTTTATTTATTAAATTTGAAATACTATAAATTATTACTGAACTAGAATGGGAGCTCTTCATTTCGAAGAAGCTGTAGTCCATTGTATGGGGGGTAGATATGTAGGTACAAGTGATTATTCCATTCGCTTATAGAAAACCAATTAGCAACTTACTTGTACCTTTTTGGTTTGTTGGTTTCTTTTAGATGATCACTCTCCCATTATCACTCTTCCAAAGAACTCAGTCAGAGTCAGAGTCATCCTGTGCGATTGAGAAGCTTCATCAGATCACCAATTTTCCTTTCTGCAATAGTAACTATATCGTTAGGAGAACCTCACATAAAGCCCGGCGTTTACATAATGTTCAGCGCAGCTGCAAAGATAGTGGTCAAGAGTTTTTGTTTTATTTTATTTTTTGAAACCGCGACAATGGGATTGTACTTGGCAGCGTGGCTTCTTATTGGCCAGTAACCCGTATACTGATAGCTAGTGCTCTTGATATATCAGTACGGGACCTGACTAAAAATTGATTGGTTTTGCTGATGTTCTACGAAGGCCATGTTTACCTAGAGGTCACACAGATATTTTACTTTAAGCCAACTTTCCAACTGCGGGTATAAATATTAATAGATATGTTCAGCGTACAATTACATGTATTTTAGAATAATCTAACTGTGCTTGTTAGGCCGATCATTGCTTCGATTTGGTCAAAAAAATTAAATATCAGTAATTTTGTACATAACAAAAAAAACATAACAGTCTTCTCTATTCGCTGAATTCTAATCTTTAATTCTTTCCAAAATTTCTAAATCGTTTGTTTTTTTTTTAACATGTGTGGTTTTAATTTTTGGAATTAACAAAAGATTTGTGAAATTTTAATACGAATTCAATTATAATAACAACACTTAAAACCTATTGTTCCATAATATTAACTATTGAATGTAAGTTATGGAGTTGTATTCGAATTCAACTTATTTTAGTCACCAAATTTATATTTATATTATGTATAACAATAATTTAAATTGATTTTAGTGAACCACCACACAGTCATGCCCTCATCATTTCAATAATTTTTTTTTTTTTAACACTTTCAATAAATTCTTTTATTTTTACACCTATATATGGTACCCCACATATCTCTTCCACCAACAATTAGAGTGGTTTTTTGTCCTCTATTTTTTTTTTGAATTTATTTAACACCATGACCATCAGCAGTGAAGAATTGATGAAGAAGCTATAATAAAGGACACACAAAATAAATTGAATTCTTCTTTTTGTAATTTCTTGAAATGTTTTTTGTTGTTGTTGTTTTTTTTTCGCTGGAAAGATTTTGTAAATATGATAAGCCACAAAAATCAGAAAAAATGAAAATGAAAAATGCTAAGAAACAATGCTTCATTCATTCCGTACTATAATAAAAAAAAAAAAAAAAAAAAAAATATTTGAAGTTATGGTAAAAGAGAAGTTAATACCAAATGAATGTACACAGAAGATGAAAATTGAATTTTGTGAATAAAAGGTAATTTCATTCAAGAAAATTGTGTTGTTTTTTTCAGTTGAGTTTTTTACATTTTAAAACAAGAAAAGTTCATCTTTTACCAGCATTATCCCTCTTCTGTTTTGTATATAGCCACTTTTATTAATCCTTTATTAAAGTTGATAAGATGAAATTTACTCTTGATGATGTCGTTAGGACACAGAGAAAAATATTTATTTATTATAATTTAAGTAAGGCATATTTAATCGATCTAGTCCTACCTCATAGTGTTATTTTATTAAAGAGCTTTGCAAAGAAGCAAGATTTATTTGCACTTCTTAAGTCCCAACTCCGAGTTTTTAGCATATTTTAATACTGCATCATATCTACGTTTAGTTGGATTTGGGTAGACCCTTTCTATTAAATATATCAACTATATATATTTTGAGGTAGAGTCGAAGGGCGAAACTTCTACAAAAAATTAAGCAACTGGCAGCTGGCTATAAGCCCGCAACGCACGCGCTAAGAGATAGTATGGGAAATTTGGTTACCAAAGCGAAAGAGATATTAGAGACATTTAAGCAGCACTTTGAAGAAGAGTTAGCAAAACACACAATTGTCATTATCAACGATCTCCCGCTACCTTATTTAGACATTATAGACCAAGCCATTAGCAATCTGAAAATTAATAAATTTACTGGACCCATTCCTATAGACTCTCCGCTGAACTATTCTAAGCTGGAGGCAAAATTTTGGTCAACAGCATACACCAAATCATTAGAAATATCTGGATGAAAAAAACTGTGCCCAATGACCAAAGTATCAGTTCTATATGGCCAATTTAAAAATAGGACGATGCAATGTCTTGTAAAAACTATAGAGGAATATCCCTACTAAATATCGCATATAAAATCCTATCCAACAATTTGTACGGATCATCGTGATACTTTCATTGTCAGTTATCAATGCGGCTTTCACACTGGAAAAGCAACAAGCGACCAAATGTTCGTACTTAGGCAAATGCTACAGAAAACCCATTAGCTTCAAATCAATAAACATCACCAATTTATCTTAATTTGGCTTGCATATACCGCAGTAAGTTATACGCTGCGATATCGGAATTCGGTGTACCAGTCAAGCTCATTCGATTGTCACAAAAGATAATTGTAAACCCAAGATGTGCTGTGATGATTAGAAATACTAAAAACAAATTCAGTCTCAAAATTAAACCGGCCCTAAGAGTTCTAACTTGACAATACAAAACAAACTTCTGAGATAAAATCTGTAAATAAAGAAATCTAGAATTTTGCAACAAGTCATAAAAAAGGCCGGAACACCATGGAAATGTCGACATAGCTCCTGGCTGCAATATAAATATAGTCAGACAACTCAAAAAAGTAAAACCCTTTTGTGTTAGTACAGCAATAATATGTGTTAGTACAGCAATAATATGTCAAAGGAAAAGTTAGATAGACATTGCTGGATGTAGTCTACATTTAAAATTAAAATAAAGTCAAGAAAAAAATTGTTCATGAGTCCTTTAGAACCAGATCACAATATATTAAGGGTGTAATTTAGTTGGCCACATGTAATACCAAGTTACGGAGCTCATTGTGTCTTCTAAAGATTCCCACCACCCTATGTATAAATGAAAAAAAAAATATTTTTAGTAACAAAATCCATCAAACTAAAGCACGCTACATAGGTATTGGAATTTGCTTCAAAATCGTATTTTATTCCTTGTTTAAAATCTGATTTAAGATCACCAAATTATTTAGTCGCTGATTCATCAACATTTAAAAATCGGCTATGTGGATGGCAATTGGACGATAATTATTAAAATTGTCCTTACTTCCACTTTTATGATGATAGTGATAATACTTGTTTTAATCAATCTAGTGAAGTTGAGGTTTCAAAAGATTTGTTATTAAATGTGACCAAGGAAGGGTCAGTTTCCGGGAAAACTTATTAATAAATTTGCTTGAGATATTGTCAAAACCTATGGCATCTGTTTTTTTTTTGTTCGACCATTCGACTACGAAAGGCAATCTTAAAGATTAAATTTTATAACCAAATAGGGGATACTTGAACAATTGATTTTGCAGCAACTCCTAATATGGTTATACGTACAATTCTGTACTACTGTATGGGTCTGTATTTTCTAAATGGATTGAAGGTTTCCTTTCGAATAGTTCGATTCGCGTCTTAGTAGACGGCTTCACGTGTCAAAAACTTAATATAAATGCTGGTGTTTCGCAAGGACAACTTTCATCCACTCTCTTTTTGATTTTCATCAACATTTTCAATTTACTCCAAACAACTTTCAATCCAATCCACAGTTTTGCTGATGATAGTGGTGACATCCTTCGATTTTCTCCATAAATCTAATGCTACAACTACTGAAGTTGGCACATAGAAGATAGTAGTTGTTAACATGATTAGCTGTGAATTGTTAACATGACAGCTGAAATCAAAGCGCTGATTTCTCTTCTTAAACAAATCCAACGCGAAGCAAGAGGAGCCACAAATGCTCACCCCTACACTGTGGAAATTTTAAGTTGGCATAAAATAGGTTATGGAAGTTCGTTCATAGCTCGCAATTCAAATATGTGGGATCATATTCCTCCCAATATGTTTCCACATTCAAATTACAATTTGCACAAGTTTAAAGAAAATATTAATACCTTTATTCTTCAACTTCCTATTACTAATCTATCGACCTCTTTTTTTCTTCCTAATTTATCCTATCCTATCCTATTCCAACCAAGCGTCACGTAAGTGATAAAGGTATTTTCATAGCTAACGCTTTGGCTGTTTATAAAAACAAAAAATGTAACCACATAAAAATATCCAGCCTAGTTATGCAGATGGACGTATATCGCATCAAATTGACCACATAATGATAGACGTATAGAGGAGCTGATATCCACTCTGACCACTTCCAAGTTACAGCTCAGTTTTATTTTTTTTATCTAACACAACCGACTACGAAAACCAATTCTAATAAATATCAAATTTGTCTCCCCAAATTTTTTTTTTCTGTGTTCGTCATAAATCTTCAGTAGAATCAAAAAAATAAACTGTATATATGTTGGGTACTGGAGAGTGTCAATGGTTATAAATTTTATTTTTCGAATATCTCATCGTGTATTTTGTATTTATAATATAAAAGCCAAAATAGCCAACATACATAAGTTAAGTGACGATTACTTAAAAACAAAAAATAACTATCAAAAATCTGAATTCTGATGATTATAAAGCTGGTGGTGGTGGCTCAGTCATTTTTTTCATTTTTTCTTAACTCAAAACACTCAAGACAATTCCATTTTCTTTGATTATTTTTTTTATTTATTTTTATTTTTTTTTCTTCAATTTAAATGATTCTACCTCAAAAAAAAAAAACAAAAAAAAACACAAAAAAACAAAAGCGAGCGAATTTAAAAATAGCATTCATGTTATGGTGATTTCTCAATGCAACCTTTAAGGGCCAATTTGAAGCTATTGACACAAAATATATGAAACAAAATAAAACAAAAAAACAAACAATAAAAAAAAAAAAATTTTAAAACAGCATCCGGTCGAGATAAATTCTCGCCTTATTAGGTGATAAAAAAACAACACAAAAAAAAAAGTATTCAGTTTGCAACTGACTTTTTGTAAAATAAATAAAAAAAAAATAAAAAACGTTTTTAAACTGTGATTTGTTGTAGACGACTTCACTACATAAAATTTCATATTGCAATTTAAGATTTAGAATAAGAAAAATGTGGTATCTATATAATTGGAGAAAAAAAGAGGGGGGTAAAACTGCAATTATAGCAGTAATTGATATAATTAGATTTCAATTGAAGTTTTTGTTTACAAAAAGTTTGTTTGGCTGGCATTTAATATATGCCACCCAGACCCATTGACCATTTTTAATGATTGCATGGCATTGTAAATATAAATACTGTTATTACAGGAATATAATATTCAATAGATAATTTTAAATTTTTGAAAAAATTGTAAATAACTTAACCCATTAAAATATGAACATTTTCTTTTTGTTTTAATTTTCTATTTTTTATTTAAAATCAGTTCGGTAGAAAACAAAAACCGAAATTTTAAAAAATAATTCTCAGTCTCATATATTTTTTATGTATCTTCTCCTCCAAACCCCTTCATCAGACACAGGACCATAAATGTGACGAAAAATTTTTCTCTCAAAGATACCAAGTGCATGCTCGCTTGCTTTTGGTAATGTCCGCTATTCAGAACCATATAGCAGCACCGGAAGGATAAGCGTTTTGTTTAATTATGCCTTGGTATTTTGCGATATGAACTTTGAACCTAGTTCTTTGGACAAACCGAAGTAGAAACGGTTTGGTAGGGTAATTCTTCGCCTTACTTCAACATCGATGTTAACGATCGATGTTGATGGATGTAAGTTCCAAGGTTGGTTCCAAGGTAGATAAATTCCTGACTATACCTCAAAATTATATTAGCCGACACTGATGTTGTGTCATATATGGTGTTGTGAAGACATTTTATTTGTCGACAGCATATATTTGGTTTTATTCTCATTTTTGAGAAGACCCGCTTTACCTGCTTCCTCTTCAATCTGTGCAAAGAGTTCGATGACTGCTGGTCGTGATGTTCCGATAATATTAACGTCATCAGCGAAACCCAGGAGCTGCATCGTTTTGTAAAATATCGTGTTCACACCGCAACGTCGCACTATATGCTCCAACATCAGATTAAAGAAATTACATGACAGCGCATCGCCTTGTCGGAATCCGGGGCACGTTCGAGATGAATCAGAAATGTGTCTCCCAATCCCCACAAAACACCGGGTGTTTTACAGGGTCATTTTTGACAAACGGATAAGTTTGGCTGGGAAACCAAATTCCGACATTGATTCGTAAAGCACAGATCAATGTACGCTTTCATAGGCAGATTTAAAATCCATAAAAAGATGGTGCGTATCGATTTGAAATTCGACAGCCTTCTCCAGGATCTGCCTTAATGCGAACACCTGGTCGGTGGTTGATTAACCAAGACGGAAGCCGCACTGATAGTTTTCTATCATAGCGTTACAATTGGGCTTCAGTTGTTTGCACAGAATATTTGAGAGGATCTTATACGCAACATTTAATATGGATATTTCTCTATAATTGGCTCAGGATGTGGAATCGCCCTTTTTGAATATTAGAGATATTGAACTTAAGCTCCAGTTATCAGGCATGCTCTCCTCCTCCTCCTTGTATGCTATGGCTAACTCCGGTGACTGAAGATATCGAAAGTTAAAATTCCTATTTTGGCTGTTGCGTCATTTTTTTGACATTGGATTTTCGTGCCCTGAACTGGGCCACAACTAGGAAGGGGTCAGAGTCGATGTTATCTCCTTGATAGGTACGTACATCCGACACACTGGTAGCATATCGGACGTTAATCATAATGTGGTAAATTTGATGGACGTACACATCCGGAGATAGCCAGGTTGACTTGTGGATATTTTTATGGATGCTACTTATAATCTTGGGAGCATAGTGCTTCTATATAAGCTCTTTCATATGACTATGCTCTGCGCTAGGTATTTAATTTGACTCCATATTGTGTTTTCGTTTTCTATTTCTTTATGAACTTCGCATTTTTTTCTAGGCATTTTATTTTGTTGTACATGTCACTGGTGTGTATAGGTGAGAGGGCGTATCCACATATTCTAAGTTTTTTTAACTTCAATGGTTTTGTTTTTTTATTTCTAATAAATTTCTTCTTAACACACATTTTTAATACATACTAATAATTCGACTTTAGAATGAAATATCAATATGAAGCAAACAAATATCAATATGAAGCATGAAATAAACTTATGAAGCATTTTAGAAATAGAAAACCGCTTCTGTTTATTAATAATACTTTAAATTATAATTAATAATGTTAATAAAAAAATAAATAAAAAATAAACTTCTTTTTGAGAATAATCTTAATTAAATTCTTAATTCCATTAAATGTGTTGGTGTAACTAATGTAACTGTACTATCTAACTGTCTCATCTCTCTGTCTAATCTACTTATCACTTACTTCAAATACCATTTCCGTTTCCATATTTCTAAATCACCATACTTTTACAACATTTAAAAAATAATAAATGTAAACCTAAACACGAATGAATGATCATAAGTCATTAGAAATAAATATTTGCAAATTAACCCTTTAATCCCCGTCGGGAATTGAATTTGTTTTTATTAATTCTTTCCTACACTTCCTACTAAATTTTTTTATACATATACATTAGCACACTATGCTACGTCATAACAACCGTGAACCGACCATGAATTTTATATTATTTTAATGTCTCACATATTTTCCATCTCTTTCCCCCTCCTTACTCACAAAATCAAATATGAACCAAATAATATTTTTTTACGTAATTCCGTTTGTATTTCTTTTCCTCAATTCAATTTGCATTTTCATTAAGTTGCTATGTTCCGTTTAGTTATATATGTAGTTGTATATGTGTACTAATGTGAAAAAGGAAATAAGCAAAATAAAACAAACAAAAAAAAACTTAATACCTGCGTACCATGTTTTTATGTAGAATTAAAATTACACGTTAGTGGTTGACGCTGTTAAATAACAAGTTTAAAAGTCTAAACCAATTAATAAATGAGTTAATGCGGTCTTTACTAATATAATATTGCAAAAAAAAAAAATAATAATATTAAAAATTAAAAAGAGAAAACATAATTTTTACGTAAAACAGAAGACAACAAAATATATACAAAATGTAGAGTAAAAAATTGCAAAAAGAGAAAAACAAACATGAAAAAAGGAAACCAAAAATATATCTTAAGAATAATTTTATGCAACCAGAACCTAACTGCTGATTTTCCCTAGTTTTTTTTTTCATTTTAATTCGATTTTTGCACAAATACATGTACAAATTAATATCTTATTTTTATGTGCGTATATCGCGGCTTCTCATAACCAAATTACGAAATTTGATATTGAATTTGTTTAAGTGCAGAGAGGAGCATCTTGTAAATTGTGTATTACTTATGAACTTTGAACTTTTTTTCGATTTGCTATGTAAAAAAAAAACCGATTGTAAAATTTTTTAAATCTCAGTAACTTCAAAGTTAATTTTATTGTGTTAGAAATTTTAATGTGTAGATCAAAAGCTGCTGGGTCAATAAACATACAGTATAACACGAAAAGAGGGTATTCAAATTTTTATTCAATACAATTAATGCGGATTTGTAGATTGAGAAATGCTTAAAGAAACCGTTATATAACCGTAGTTTACACCCGTCAGTGAAAGATTGTTATCCGCATCAGAAGCAAATTTTTCATTTAATATGTGTGAACGTACTGACAAATGATGCAGAGGACTCCACGTAACACGAAAAAATATTATTTGGTTTATATTTGATTTTGTGCGGTGGAGGGCGGGTAAAGAGATGGAAAATATGTGAGACAAAACATGTGTGGCCTATCTATCCTGAGTACGGCTACGAAATTGTACTTTGCGACTTTAATACTAAAATCGGTAACGATGGCATTTTCGGTAAAGCAGTTTAAAACTATAATCTGCACTCTACCACCATATAGATAATGGTTATGTAATATGGTTATAAGTAGCACCCTTTTCCCCATAAAAATATCCATAAAGCAAATTGGTTACCTCCAAGTAGCTGTACACCGAATCAAATTGGCCACATAATGATAGACACATTATATGCCAACAGTGTGTCCGAAGTACGTACCTATCGAGGAGGTAGTATCGATACTGACCACTTCCAAGTTGCAGTTCAGTTCAGAGCATGTATATCTAATGTTAAAGGGCATGCACAAGACAAAAAAAATGTTTACCATTAAAAGCTTTAAAGCACCTGAGATAGGGCGAGTAAACAAAGGAGCGAATAATCGATATACACAAAAAATATTTCAAAATCGCAAAAGTCTTGGTTTTAGGATATTGAATCAAACCGAGAAAGAAATGAATTGAACTGGCTGCTATGAGCCCCGTATATACGTGCTATGAATGATTCGGAAATTTGGTAATCAATACAAAGGTGACATTGAAGATGTGAGAAACATGATTTTGAAAACTTGGTGAATGGCGAAAGTATTTTTAAAACAATTCACCCAGCCCTAATTGATTTCACCTTACCCTACTTGACTGAAACCTTACAGATCCAGCAACACTGCCATTAAAAAACTCAAAAACAACATACTTGCTGGATAAGAGGACACCTCGGGCGAAGTATTGGTTAAAATCCACATACCAAACATCAAAAAAGTCTGGATAAACGAAACTGAACTACCTGATGACTGTAGTATAAGTACAATATATCCTGATTTCAAAAATAGCAATATAATGTCCTGCTATATACAACTATCTATGAATATCTTTACTTAACGTTGCGTAATGTTCCTTTCGAATGTTCTGTGTTAAGAACTGAATCGCCATCATTGTGACGCTGTGATAGGAAGCTATCAATGCCACTTCCAACCTGGCAAATCAATCATCGATCAGGATGAGAATAAAAATTTCATCAAGATTATGCTAAGCAAGTAAGTTTTTTTTATTGTATATTTATCCTTATAAACGGTACAATTTGTCTCTAACGGAGACATTCAGTATAGTTTGTATTTATTTTTATATGTAAGCAACATATAATGACTTGCGGATGAAATATCCAATGGTAAGTCATCCATGAAAATTTAGTTATTGTCTATTAGTATCTGCTGGATGTAAGTAAGTTAGTTAATAACGTATTATAATAATAGCTAGGTCCAGTGCGTTAGAATGGATAAATTGTTAAAATAGCGAATATTATTTAATGTAAAATGATTTTTGTAAAATTAATGAATCCTTATTTATCCTGAAAAATGCATCCTATGGAGTGCTTTACACCCTCGAGACATCATCGGTCTATACATATATATTTTTTTTTATATTATAGCCAAAACTAAGGTTGTGAACCTTTAAGTACTTGCGTATCGTTGATTATTTGAAAAAGGAAAGATAGTTAGAGACCTCTGTAAGTCATAAATAAAAAAATCCTTCTCTCATTGCGAATGCTTCGATTCGGAAGCGATTCCACAATCGAGATGTTCTTACTATAAAAAAAATTTCTATAACCAAACTTAAACCATCTTAATCAGAATTTCCACTGTGAAAGGGTGGGCACTTGATACCTCTCTTGTTATGCGATGAAATTGCTTGAGAGGAGGAAGAAGTGATTTTAGTTTTTCGGAACAAGTGCAACCAAGTAGATATCAATAAAATAGAGTAAGTGCTCCAATATTTCTTTAAAAACAATGCCGGAGCTAATGTTACAGTGAAATGTGCTCAGTACATATCGACGACCAATAATTTTTTGTTTCAAAATTTATAGCAGTGAAAATAGTCGAATATTTTACTTTTAATTCTACTGATATGCTTATCGACTGGTCGAGTACAAAACACTGAAGAAGTCTGCAAGTAGTAGACGAAATACGCTTATCTGTATGATAAGCATATCAGTAAAATTAAAAGGAAAATATTTGACTATCTTCACTGTTAGACCAAAATTTTACTCTAACGCTAGAAAACAAGTTTTTAAAAAAAAAAAAACCTTGAAAATTTAAATGATATTGACTCGAAATGCTTCCAATAAGATGGTTTGCTACACTATATACTGCTACCACGACAATTGATTTATTAGGAAAAAAAATTGGTGTTAATATTAATTCAGGAAATGGTCCAATTGATTGGCTTCCAAGATCATGCGATATAACGTCACTTGGATTATTTTCTTTGAAATCAATAAACAGGCTTTCGAGACAAATATAACCCGTGTTATTGATGAATTAAGGTCTGAATAACTTGAAAAAGTTGTCCAAAATTAATCTGATCGAATGCAGTTCCTCAGAGCTAGCTGTGGTGAACATATGGCAAAATTATCTTTCATAAGTAGAAAAAATTTGGCTTTAGTCTTAATTTAAAGTTATACGTATGTTGTTAGTATGCTGTGCAAAAAATTAACATTATTTCATATAATTTGTTGTTGTAGAAAAATGATAGCAAAAATTTTGCTTCAAATTTTGCTTTGTAGTCCACTGTTAGTGAAAAAATTTGTTTTGACCGCCCAGGTATTAAGCTTTACAATTTTTGGTTCTCATTATTTTATATACAAAAATTTATTGCTCGGCAAAATTTATACATTAGACAATAAGCAACATTTGATCTAGTAAAATAAAGTGGAATAATCGAAGTAAACATAGTAAAATAAAATAAATCTAAGTAAAATAAAGTAAATATTAAAAAATATTATTACAAAGGTTCCATTTTTAAATAATATTTTTTAAGGTTCATTTTATTTTACTTACGATTTGTTTTAGTTTTAAATAGTTTATTTAAGATAATAGATAGTTTAAGAATAGATAGATTAATTAATACTAGTAGGTATATTTAAGATAAATAGTTAGATTTTATTTTCACACATTGTTTATTGTCAAATTAACAAATAATGTCACCTGTTATTGATTAAACGAATTTCTGATAAAACTTTGCTACCGATTTTGCAGTAGTTTTTGTATTTATTTTTTGGCAGGCAAACATTTTTAACAGTATACTTAGCTTAAATGTGTATTATTTTAATTTAAAGTTGTATCATTCTAAAAAAATAAAAAAACATATATTTATATATAATGTACCTATATATATATATGTAATGTACATATATATATGTAATATACAATATTTATCATATCCAGTGCCTAGCATATAAAATCAATAAAATCCAAATTCAGACAAACGAAATACATGGCACATGATACGCTTTCGTTTTTATTACAGTAATCTAGTCAGTTTCGTTGTATCTTTATTGGTTTGGTTAAAGTCTTATATAGTCTCTTTATATTTATAGGTCTCATTTTAAATAACATGAAAATTATAGTTATGTATATGAAAAAAAATTTAAATTTTAGAAATTTGATGTATCTCGGTAGTCGAACTCATCAAAACTATAGATTATAAAATGTAAATCAATCGAAATGGGAAAATGAAGTTGTATGTAAATTCCATAGATTGTAATTAATTTTTTAAAGAATAGAAAATCATTTTAAAATAATAACACGACACCACCACACGCAATCATATTGTGTTACGTGATAGTTTTTCAGGTCCACCAAAGCCTAAGTCAAAAGTTATTTACATGTTGTTACACAGTACATAGTAAAATCTATGAACTTGTTATCAGCTGCCTATTTTAAGATATGTAAATATATTATATATATAGATATGTATATAAATAAAATAAATAGGGTATTACACCTCTAGAGTAACTATTTATAGTTATTCCGGTGGAAATAAATAAATAAATAAACTCTAAAACACAAATTTCCGAAGAAAAGTAAAAGAAAAATTTTTTTTTTAATTTTCATTTTGTTTTTGTTGTTGTTTTTTTTTTTAATTTTATGCGTTATGTAATTAATGTTTTTCTACAGATCAGACAATTGTATTGTATATATTATAATAAGCTTATTATTATTAGTTTATTTTTCTTCTTCATTTATTCCTTTAACCAACGTCATAACTACAACTACTGTCATGACTACACACCTAAGTTATAAAAGGTTGAGGTAACAATGAACAAGAAATTCCATTCAAAATTTTATATTCTAATTTTAACATGTATTTTTGTTACCAATATTTATTAACAACTGTTTTTGCATGTTTTCAATATTATATATATAGATATATTTAGATATATATCTATAAATATTCATTATATTATTTTCTGAGTAAGCATAACCAGATTTGACACAAGCCACCATCAATAATCTCTAAAACTTATAAAACCATTCATATATGGTGCAAAATGTTTTTTTTCTGTTATTTTTTTTTGTTTTTTTTTTTTTTTAATTTGTCTACTCGCTCTTATACATGTGAACTTGAATTTGTATTTAGTGGGTATTCAGGTGTACAAGGTGTAATGTTTTGTAAATTTTATGTCTACTTATTCTTAAGACTTTTTATATGTACATATATATAGAATATATATATATATATATATATATATATATATATATATATATATTAGATATGCAAATTCACAATTTTCTTACATTAAACTTGTGTTATTAGCTAATGTATATATACTATATATATATTATATATATATATATGTATGCATAAGAAAGAAAAATAAAGAAACCTGAGAAGTTTTCATGTCCATTAAAGTGACTACACAAGCTTTCATAATTTAAAATTATCGGTTCAACACAACAAGAATTTTCTTTATTATCTTTATTTTTTAGTAAATAAACAAAAAAAAAAAAAACAAAATAAAAAAATATTAAATGCAAATAGAGAAATGTAATGGTATAATTTTAGAATATTTAAAAATAAAATAAAAAAAAACGAAATAAAAAATAAAGAAAATGAACTGGAAAATTTATTTTCATTGAGTTTATTCAAAATAAGATTTTTCAAATTTTATTAGCCTATAATAAAGTCACTAATTAAATGTTAATCTACAGAGGTGAGAATGTTTTTAGATCATGGATAGGCATATTATATGATATAGAACAGTATAGCTAGTGTATTGAAAGAGGATTGAAAATGTTGGTTTTTTAATAAAATCTAATTTTATATATGCTACAAATGTTTATCTCAGCCATCAGATAAATTTTGATATACCTTTATATTGAATACAGACATCAATGAAGCTACAAATAATTTGTATGATATATTATTGCAGGGCTTTGATTTATATATCCCTCTTATAAAAATCAGAAATCTTAATTCGAGCCCCCCTTGGCTGAACATTATCTGAGATCTCTTAGAAATAAAAAAACAAAGCTTGGGTTAAATATAGGGTTGGCTTGTGTCGGGTATAGCCACTTATCGTTTGGATAACAAATTGAACCTAGCTATTTCATTAAAATACTACTTCTTTTTTTTTGTCGTAGAATCTGAATTTGCATAAAAAATACCCCTTCCCATTTGAAAATCTCGATTTCGGCCAATTTCGGCGATTTTTGGTTTTAAAAAACCCTATTCCTTTCCGGAAGTATCAAATATCATCAATCGGTTGAGTACCCTCGATTTAGTTAATAATTCTTTTTTAATTTTAAAATAACGGCTTCTTATCCTCGTAAAAAGCTGATACGCATGCTCTGATACACCCGGTATATCTTAAGCATAAAATTTAAAAGAATATTATCGTAATTTTGTTCATCATTTTAACACTTTTAAGCAGTTATATATAATATTACCTATAATAACTATATTTCAAACTTATATTTTCAGATAAAACACGACCCCAAACATTTCTGGAAATTTATAAATTCTAAACGTAAATCTGATTCCAATTCCCAAAATCTATGTCTTATCAAAATCCAAATTCTAATACTCCTGAAACTATAGCCGACTATTTTAAAGATTTTTTCTCCAGTTCATACAATACTAATAATTTCACTCTAGATTTTTCTCAATTTGATCATATCCCTCTATTTATCTACAATTTCTATGATTCCTTTAGATTTCTCTACGAATAAAATTAAAAAATATTTTTTTTTTTTTTTTCAGATAGTAGTAAATCATCGAAAGAGGCTTCAGGAACTACCTATTCCCGGGGAAGGCAGTTTGAAGGACTGTGGGACTTTAACCCACTAAAAACTCCTATCATTATTGGAACATTAAAACTAGTCTTATAGACTAACCATTAACTTACATTTAACTCAAAGAAACTAAGATACCTTTGATCTACCAAAATCCAATAAGGTTTTAATAGATAAAAGGTTTTAACCTGATTCAAGTGGTCTTGTTCGTTTTAGTCGCTTCACAAAGTTTTGATTGTCAATTAAGCTAGAAGCTTCGGTATTGACATGTTGGATCAGACCAGTTTTATGCCGTGCAGCGCATTTCATTATTTCGTCTTTTATAGATGAGATCTTCAGATTTCGATGAATATCGGCATTGCAAACATACCATGGACCATTGACTATGTTGCGCAGTACCTTATTTTGGAACGTTTGGATAGTTTGAATATGGATTTGTTTAGGACATCCCCATATTCGAATACCATATGCCCAGCCTCAATATTTGATTATACATCAAAACTTTGTTATAGGTCGAGACCGTAGAATTCCGCCCAATCAGCCAGTATAGCCTCTATATTTGAACTGGAGTTCTTGTTTTTTTGGATTTTCAAATGTTCTTTCCATTTCAGTTTTGCATCCAAGGTTATGCAAAGATATTTAGCTTTATTCTCGTATGGAATCACGACATCATTAATTTTAACTGAGAGAGGAGTACTATGTTTTTATAGGTGAAGTTTACATGACTAGATTTGGCTTCATTTAATTTAATTTTCCATTTTTTGCACCAGTTGGAAATTTTGTCATTAGCTTTTTACAGTTTGTTTGTAGCTTCTTCTATAGTAGAACCAACTGCCATCAACGCTGTGTCATCTGCAAAGGTTGCTATTTTTATATTTTATACATCGGGTATATCACAGGTGTATAACAAATATAAAATTGGACCCAGTATACTACCTTGCGGTACTCCAGCCTTTATATCTCTTAGAGAGGAGTATTCATTCTCATTTTTAACTCGGAAAACTCTATTTGAGAGATATGATGAAAATAATTCAACATAATTTTTAGGGAGCAAACAACTTAATTTTTTGATGAGTCCTTCATGCAAAACTTTATCAAAAGCTTGGGCTACATCTAGAAATACTGAAGAACAAATTTGTTTATTTTCCAGTGCCCTTTCTATAGTGTCTGTTATTCGGTATTGTTGAGTGTTTTTGCTTAAACCCAAATTGGTGATTAGGTATTATATTCCTGTTTTCTATGAGGGGTTTGTTGGGTATATTTTTCAGCACATTTGAAGTTATTAAATCAAAACCTGGGGCTTTATTTAATTTTAGGTTTTTTATTTCCTTAATTACTTCTTCTAGTGTTCATTTCATTGGGCTTAAAAATTTCAGCGAGATGATCTGCAAAAGTGTCAGCTTTTTCTTTATCGCGCCTTGTCCATGAGCCATAATTTTGCCTCAGTGGTGCAGAATGCACAATAGACTCCTTCATTTTACTCGTAGCTTTCCATAAAGAATAATTTGTTTCTGGACAGCTTGCATAAGTTTTTCAGTAGCAATTTCTAGTTGTTCCTCATTGTCTAATGTTACTCTTAAGTTAATTTTTTTTAGCAGAATCTTTTTGAAGCTTAACCAATCTGTAGATGAGTTGGTTAAAAATGGTTTACTAGATTTTTTCACTATTGTTGTATTTAATTTTAGGATGACAGCAGAATGGTCGGAATTGAGGTCATAATTATCTTCTATAGATGTGAAATTAGTTGATACTTTTTTCATTATAAAAAAGTCTAACAGATCAGGAGTTTTGTTTATATCTGCAAGCCAATATGCTGGTTTTCCTGTTGAAAGAAATAAACAACCTGTTTCTCTCAGCGCCTCTCTCAGTTCTTTACCTCGAGTAAGGGTCATCCTGGAGCCCCATTCTAGATGTTTAGCATTGTAGTCACCTCCAAGAATAAATCTTTCACCTAATTTCATTAATAAATATCTTGATTAATTAGATATATGGACACGTTTCCGGGTCCGGACAATATTCCTGAAATCATTCTAAAGAAATGCTCAACATATTTATCATATCCATTATCTACCCTGTTTTATAACTCCGTAATGTCAGGAGTATTCCCAATTATTTGGAAGAGTTCTTTTATTCGGCCGGTACATAAAATAAAGACACAATTTATAAGTGTTCTGCTGATAGATTAGTTGTTAATCAACATGACTTTATAAAAAACAGATCTATACTGTTACAAACTGAATTAAAACAACCGCACTGATCTAATTAACACAATGGAGAGTGGATCACAAACCGATGTTATTTACACTGACCTATCCAAAGCTTTTTGATCTTTTAAAATCATTGCATTTAATCGGTAAAATGTTTAAAAAAAAACTCCCCATACATTTAACTGTACTATAAACACCATTTCACTACCGATTTTCATTATTATTCTTCTAAAAGGAGATGTAGCGAAACTAATTTTTTCAACTTTTTCCATTTTTAATTAGGAATTTTAATTTAAAATTTCCGTCCATGTTTAAGTATACACATACATCTTAACATACAAGAATTTTAATTGTCGCAACACACTTTTTTGTAAATAAATTATTAATAAAAAAATACATGTTGTTGACAAATAAAAATGCCTCTCAATCCCATAGATGGGTAACACATTCACAGTACGCACATATAATTTCGAGGTAGTTTAGGAGTTTATCTACCTTGGAACTAGCGTGAATCCCACAAACCATATCAATATGAAGGTCCAGCGAAAAATAACCCCCACAAACTGTTGCTGCGTCTGTTTGTCAAAGTTCGGCTCAAAGCTCATATATACCGAAGCACCAAAGTTGATATCTAGAAAACGCTCATACTACCGATTCTCCTTCATGGATAATGTACAAGCTCCAAGGTAAGTGAACATGCAGAGAAGAAAATTCTTCGGGTTTGAAGAGTATCTTCTCTTCATCCGCCGAACTTTGTGACAAGTATAATGAAATGCACGTATAGTCACTTAAATTAAAGTCAAAATAAACGGAAATGATTAGGCTAAGAAAATCTACGAATCTAGACCGGAAGAGCAAACTCAACTTTCATGAAACGATTTCGTATCATTAACTGAAGAGAAGGCGCTCATGACCGACAAAAATGGAGGACGTTGATGAGTTAGGCGCTGGAACTACGTGGTCGGTAGGCTATCGAAGTAGGTAAGTAGAAGTGACCATTCCATTTGTTTCTGGAAAATTACTTAATTGTACCTATTTTATACCACGACTCGATTGATTTATTTGTTGTTGTTAGTTGTTTTAGGAGATCACTCTGCCATTGGGTATCACTCCTCCAAGGAATTCAATGTGAAAATATTGATTGGATCATCAATTTTGCTTTCTGAAATAATACCTATTTATATTGTGAGAGAAAGCCTTGTCTGAAGTCCTGAATATGACTCCGGTGTTCAAGAGTTTCTGTTTTATTTCTCCTTTTTTGCAGTTGTGACAACAGAGGTTGAATGGTATACCAGTGACTCAAACCGTTATCTACTACTCTTGATATATCAGTACTGGACCTGAGTAGAAGTTGTTTGGTTCTGTTCCTATATTTTGCCATAGGTTTTCGTTAGCATAGGCATAGGCATAGATTTTGGTTAGCACCTGTAGTATGAACACCATATAGTATGAACGGATGTGTTCCTTGGCGGCTTCTATTGTAGAGTAAATGTCCAACTCAAGGAGTCTATCACACGCTAACTGTCGCAGTAGGTATATAACGCCTGACTTTCAAATGAAAGGTCCCCGGTTCGATTCCCGATCAAGCAAAAAAATGCTTTACTGGTATTTCGACCTGGTCTAGTACACTTTGTCATTGGGATACGACAAATGACAAAAAATAACTGAAGTATAATCTGGTAATAAATTTAATAAAATCAAACTATTCTATTTAAGAAGGTTTACTTAGTTCCTGACAATAGCAGTAGTTTTTCACATTTAATGAGTAGATGAGTCAGTAGTATTTGTTTAATAAACACTTGAAATATTGTAGATATTGTAGGTAGCGTAAAATTGCTATACCGTACTTAATTAAGCACGAAAAGGTGATTCTACCGAAGTTACTGTCAGGAATGTAAAAAAAATAAATTTTTGATTCAAAAACCAGCCCATTTTATTTGTTTTTAACTTGTTTCTAAACTCGACATTACATTCTTAACTATTTATTAAAAAAATAAACAACGCATATACAAAAAAAAACAAGTCAAAATACAAAAAAAATCACAACATAATCAAAAAATTTAAAATATAAAAAAAAAAAATAAAATTATATCGGAAACTAAGTCTGACTCACATTAAAGTCAAGTTTTCGATAAAATAAACATTTTAAAATATTATAAACATGTAAAATTGACTTGTTAAAAATATTTTATTACAAGAGTCTTGTATATTAAAAATAATCAAAAGAACAAAAATCAAAATTCAACTTTGATTCTGATTATTTTTTTTTTATTTGGTTTTGCATAATTCTTTTTTTTTTTTGTTTTTTTGTTATTTTATTGGCGCTTAACCGGAAACGCACAACAAACTGCGGCAATTTCAAATTGTATAATAAAAATGCGCAAGCACAAATTGAAATAAACAAAAATAAAAAAAAAAAATAAAAAAAAACAATTTCGATAAAAATTAAAATTTATAAAGTTTTTTGTTTTTATGAGTTTTTTGCTCGTTTTTTTTTTGTTTTTTAATTTTTTTTTTTTTTAATATTGTAATAAAATTTTGCAAAAAAACACTGATTTGAATTTTCAGCATTTAAAAAAAAAAAATAAATAAAATAATAATTCTTAAGTCAAATACATGTTAAAATATCATGTAAATGTTGACTGAATTTCCGATCAATAAATTTGATATTTCAATAATATGAACACAAGCAAAATAAGAATAATAAAAAATAATAATAAAAAAAAAAAAAAATAAGAATAAGAAAAGAAAAAATACAACTCATAAATGTGTTTATTTTATTTTTTTATTTTTTTTTTAAATTTACGCAAGTTAATCTTAAAACAAAATTTAAATGTACATACATTTTAAAATTGAGACATTTAAAAAATTAGAATCCGATTACATGCAAATTGCATGATATTTGAAATACAAAATAAAAAAAAAAACAAGAATTGCATAACAACACTTTAATACGGTCAAGAGAGTTACTCTTAAAAATGTTAATTAAAATTTTCGAATGGTATTCGATGAAATTTTACTGATTATATATATTTTGATAATAATTCAGTTTTAGACAAATTAGTACCTAGAAACGTTATGAGCCCAATAAATATTTAATATTGTCTTGTGTTAACGGTTGTTTACGTTTTTATTATTATTATTTATTTAATATGCCTTAATTTTATTATACATAATTTGTCTTATTTTTAACTTATATTAGTAGCGTTCCGTTATGCTGTGTAATCTAATCATTTTTATACATTTTTCGTAACAATCTACTTTCCGCTAGGTCCTGAATAAAAATTTTTTGTGCTCAATAATTATTTAGTGTCATATTTATAATTTGAAGTTTGATGTTGAAAAACTGGCTAGACAAAACGTTCTTGAATTTATTTTTATATAAGACTTACTTAAATTTGACCTATAACTAACTAAAATTATCCTAACTTATCCTACAATCGCTTATCCTATAATTGCTGCAATGAGCGGATTTTTGAGTATTTTTTTGATAAATAAATTTCCAAAGCAAAACAAACTAATATCTATGTTTTTGGGTTATCTTTTGCTTATGACCATAATATAAGCCTTCCTTTAATAATCTACTCATGAGTAGCTTACACAGCTTAATGGAACGCTATTACTATTAATAGCTTTTACTAAAAAGTGTTTACTCCTAATTATTTTTTTTTTTTTATATAATTCCAAGTCTATGGAATGAACACCCTAACTGCTTTTACATAGTGATTTGGAATACACAATTACATCATACAATAGCTTTTTTCTGTAGAAGTTTCATGGTATATCTACTAATTTAAATGTGGAAAACTATATCTACTGTAGAGTACTTCGCCTTCATAATAAGTTCCATTTTTATTTTAAGTGATAACCAAAACTCTCAACTAATTATCATTTATTTTATCCCAATGAGAAAGGGTACTGGACCAGGTCGAAAAATCCAGAAAGCATTTTTTTTGCCTTCGTCGGGAATCTAACCTAGGACCTTTCGGTTGAAAGGCAGGCGCTCTACCTACTGCGCCACCCAGCGTGTCCTACTACTATACTTACCCTATACCTACAACTATACCTATATTTACCTACTTTTCTATTTTATAGTTTTTTAAAGGGGAAATGGCAAACAAAACCATTTTAATCAATTTATTTTTATCTTTGACCACAATCATCAGAGAAACAATTCATCCAAATACACAGCAATGGGAAAAATTTGTTGCGACTATAAATCAAATCGCAAAGCAATCACTTGTCACTACCCAACATTGATGTGAAAAAACTAGATTAGTGATGCAACTTGGGAACTGACATAGAAAAGAAGTGAATTAACTTAAGCAGCGTACTTGTAACAGAATCACAAGAGCTACAACAACCGAATACAACAAAATACGAAACAAGTAAAGAAAGCTGCCTGAACAAAATAAACACAGACACTTCGAGAAACAATCGCGGAAAGAGCTGCAATCCACAACAACCCCAGAGAATTATACCTTCAAATAGGTAAATTTACTTATATCAGACACACGCAAATCCAGTCAATTAGAGACCGGAACGGTATCCCACTGTCGAATACGGATGCCCAATGCCAGAGATGGAAAGAATACTTTCAGGAACAAGCAATATCAAGAGCATCACAATTAATAGATTCAGAGTAGTCCGAACATCTATACTGAATCACCAAGCTTACAAGAGATTAAAGAGAGCTTAATAACGTTTAAACGGAACAGGGATGCGGGTATAGATGAAATTCATTATTCGTACGAAATACGTCGGAATTACCCACTGAATTATTAGAACGTCACATCACGAAATCCTGGGAGGAATAAAGACTAACGATATCCTAAAAAAAAGGATTGATTGTGAAACTTCCCAAAAAAGGAGACCTAAAAAGCTGTAATAGCTGGAGAAATTTAACACTGAACATATCATATACAAAGTTTTCGCAACCATACTGAATCGGAAAATACAGCTTAAAATAGAACAAAATAGAAGGAACGACCAGGCAGGATTTCGTCCAGAAAGGAGTTCAGACAAACCCAACCCACCAACACACTCCGGCTGATCATAGAGCACTCTCCACTAGGCACAGTTCAACGTATTGCGATATGGAAAACATTAAGAAGAAAAAGAATTCTCGAAAATTTAATAAGATTAACAGAAGTTATGAAAATACAGAATTAGCCGTTCTCCACTGCGGACAAACATGCGACACGTTCACCAAAAATGTCTGGAGTAAGACAAGAATGAGAAAACCATCAAATAATATAGAATGGAATTCCCAAGGGAGTAGAAGGCGAGGAAGACTAAGAGGAAGAGCTTATTTACTCCTGTATCCCACATGAATACCAACAAAGAAAAATTAAACCAGTCGTTCTAAAAGCTATGCCTATCAAAATAAACATCCTAATAATATCTTTACGACATATTTTAGCATAGTTTATACTTTGATGTAAATTGGATTTGGAATTACACGTCTCTTAAAAACTATAAGGTTATGTTTAGAAGTCATTTACTTAAATTTCCATTATTTTTCACAAAAACATAGCTCTCAGAGTCTCAGCTAAAACAATATGAGTACGAGTACATACGGGTAATACGAGTCCATATTACACACATATTTTTCAAAAAACACTCTTAGAACACATTTTACAACATTTACACACCTATTTTTTATTTTCTTCAATTAAGTTTTCATTGACGAAAGCTTCTTACGTTAACAAAAACAAATTTAGAACAAAAAAACAAACAATAATTAAATTATTGATCGATTGCATTTTTTACAGTTCATTCGAAGACAAGTTTTTTTTTTTTTTTGTTATATATATATATATTTTTTTTTTACCAATATCTCAGCATTTTATTAAGTACATTTTAGGTTTTTTAATGAATGAAATAAAAATAAAATATAGAATAAACAATTTTCATTGTGATTCACTATAAAAAAAAACAAAAAAATACAAAAAAGCAAAAAAAGAAAATTTGTAACAGAAATAATTACCACCAACGTTGAATTGCAATCGTTGCAATTTTCATTCATAATTTTTATTTTAATTGTGCAATAATCAATTTTTTTTAATTTTTTTTTTTTAAATAAATATAATAGTAATAAACAATAAGTATGTATATTATTTATAATAATATTGACAAAATATATAAAATAAAATTGTAAAATTGTGTACATAGTAAAAGTAAAAAAAAAAATTTTTTTTCATTGATGTCTCTTGTCCAGCTGATTTGAAATTGAATTCAATGACTTTGAATTGTAAAAAATTAGCTGATTCTGAAAACCTAAAAAAACAATAGTCCCAGTTGTATTGCACAAAAATAAAAAAAAAAACAATAAATAAATTTTGAGAACGTTCATGGGTTACTGACATGAATACTTTTAGGCTCATCGGTGCATTGTCAACTTTTGGGAAAATAATTGAAGCTTATGTTTGTAATTAATTTTCACAGTGCCTTATAGATAATTAAGTAACATGCAACCTATACAATATGGCTTCATAAAGCAATCTAATACAATGACTGCATTATTTGATTTAGTAGTTATATTCAGAGCCAAGTGGATAAATCAAAAAGGAATGTCTTGTGTTTTTCGACCTGACAACTGACTTACTGTAGATAGAAAAATATTGATTAAATACATATATAATATGAGCTATAGGAAAATATTGCTTTATCCTATTTTAATTACGACGTCTCATCAACAATATGCAGAATGTAATTCGATTTTAAGTAATTCTACAACCCATAATATTCAATATGCAGTAATCTAAGATGTCTTTATTTGGATGCTATACAATCAATTTTTAAAAAACCAGACTAAAAGGGAATGCATTTTTATATGCGAATAATCTAATTTTGATTCAAAGTGAAGATAATTTATTAAACCTAGAACATACAATAAATATAGTTTAGCTCGCCAGTTTCATTAAATAATAATAATATTCCTCAAAAAAATGACGTGAAATACCTAGGATTTGACTTAGATAAACGACCAAACTGGCGAAACGATATTGACTACAAAAAGACACAATTTGGTATTGAGGGGCAAATCATGTATTGATACATAGAGAGAAAATCACAACTCTCCTTAGAACACAAAATGTACAATTCCATACTGAAACCAATCTAGACCTATATGGTATATTGTTACCTATAAACCTATAATTTTAGGTGATTTTTAATTGTTTTGAAATATTTATTTATAATTTTATTTACTCATATTCCCATGACAGCAAAAAATATATATTTCTAATAAAAATATCATCATCACATCTTAAAAAAATAGACATCATAAACATCTTAAAAAAACTTAAACTTGACACAAAGTCGAAAAAATATATATGCGTAAAAATAAGTTTACAACATACGTTTAATGACAGCTTTGTAACACATTGTATTAACACTTGTGATCAAGAAAAATGAATAAAAAGTTTTTATTTAATTTAAGTTTAAGGCAAGTGATTGACGATTATAGAAGTGTTGACGATTTAAATTAAATTAAATTAATTAAATTATTAAAAAAACAACAGAAAAAAGACGATATGTTATGTGCACTCATACTAACATATTACATTCTGCATATTGTTTTGTGTTTATATCTACATATAGAACACGCTTTTTGTTTTCTAAAACAAAAATTGAAAATTTTATACCATGAAGATCTCCAGGATATTAAACTTGCTAAATAAATAATCGTGACTTACATTATTTCAAATAATATCATAATTAATTGAATTATCAAACTTGGAATATATTTTTTACGTTTGTTTTAATTTGGCTTTAATCACAACGTAGCTCATTTCTTTTTCCTTTATACAGATAAGAATTTTAAAAACAAACTGCACTATTATAAAAAAAACATTGGTCTTTTAAAGATACCCAAAATACATATCAAACCGAACGCGAAGACATCGTCAACAACCATTTTGATCATGAAACAATGTCTCAAGCTTTTATGAGTTTTTTTTTATATTTTAGATCCTGCTGTATTCAATTTTGTGTTGAGACACTTACGATGTCAAGCATACTATTTCATATTACCATGCCAGCTGTATGTCTGTTTGTTTATTTATTTATTTATTTATTTGTTTTTTATTTAGTTATTATTTCTTTATTTATTATAATTAAAATTATAATAAAAGCAAGCACTAGCTACCAGGGCCATCGGCTTGTTGTTTATTTTATTTTTTTTTTACTTAAATATTTATTGGATATCAGTTTGAATATTAAAACTAAGAGAAAAATTTGTAAATTGGGTTTAAAAAAAGAAAAAAAACAACATAAAAAATTTATGAGTACATTTTAGTTCAATCAGAGAACATAATATTACAACTAATAAGAACAATGGTAAGTTTTAGAGGTCCTGTAAATGTTTTTTTTTCCTTATATTTATTGTTCAAAATTACATACATAGGATAATATTTAATTATATTTTTGTTTGTTAGCCTTAGCTGTTTGGTCTTCTAATTATCTTTTTTTTACATAACTATTGATTTTTTAAACCTGAAAAATTTTATAAAACGACTATCAATATTCCAGCAAGATTAATTTATCTTATAATAGTTCTAGAATATCAAGATCTACTACCATCTATTTTATTTTCTATTTTTTTAGAGGAAAGGGCTAGCTTTTTTTTCTATTAAATTCTATTTCTATATTTTATAAATTTATATACAATTTATAAAATACACAATTTATGATATAATTTGTTATATATATATATATATATATATATATATATATATATATGTATATATAAAGAATGTATAATAACAAGAAAATCCTATAAAATTAAAATTATTTGCTATTAATTCAAATAGATTTTACTATTAAAATTCGTCAATGGGATATACAGTTTTAAAATAACAATTTGAATCTTATTAAATTAATAGTTGAAATGTACCATTATTTTAATAGTATTGTCCTGTAAATATTATAGTGCATCACATTATAATTTAATAGTATATCATAATAATAGTTTTAGTAATATTAATTTAATAAATTTAATAGTATGCATACTATCATTTTCATAGTATTGTCGAAGTGGTATACTTTTTTTTATAACAGGAGCATCACATTAATATTAAATATTATTACTTTTATAGTTTTATACTTCATATTAATTTAATGAAGTAAATTCATTTTGTTCAGTATCTATATTTGTTATGTAAGGTTAAATCAGTCCAAATTAAATGAAACAATATTAATTATTTACTATATCATTTTATTCTATAAACATTATTTACTTTTGCTTGTACTTTTTAACAGACTTGTTTGTACTTTATCATAAAAATAGAAATATATGTTAAATGTATCAAAATAACTAATATAAAAAAATAAAACATATATATATTAAACATATAATATATTAAAATTAGATTTAACAAAAAAAATAAATAATCTTAAGATTAAATATTTATAACGATTACAACATATAGGCTTGAAAATGCACGTTAAAATTATTATCATCCCACTGTTCGCATAAGATACAAATCCCAGTTTTGTGTAAAACTATTTCTTCGATTTGATAAAGTGGAACTTTTTGAATATTCAACTTTGTTAAATAGAAATATTATTTTTTTGATACACTTAGCTTCGGACAAGTCAATGTTTTCAATAATTTGAATATTTTTCCTCATATACCAAATGAAGGTTATTATATGATATGATATATATATATATTTTTCTTCAAAAACTACATCTATTTCGAAAAAACGTTTGGTAGCAATTTGATGTGAAAATTAAAGACCAGCTTTGATTGGAAATGTAAATGAAATATTAGTTCTTTATTATAGCTATAGTTGATTTTTAGCAAAAATTTTTGATCAAAATTATATTTTTTTCTTATATTATAATATTTTGTTTAAGCACTATTATTTGAATAACGTTAATATTTTTTTTATTTTTAATGTCCACTCAAATATAATATTTAATTTATTAACTTTTCACTTTTATTTAGTAAACATTTTTTATCGAAATTAGATTTTTTTTAAACTATTTTATAACATTTAACTTAAACACTATTAAGCTTATTTTTGTTTTTACATTTCTACTTATTCTTTTATTTCAATTATTTCTAATTTATTCTTATCTTTATTTTTAAATTTTCTTTTAATACTTTAATTTTTTAATTTATTTATTTAATATTTTAACTTTTTTCATTGAAGGAGTAATGCAAGCAAATCAAGTTCAAACTGGTGATATTATCTCTTTAACCAGATTTTTACTTTTGAACAAATATTGCATTACTGGGCCCTATATAGGTTATTTTTACAGCGTTTTTTGAATGATTTCCGAATGGTATCGTTGATTTTATAGTATATATACAATTAAATACAGGTACAGGACACAGTGACAGTATTATAGTTTAACACCATAAAAACAATAGTATTCGTACAATATTTAATAGTATACATGGGGTTAATCATACCATGAAATTAATTCTAAAAAAATAAATAATAATTAATACAATGAGTAGAACAGTTTTAAATTTATAGTATTTCTAATTACATTAAGTAATGCAGTCTACTATTAATATATAATAATAGTATGCATATTATTAAATCAAAACTATAGAACATATTGTTTTAAACAGAGTGTATGTTTTTCCTATTTTATTTTCTATTTTTTTAGGGGAAAGGTCTAGTTTTTTTTCTATTAAATTCTATTTTTATATTTTATAAATTTATATACAATTTATAATATGCACAATTTATAATATACACAATTTATGATATAAATTGTTATATATATATAAATTGTACAATAGCAATTTACAAATTTTAATGCATATATATATACAATCATTTATAATATAATTTATAATATATCTACATACATTCAATATGATTCGTTTTAAACGATTAAACATATTACTTAGATCGCCTAGCTTTAAATAACTAAGTTTATAGAAAAATATAGGCTAGTCTTGCTGTAGCTTACCTACTTTTCTATAAATTCTTACTCATAAAATATTTCAACATTTTAAATATCATAATATCAATCTACTAGATACTTTAACTAAATTATTGTTTTTCATGTAAAAAAAAAAAAAAAAAATATATCTGTTAAACTAACATTGCACCTTTATGTAATAAATTTAATGCACTTATTTACTTGCTATATTAAATATAAAAATAATTCAACTTCCTGCCCAATAACTTTTGTTTTTGTTGTAATTTTGTTGTAATTTTGAAAGTAAGCACAAAATGTTTCCTTTTGTAAATTTTTATGTTTTACCTTTTCCCAACACCTTTACGTCATCAATTTAAGAGTTTTATTAATTTCACCTTTTTTTTCGCTTTTTGACCTTTTTGGAACAGGAAGTTTGTTGCATAAATTATGGTTGAAACCTTTTTCAACTACATACTGATACTACTATCTAATATCTATACAAACTATATAGTGTAGATTGCGCGTTCAGGGGTTGATTTTTTTTCATTACAAAATTTGTTTTTGTTTTTATTGTTTGTTTTTTTTGCTATATTCTAGATTTAAAATTTTTTTGAAGTTGTTGAGTTTGAAGAGTTCAAATTTGGTTTTTTTTAATATTAAAAAATAGAAAATATTTATTTGTAATTACATACATATTTAAATAAAATATTTTTAGGTCGGACTTTAGAAATTTATTTTTGTACATTGACATTTTTTATGTTTTCAATAATAAAATTGAATTTTTTATCGTTTTTGATGTTGTTGACATGTAGACAATTTTTATGAAACAATTGCGTATTTTGTTTTTATTTATTTTTTTTTTTTTTAATTTAATTTATTGCTAATATTAATTTTAATTAGAAAGTAAGAAAGTAATTTGTGTGGTGTATATGCGTTGTGTAATACATTATGTAATTTTACAGTAACCGATTGAATTGAAAAATAGATGGTAACATGACAGTGAAAATGATTTGGATAACAAGTCTGTTGTTCAAAAATATCTGAATATGAAACAAAAAACTAATTTCCAAAAATGGTGCTCTGTCTTGGGTATCTTGTCCATTACAAAAATTTAATTGAATTTATTTATTTGAACTGGTGTATAAATTCCCAGTCAAAATGAAGGTACCTTCTTCTTCTGGATGTGGGATATTTATATTGTAAAAAGAATTGATTAAAATTTTAAATGGAATTGAGAGTTTAAGTGGACGATAGTTACTATAGTGAATATTATCTTGATACATAGACAAAGTAAATCATTCATTATGTTTTGACAATCATCTAAGAAATCAAATTTTTCAGAATCGATGGCTGATTTTATCCTCTCATGAACTAATATAGAATAAAAGTACTATATTTTGCATCCTATTGGCAACTGAAGGTACTACTGGACGTTGATAATGATGATGAAGATTGCAGAAAATAATTCTTTAATGGAGTTTTTATTTGGACATGTAATTTGTATTGCAAACTATAGTCCAAAATCTAATCTATTAAATACACCAAAGCTATTTCAACTTATTGTGTATGATGATTTATATAGTGAATGTTCATCTATACTTGTTCCTATAACCAACATGATTTAATGAAGGGAAGATCAACCGTAACAAATCTGGTTGAATTATTTTCTACGTTTCTGAAATCGTTTGAAACAGGCTTCCAAACTGATGTCGTCTATACTCATTTAAGTAAGGCATTTGATCTCTTGTCTTGAGAGTGTTATTTAGCTGCGAAAACTATGTTTCTCAACATTATTAATTAAACGGATATAATCTTACCTAATATCGAAAAGGTCTTACAATGGTATTTTAGACATGTAAAAACAAATAATAAACATGCAGGTCTAGTATGTACGTTCAATACTAATTCTGGTGTCCTTTTCATGTCCATTAATCTTCATTATTTTTCGTTAATTAAGGAAAGCAGTGTTATTATTTATGCGATGAATGACATGAAAATATTTAAAGAAGGACAATTATTCTAAAGAAAACGTCAAATGACACTGTCTTGCTCCAAGATAACTTGACTGGTCTTCATGGACTGGTGCAAAGTTAACAATTTAACACTAAATATATAGACAAATGTAATGTGATCACTTTTACTCATCGTTCAATACCAGTTGCTTCTAACTATACTTTTACCGACAAGGTTGTTAAAATAGTACCCCACATTGATGACATAGAGGTGGTTTTTGACAAGAAATTGTCTTTCAATAAAAATAAATTAATGCAATTATTAATAAAGCGAATTCTATGTTAGGTTTTATTAAGAGATGAACTAGAGAATTGGATGATCCTTATATTATCAGATCATAGTTATATGTATCTAGTTTGTCGTAATCATGAGTATGCTAGGCAAGTGTATACCACACTATAATTTTCATATTGATTTAATTAATAAGGTAGTTATGGTTGGAAAGTGACAGGGAAAGTTCTGCCTGTAGTTCTGCATTTGTGTATACTAACAGCAAGTGTACAATACACCTCCTCGTGGTAACTACCGGTAACTGAATGCCGAGACGAAGGAATTTATTTAGAACTGACTCTAATAATTGCAGTCAGTTCCTGATGAACTTTTGCTTCCTAATAATCTTAGTTTTAGGATAAGAAATGTGGACTAGATGAACCAACCTCAAAAACAAGAACTCCAATCCCAAGGTGTCATTCGTACCGAGGGCATTAATCACTACTGGCTTAAGTAGTCGTTTACGGTGACCGCAGATACCAGGCACTGTGTGTACTTAGTCTTGCGTTTGCCAGAGAGCTCTGCAAGTGTGGAGCAACCATACTCGTGGAAACAAAATAGGCAAAGACAAAAAAATAAAAAAAAAAATAAAAATCACAGAATCGCAAAATAGGAGGAAGAAATGCTACTGACGGAAACTGATGTATTGCTACTGAAACTGCTACTGACGGAAACTGATGATTGCAATCTGGGAAATTAGTCGCTGAGAATCCTCCCGTCGTTGAAGAATCGAACGAATACCTAGATCTCGCCGGCTCCAAAACAACCAGAACTAGAACACTTTACAGCGGTTACTTTCACACAAAACACTAACATCAGATAACACTGTTCATAAAGAACAATGAGGGGACAATAGCAGATACCCTTGAATCTCTTAAGAGCCTAAAACTCTTAGAAGAAAGATTTTCGGATGCCTAAAGAAGGCACATCAACAGATGAATGGTTTATGATGAATTATCAAAGGAGGAGACAATAGAAGCTCATGATCAGTTAAACCTCGGACCATCTGAAAATGTCGTAAATAAGATCTTAAAACGACAAAAATCCCCAATGAAATGAGATCTCATCCCAAATAAAATAACCTGCAAGGTGCAGACGCCATTAACGGTACAGTTAAAAGCCGGCACCATAGAGATTGATTTGGAGACAACTAAAGTTCCTCTGAGTTACAGGGATGCAGTAACTAAAACTAAAGTTGCTGTAATCCATACTTTGCATCCAGAGGTGGCTTTATCCTTTGAACAAATGCAAGTGGTCATCATTAATTCTCGACCTGGTCGACAAAGGTCTCCAAAAATTGACTCTTTCCGCAATTTGAGACTGCATCTCAAAGACCTGGTTGGTTATCGATAACGTGTAGAAATACAGACAAACGTAATTGGCTATTTGGCTTTAATCTCTAAATGTCTCTAATTGACTTTAGTACATCGAGCTTTATTATATTTGCCTTAATTAACTTGCCTTGGACTTCATATGTTTGTTTCAATTTGCTTCAATTCAACAAAATACCCATTTTAATAACCATTTAACCAAAGTATATCCATAAAAAGAGTAAGAACTCATGTATGTATTCATTTGTTTGCACACAAATTCATATGCAAATTTGATAAACATTGTCAGAAATAGATATAATAAGAATTTTACGTGTAAGAAAAAGAAAAAATATAGTAAACAAAAGAGAGTAACAAAAAAAGTTGGCTGAAATTAAATAAATAAAGTTTATAATTTTGAAAAATATTTTCGACAAAAATTTTCGTTGAAATATTTAACAATATTATTTTCTAAATTGTATCAACTATGCATAAGATTTTTAAGAGACCTAACTAAAACAGCGTTATCATATTCTTTAAATTCTGTGATTTATAAATAGATGTTGTCCTAAGTATTATTTTATAATCGTATACCAATATAATAAATACTTTTTACCAAATCTCTTAATCTCATCTCAAGACTTCCTAGAATTTCGGCTAATTTGCTTTTTCCGTAATTACAATCATAACTTGCTATGAAAACATTTTATCAAGCTGCGATTCTAAAGTTTATTTTTGTAGTTTTAGTACGTTTAAATTGAAGGCAAATATTTCTAAAAAAAAATTTTTTTTTTCCTTATTTTTTTACATACTAGGTTTGTATTATTGGTTTTTTTTTTATTTAGCTATGCTTACGACTATAACTATAAAAAATCATTGGAACTGGTTCATTGTTTTTATACCATTGTGAATATATTTGATGGCATATCCTATTTATATATATATATATATATTACATATTTTTAAAGTAATAACAAAGTGGATAGTAATTTAACAAAGCTGAAGGAACTTTTAATACATTACCAACTTTATGTACCCAGGGGTATTATTGCATTTGAAGTGATGGTTGTTTAAAACTAGAATACATATGCCCATTTAAATATAAGTAAGTATATTTGAAATGATGATACCAATATGGATTTTATTACATGATCTGTTAATTTAATACAAAAATCAAATATTTCATTCCAAATTAGGTCTTAGCTCTTAGGTTTAATCTTCAAAAATAAAATTATATATTTTTTAAATGAACATTCGTTTTTTATAACTAATTAATTTTTAATTACATTTATTTAATAATAAAAAAATAATAATTTAATTTAATTTTAATTTTTGTTTATTCATTCCAAAATGTATATATCATATACTGACATTATCGACTTATATTAATTTAGAGCTTAGATTAAATCATCTCATCAACTACAATTTACATTTTTTTACATATTACCACAGTGCCTGCTTAATTATAGATTACAAAATACTTTTACTTGGCAAATTGTAATAGTATTGGTGGAGAGTATTGAACTCGCTTTCCAAATTTTGCATAATGAGTGCAGGATTTGCATCAGTACTATACAGGCTGTTATCATCGGCCAATCCACCAATATAACATGAATCTCGGATGATAATGTCAGATATAAAAATATTGTACAGGATAGGACTTAGAATTGATCCTTGGGGCACGCCTGCTGGCAACTGTAATTTTGAAAAGTGAGTGTCGTTGATTTTGACACAGAAAGTTCTATTATATAGAAAGTTTTTAATTATTTTAACTAAGTATAGGAGAAACTGCAGAAAATGTAGTTTGTAGATCAAACCGTCGTGCCATACAGAATCGAAAGCTTTTTCGATATCACACATTAAAATACCCACAGACTTGTTTTCTTCAAATTTTTCTCTGATATATTTCGTTATACGTACTAGTTGGTGATCAGCAGAGTCGAATACCGAAATGTTCATAGGGTAAAATTTGATTGTTTTCGACAAAGTTTTGCACCCTAATTTGGAGTACCTTTTCAAAGACTTTTCCGATCGAACTTAGTAGAATTAGACGATAACTACTAATCTCATTTGTAGGTTTGTTGGGTTTTGGAATGCATATAACTGTAGCATCTTTCCAGCTTTTTGGAAAATAACACAATTTAAGACATATGGATTTATTACATGATGATATCAAAATGGACCATAATTATGATTATATGGACCATAATTATATCAATATGGACCATCTACAATAATTTATGTTTTTGTTAATTTAATACAAAAATCAAAGAATTAGGTCTTTATAATTATTCCAAATTAGGTCTTTATAATTCAAAAATAAAATTAGGTTTAATATTCGAAATAAAACTATATATTTTTTAAATTAACATTTATTTTTTATAATTAATTAATTTTTAATTACTTTTATTTAATAAAAAAAAACAAAAATATATTAAATAAAATATTTCTTACCTGTAATTTTGGAGATCCTTTCAAGGTTAAATTTGACATGATGTTTTTTCTCCACAATAATTAAAAAATTTCGTTGTAAATTATAAAAAAAAAAATTGAATAATAATCAAATGTGTAAATACATTTCTATATCAATATTTAAAATATTGTAAAGACACACAACCACACAATTATATCACTTTAATTATTTAAAAATTAATATTATATTTTTTTATTAATTTGTTTTTTTTAATAATAATATATTTATTTATTAATTTATTTTTATATATTTTTTAAAATATTCACCTTTTTATTTTGTAAAAAAATATATTTTTTTAATTTTTATAATACCAACACAATATTTTGTATTTTATACTAAGAATTTGGTATCGATAAAATGAAATAATCTTACTAATATTTAACTAATTTGAACCTAATGTGTCTAAGTAAGGTACAAATTATTTTTTATAGTTGAATTTGAATGCTTTTTTTTAAATCAAGCTTCAAAGCAATTACAGGCTCCATGCAGATTCAAGATCTATACCGAAATTTATTCAAAATCTCGCTATTATGTACTTGTGATGCATATGCAAATTTAAATTTACTCATGGCTAATACAATACTATATTCAAACGATGATAAATTAATGCTAAAGGCCTTTTATGGTTCTGCATGATGTGAGTCAGAACATTATATTAGATATTGATTTGACAAGAGCCAGCATATTTCATATTAGTACTGTGATATGCGGTGCATAGCTAGATAAATCTACATAAGGTCACAATAAATGTCAAGAAAACTAGGATTATGATAATGAAATCTAAAAACATAAATATGTCTGTATTTTAGTATGATGATAACGAATTGGAAAAAGTCAACAAATATTGATTTGATTTGATTTGTTATGATGATAAAAATACAAACACAAATGCTTATAAATCAAAATGTAGTAATACAATAAAGTACAATATACTCTTGTGAAACATTTGTATTTACCCTTTGCAAATAATTCTATATAGTTTGAATAACGAACAACAATTTCTGACAACCTCGTACAAGACACATAACAGACGAACTATTTGTGATTTAATACAAGCGCAAATTAGTTTATTAACTAATAGCTAAACAAACACAAATCGTAAGGTCCACCTAAGAAGAAAAAAATTACATTACTGTTGGTACAAAATGGGTTAATTTAGTTATTGCAGTTCAGATAGTAATCTTGACATGAAAAATTTGAATGTAAAATTTACACGCTATAGGGCTTATAATGTAATAGGGTTTGTTTACTGCGAGCCTACTATACTTGTACATATACTAAATAGTTTGAAATTTGAATATATTTTAACCATTTCGGGATTAGTAATTTTATTGAATACCCCTAGGCCTGAAATGACTATAGTTTTGTTTTGAAAATTTTAAAATTCAAAAATATTTAAACTTTTTGTAAAATAAAAGTGAGGGTAAGAAAGGCCTGAAATGACTAGCTTTGTCTTGAAGTAGGTAATTATATTGATGGTAATAGGTAACTGCAATGGCCAACTTTATCTCAAGAAGTTTGAAATTTGAAAATACATTGAAGTTTTTAATAAATTTCACCTAGATAATTTCTATTAGAAATTGTATTGTATAGAAAATTGAAAATGTTGATCAGTGTTGCTATAGCTCTTGGCTATACAACATACACAAGTATACATTAGTTTAGAAATTTTCCCATAATTCCAACTTCGATTTGTATTTACAGCTGCTCTAAATATGAGAGTCCTACCCCTAAAATCGCATATTAAAAAATCTTTTAACCACCAGAAAATACTCCAAACACATCATAGGAAATAATGTAGAATCAAGTATATTAATATATACTTTTATGAAATAGCTATATATATATATATACAGCTACAGCTATTTATAACAACATTATATCTTATATATAGTAATTTTGTTTTTGTCTGAAGCCTTTTATAACAACAACAATAATAAATAAAAGAATCAGTTCATTATGAATGAAATAATGAGAATTGAGATAATAAATCAATTTTTTTCTGATCTATTATAGATTATAATTTAATTTAGGTGTGTATGTATTTTGGTAGGTAAAATGTAGTGAGATAAAAATATTAATGCCTTATGATGAGAAATGATACTCCTACGTATTTACTTTACATTATTGTTGGTATTCTTAATTGTAATGTGCATATTTTTTTAAACTGCACCCAAACTTTACTAGATTAGCAATGGCATTATACTATTATATTAATAATTATTAAAAAAGATGTTTTTTTCATCATAAAACTACTTGAGTTAATCACTAGATATTTATAGTGTTTGACTACACTACCTATACAACTTCTAGTTTCTACTTTAATTGGTTTTAACTTATAACAAGATGTTATAAATATATCTGTGAGTTACAAATAAACAACCAAAATATAGAGTTTATTCCATATAATCAATCAATCGATACCGAATCCATATAATACATACATATAAATAATATACTAAATTTAAATTTCTTTCGAACACCAATAATTTCACATTTTAACTAAATATTTTTTTTATATATTTCACTAATTTAAGAATAATTAAATATTTAATTTAAATAAAATTTAAATTTCAATGAATTTAAAAATATATATATATATATATATATATATATATATATATATATTTACAGGAAAAATTAATAATATAAAATAAAAAATAAAAAATTTAAATTCACCACATAATTAACAGTAATCCTTCATTGAATTATCCTTCTCTGTATATATTATATATATATTTTTTATTTATTCGAAAATCACATCCTTTATTTATATAACAGTTATTAAATAATATAATATATTAATAATATTATAATGAAATGTTTTTAATGACCGCGAATTACAGTTAAATTAATACACCACTTATTATATTATTATTATTATACAATATACATATGTACAAATATATAATAATATATTTTATTATCTGATTGATATGAATTTATACTGTGTCAATTATTGTGTTTATATAATATTATTATATATGATTTTTAAAGTTAAAAATTTTTAATAATTAAAATAAATAAAAAAAAAATTTTTTTTTGTAACACTTCTATTTTTTTTATTTTTGTCAATATTTTTTATTTTAATTTACTGAGCAATATTATTTGTATATACACACGCACTCATATATTAATGAAGATATCCTGAAATTATAATTAAATATTATTTATTAATTAGGTATTTGTAATTTTTTATAGGTATTATTTATAAATTAAGTAAAAGAGAGGAGTACGTAGATCTAAATGGGTTTGTGCCAAACTCAAAAATAACAAAATAAACGAACAATTTGAAAATGAGATAAAAAAGCTTCTTCCTGAAACTAATATTAGAATTCTATATAACATCAATAGACAAACTAAAAGCTTCCAGCCAAGACTAACATCATGCAAGGATAAAGAGGGTAATCTATTGACTACAGATCAACAAATTACAGATAGATGGGCCGAGTATTACGAAGAAATATTAAATAAAACATTCGAACAAAATCAAACAGAAAATATCATCATATACACAGCCGAATTAGTTATAAATGAACCCTCATTAAATGATGTGAAGAAAAAGCACCAGGACTATCCACGCACACCGAACTACTACATAAAGGTGAGGAACATTTACATAAGAAGATACATAAATTAATATGTGCAATATGGCTTAATGAAACAATACCAGAAAAATGGCGTATAAGTGTCCTAAGACCAATCCATAAGAAGGGAGATAGAACTAACTGTAATAATTATCGAGGGATTATGCTATGATAGCATACGAAAAAATCGAGCCGTATATGCTGAAGAAAGACTTGGCGAATATCAGTGCGGTTTTCGTAAACAAAGATCCACTGTTGACCAAATATATTTGTTAAAACAAAACATGGAAAAAATCTATGAATTTGGTCAAGACTTACACATTTTATTTAATGACTACAAGCAAGCCTTCGATAGCATTAATAGAAATAAAATAGCATACTCATTAATAAAATTTGGTGTACCTCGCAAATTAGCTAAACTGGCCATGGAAACCATGTTCAATTCACGAGCAAAAGTTATGATACAAAATACAACTTCTATAGATTTTGAAATTAAGTCGAAAGTACGACAAGGAGACACACTTTAAGCTTTGTTATTTAATATGCTCTTAGAACAAGCCACAGAGGAAATTGCTAATGGCGGTAATATATTCATAAAATCCTTCCAAATTTTCGCCTACGCTGACGATATAGCAATTGTAGCTAAAAATTATAGGAAAATGGCAGAAACATTTATTATACTAGAACAAAAGACAAGATAAGTTGGTCTGGAAATTAACGAAAACAAGACAAAATATATGAAAATGACAAGGAAAACCGATCAAGAATAGCACAAAATATTACCATCAACAACTTTAATTTTGAAGGTGTCACAAATTTTAGTTATCTTGGTGTACTAATAAAAAATTAACACTCGTGCATACAGGGGCGAATAAATGTAGGAAATAGAAGTTACTATGTTAATAAAAAATTCTTACTAGACAAACAAAACTTGTAAGATATAAGACAGTAATAAAACCAATAGTAACATATGTATGTGAATGCTGGACACTTACATTAAGAGACGAAGAGCATTTACGTATATTCGAAAGAAAATAATCCGAAAAACTTTGGCCCAAAAAGATTACAAAACGGAGAATATTAAAGAAGGAATAACGAAGATCATCAATAATATAATACAACATGAAGATATTGTAAAGTTTGTAAAGGCACAACGACTAATATCGGCAGAGCATATGATAAGAATGTACGAAAATCGCCCTCAGCAAAGAATTTTCAAAACAAGATCACTATATAATAGAGCAAGAGGCAAACCAAGAATCAGATGGAAAGATAATATCGAAAATGACTGCCAAAAAAATTTTTTTTTTTTTTTTTTTTGTCTTTATTCTATACAACTATCTACATTCTATACAACTATCTACATAAAATATAAAATATATTGAGTATAATGTTGGAATTAAAATTGACGTGATGTAACTGACATGTAATCTAAGTCAAAAATCCATTGATTCTTGACTTAATATTCAAATTTATATTTATGGAGTCTCAGATAAAGTGAATCTAGTAGATAAATCCAGCGGTCTGAAGCGTCTTAATCTGCGCTCGCTTGTTCGTTCATTATTGATGAGTTGAGGAGCAAGTAAATTTGGATGGTTTTCCAGTCGAACATAGTATTTTTCAGCTTTCTTTTTAATGAATTTCTTAACAGATGGGATATTTAAATCTGATCTAATTGTGTCATTTCGGACATACCAAGGCGCGTTAACTATAGACCTTAATACTTTGGACTGGAAGCGTTCTATTATTTCGATGTTGGAGTTACTAGTTGTTCCCCATAGTTCGAACCCGTAGCTCCAGATTGGCCTGATGATAGCAACTTTACATTCTAGGGATAAATTGGAGAAACGACCTATTAGCCAAATTAATTGGTTGAATTTTAATCGTAGTTGTTTATTTTTGCTGATGATGTGACTTTTCCAAGTGAGGCGTCTATCCAAGTGCATACCTAAGTACTTAACCGAGTCTTGGTGAGTCAATTCCATGTCGTTAAGGTGAACAGCGGGGCAATTTCCCTTGCGATTAGTAAAGGTGATATGAAGGGATTTCGATTCATTGGCCTTTATTCTCCACTTTTTCAGCCAGTTTTGTATATCCAATAAGTAGTTCTGAAGAACTTCTGAAGCTAATCTCGGATTAGTATGAGACACTAAGACCGCTGTGTCGTCAGCAAAGGTAGCAGTGAGTACCCTCGGCGATGTTGGGAGGTCTGCTGTAAATATCAGGTAAAGTAGTGGGCCAAGGACACTGCCCTGAGGAACCCCAGATTTAATTTCTTTTAGTGACGATTGTTCCCCGTTGTATTTAACGAAGAACCTCCTATTTGATAAATAAGTTGACAAAAGTTGCTGGTAGTGGTGAGGAAGTAGTTTTTTAAGCTTGTAAAGGAGACCTTTGTGCCAAACTTTGTCGAAGGCTTGCGAAATGTCCAGAAAAGCTGCAGAACAGTATTTTTTCTTGTCAAGTGAATTATTTATATGGTTCACTACTCTATGTATTTGCTCAATTGTTCCATGATTGTGACGAAAGCCAAACTGATGAGCTGGTACGATATCTCGTTCATTATTTATTTTAATCAATCTTTTGGCTATTAGTTTTTCGATTAATTTTGATATTACTGGCAGAAGACTTATTGGTCTATATGAACTAGTCTCATTTGGCTCTTTCCCCGGTTTAGCTAACATTATGATATGAGCAGTTTTCCAGATATCTGGGAAGTAGCTAGTTCTTAATATAGCATTAAAAATGTGGGTTAAGAATTTTATACTGCAATACGGAAGTTCCTTTACCATTTTGCCTGTGATACCATCATACCCAGGAGCCTTCTTGTCTGACACAGAGTTTTTTATAATTTCCTGTACTTCCTTTATCCGGACTTTCTTTATCGGTAAATCCATTTGATAAGGCACTTCAAGGTAGTTTTCAATCTTGTTGTTTTCGTCGGTTGAAATTACTGGTGGATACGGTACAAACACTTTTTGTAAATGTGATGCAAAAAGCTCTGCTTTCTCACCATCGCTTCTGGCTCAATTACCATTTGATTTCCTTAGTGGAGGTATAATTTGTTGTGGCCGTTTCAGTTTTCTTGTTGCTTTCCACAGTGAGTAGTCATTAAGATCGGTATATGTTAGTCTTTCAAGGTAATTCTTCAACGAACTTTCTCTGCTTTTATTTAACAAAAATTTAAGTTCTTTGATTGCACGGTTTAACCTGGCTTTGATTTCAGGGGATCTAGTTTGTTGCCAATACTTCCTAAGGTTTCTTTTTTCCATGATTTTGGATTTTATTTCAGATGGAGAAATAACATATTTTCGGATGTTACCTTGCGTCGGAGTTGATGACATTGCTGCTTCAATCATGGTTATATTTAGGTTTTTTATAGCTTCATTGATATCTTGGGGGTTTTTCAGTCCTATATTTAGAGAAGTTTTCATTTCAATTTCCTTTCTATAATTATCCCAGTTTGTTTTCCTTGTATGTAACCGTTGTTCATTTTGAGTTATTACTACTTTAGATGAGGCAGAGATAATGATAGGCGTATGATCTGAAGACAGCTCGAGGCTTGATTTCACAGTAAATAGTTTTGGTGAGATACCTTTCGAGACGCAAAAATCCAAAAGATCCGGTGTCTTATTAAGATCAGAAGGCCAGTATGTAGGTTGTCCAGTAGACAGATAATTCAAGTTGAATTCTTGCATGGCTAGTAGTAGCTGCCTTCCTTTTTGAGTGATCAGGCTAGAGCCCCAAAACGTATGTTTAGAATTATAATCTCCACCGGCAATAAATCTATTTCCCAGAGTTTTAAAATAATCAATAAATTGAGATTTGTTGATATTGTGTTTAGGAGGGCAATATATAGCTGAAATAGTTAAGGGTCCATTCCAGTCAGCTATCACGACACTTGTTGCTTGAATATGATTAAATTTATATTTAGAAAAAATGAATGTACAAAATTGGCAGAGTTCTGCTGAAGATCGATTTACATGGAGGAATATCACGAAGAAAATTCTAGCTCACCCGGAGCTGTAACGCTAATTGAAGAAGAAGAATTAGGTATTTGTAATATATATAATTATTTAATAATATAATTTATATGTATTCGAATATTTATGAGTAAATCGAAATTTTTTTTAAAAACAATAATATTATAAAAGGATGAAGAATAGGAAAGACGAAGCAATGATGATTGATGAACTGAAGAAGTTAATCAATGATAAAGATATAGTTAAAATTTTCGAGGTGAATAGACCAAAATCGAGCAGAAAATGTTGTCGGAATCGAAAAACAAAGAGTCGAAACAATTATATTTTATAACCCATATCTAAAGCAAACCCAATAAGTCGATATAGATCGGCATTATAGAAAATGGTACTGCGATAGATAATGCTCGAAATCAGAAAACTGTTGCCAACAATCGATCTGATTGTAAAAACATGAAAACATGGTTTGTATACCTCAAAACCGCATATTTGTTTACATGTGTAGTATATGTGTTCAATATATGTGACTACTACAACTGAATAGTTCGGGGTGCAGCTCATGATAATAAGTTAGAAAATTGGAACCATTTTTTTGTTTTTGTATTCCAACTATATTGTAAAATTTTGCACCTGGAACATTCGAACACACTGTACAGCCCAGTTGCATCTAACATATTGAAAACTTCCTCACGCAGTATAAAGCTGGCATTATTGCGTTACAGGTATTGCGTTGTACAGGATCCAGAATACTGAACACCAGTAACCAGCTGAAGCAGCAATCTGAAAAACAACAAAGCTGCTGGACCTGATGGACTATCAGTTGAACTATTCAAAGCTGGAGGAGACGTTTTGCATTTTTGTACACTCTTGACAGTCGTACCTTTTCGTGCTAAATTAAGTACGGTACTGCAATTTTTCACTACAATATTTCAAGTATTTATTTAACAAATTACTGGCTTATCTACTCATTAACTAAACTAAGCCTTCTTAAATAGAATAGTTTCATTTTATTTAATTTGTTACCAGATTATACTTTCAATTGTCTTTTGTCACTTATTATATCCCAATGACAAAGGGTACTAGACCAGGTCGAAAAACCAATAAAGCATTTTTTTGCTTCATCGGAAATCGAACCTGGGAACCTGGGAACCTGGCACCAAATAATTGTCCCTGAATTTGGATGGAAGAAAACATGCTTAATACTGGAGTATCAAAAAGGGCGGTGCCATGGTGGTGAATAACCCTATTAAATATCGATCATTATAAGATCATTTCCAAAATTCCAACACATTCTACTAATGTGTGAAGCTCTATTGTGACGCTGTCACTGGCAGTTATCAATTTGATGTTGCTGCTTTGGTTTGCCAAAACATCTCGGATCGAATCTACTTTGCTAAAGCACCAAAGTACAAATTTACAAAACGCTTATACTCCCGGTTCGGCTCTACCGATCAGAGTCATGTACACTGCCGAAGGCAAGTTATCATGTACTTGGTGTCTTCGAGAAAATTTTTATTTATATCGGATATATGTCGGACATACGACGATGGGGTCTGGAGGAGAAGATACAATAGCTCAATGTCCTGAATGCTAAATTTTTTAGCAATTTAAATCACAGTTATCAAAAATTGAAATATATACCATAAGGTATTTAGATTTAGGGAGAACGAATGACAGAATTTAGGATAATGCAACATGGCGACATAAAATTTTTAGGGGTTCTTAATTTGTGGATTTTGTATTGAAACAACCAAATAATTAGTTTTTATAATATATAGAGCTAAATTAAGCTGCATTTACTTAACTTAGTAGTGAATCATTGATAATGTTAATTATATAAAGTTTTATACATAACTAACAAAATAAAAACAAAAATTACATTAAACTGTTCTTTCTGGTTGTGTTGGACTTGGAAATGTGATTTGACTGTGCTGCCTCATTGTGTTTTCAACATAAAAAAATCTGTACGTAAGCCATCATTTTTAAGAAAAACAATATAATCGAGAGTTCAGAGTAGGTGCAATTTTACTCAATCCTACTTAAAAAATATTATAATACTATTATTAAATACATTTCGGTCTATTTTCATATACAAAGGTTGAGCATGGGAGATATACGGGTTAAAAAACAGAACAAAGCAATTTGTATATGTATTGGAGCGTTCCGTCTAATTTACAGATATATATGACGGAAACTATATTATATTATATAATCCTACTTTAATGTCATATAACACAATTTTATGCAATTTTATGCGTTTTTTTGTTTTTTCTTTTTTTTTTAATTGCAATTAGCACTAAATATCTTGTACCAGTTTTCTTTTACGCCATTTTATTAAATCTATTAAGTTGTAAATTTTATTATAATTTTTCTATAGTTTTTAATTGCTGTTATGCTTAAATATTACAGCTGGTGTGGTTATAATTTAATATAGATGTAGGTAGGTAGTATATAAATATATATATACTGTATATTATTATAATTAAATTCAAATGGCTAATTATAATGGCTATTATTAATTTTTTATTGTTATTATTATTATTACTACTATATATAATATACATTTAAAATTAAACTAATACTAATTAAGTCCATGAAATATTTAATTTAATGTGAATTCATTTTTTTTTAACAGATTTTTTAGTTAAATAATTTTTTATTTTAATTTTTTGTATTTTTTAACATGACTATTTTTAACACGAATTTTTATTTAAAACAAAAACAATAACAATTAAAATGATAATATCAAAATAATATAAATAATTAATAATTAATTTTTTAATTTGAAATCATTTTTTTGTTTTCTGTTGTTTCATTTAATGAATTATTTATTTTATTTTATTTTGCAATATGTACGAGTATATTATGTATTGCAAGAAGTGTATAAATCATTTCTTTTTTTGTTTTTTTGTTATAATTTGATTAAAGTCTTAATTTTAAAAAGAGATTTAAGTCAATTTTTTTGCTAAAGGAATTATGTTTTTTTTTTGTTTTTTTATTTTACCTTTCTCATAAGTCAGATTATTATTTATTAGTCTCGTTTGTTTCCTTCAACATAAATTTAATTTTAATAGAAAATTAAAAATTCGAAGAAAAATTGGATTACAACGCCATTTTTTATTTTATTTTTATTAAAGAGGGAATTCACTTAGTTAGTTTTATACTATTTTTATTCAATTTAATTTGAATTATTATTATTGTTAAAATGTTTATCAAAATTTATTATTATAATAATATGAGTATAGGTAAAGTTGATTTAATCATAATTTATGAATTCAATGGTTGCATTTATCAGTTAAAAATTTTTTATATACTTATATATATTAAAAAATGATCTCACATTTTAATTTGAAATTGTTTTCAAAGTAATAAAAATTATTTTTTTGTTTTTTTCTTTAATTTCTAGAAATAGAATTCAGTTGCTTTGCCATATTCAGGGATTGTGAAATGTTGTAGCTGAGGCTAAGATAAACTTTTAATCCAAACCATCGAAAATATTTAGACTCATCATATGGGGTCTCTTATTTTGTTTAAGAAGAGATTAAAATATCGATAGATATAGATATATATCTATATATATATATATATAACGAAAATTTGTATAGAAATATTTTGTTATACTTGAAAGTAGAATCTTAAAAATCATTAGCATGAAGAAAGTAAGTATAATAGTAAATAATAATATTTTTAAAAATTAAATTTTTAACTTCTAGCTTCAAAAAGAAATAACGGTATTTTCGTTTAATGACGACTTACTATTTAGAGTTAAACGAAAATCAACCACACAACTACTATCAATTTAATTAATGCATATTTCACTAACTTATTTAACTACTTTCACTACTATTGAGAAAGAAATATGATGTCCTCCAGTTAAAATCAATGGCAATACGTTACCAATGCGGATTCGGTTGAATATTTGGATATGCACTTGGATCAAAAATTAACCTGGAGAAGCATATTACAACCAATAGTAAGCAACTACTTCTAAAATTTGCCAAACTGGCTAATTGGCACAAATTCACAACTGTCTCTAGAAAGCAACATCTATAAAAGTATACTGAAACTATGCGGCACGACAAGCAATTCAAACATAGAAATTATTAATGTTTTCAAGCAAAGGTTACTTGCAAGAGTAATTGTCAATGCGCCTTGGTAAGTTCGAAACTCAGTCATAAAAAATGACTTACAAGTGAGATCTGTAAAAGAGAAAATAACTGCTATAAATAAAAGATATTGGACCCAGCTAGAAAACAACCCAAACCAACTGGGGGAAAATTACTGAGACAACCAGGTAGTCAACACAGAAGATTAAGACGCTTTTCAACAGCGGACTTTTCGTGTATGCTTACCCATTTAATACTGTCAAATATAATGTAAATCCTTAGAAGTATATTGTTGTTGAATCTTCAAGCCAATACACTGAAGTTAAAAATTGGTTATAGAAGTAAAGAATTAAAGCAAACGAAACAAAATTTGTTCACATTTTAGAACTATGTATAGAAAAAAAATGTGTCCATACCAGTTAAAATCAACAATAATATTTCAAAGGCGGATTCGGTTAAATACAAAAAATTAGCATGAAGGAAGAATATTAACACATAACACTTATTTTTTTTCCGCTATTTTCATACTAAAATATTGATGAGAAATGAGAATAGAACAATCATCAATATATTGTCAATATATTGACAAATATTGAAGAAAACATTGATATGTAATAGGGGTGTAACATTTTTATTTTTCAACTTTACTACCACTGTACTTATGAGACTTTAATACAAAGTTATAGAAATTGCAAAAAAATAATATAAAAAACAAATTCAGTTGCAACCTAACCGAAATAACAACAAATTTTACTGAAACAATTTTTCTTATAGTTATAATCGTATCTCAGTAAGAACAAAGTACATTTTTCAGTTTCATATTTGTGTATTCATTTCACTGATCTCTCCTTATTCTATTTGATGTTAAATTGACGTTTTTCCATTACATTTTATTTTATGTCAGTCTTCATTATCAACAAGCCTAGTATGATTTGATATTAATTTTGTTATTTTTGTTCTTCCACGTTTTGGTTTAACTATAACACGTTTATTTAATTTCATATCATCACGATCTAGCATAATTTTATTCCAATATTTACTTTCTTCTGTTCCGTACAACATTTTATTTTGGTTTATATAATTTTTAATTAGAAAATTTTTTGAAACATTTTGAGCATTGTGCTACATTTTATATAGGCTACCATTGAGCCTTTTTTGACATCAACATATTTAATAGACTCACATTGCTTCATGTCATTTTTGAATGATTTTATATCGACGCATGGTTGAGAAAACTCAACTTTAATTATAATACCGGGTTCAAAATGAAACAATGGTTCCTTTTCCTGCGCAATACTTCGTTTAATTTCAATTTTTGTACTATTTGTAATGGGGCTAAGTAATTCACGTCGCTTTTCTAACATAAAATATAGTGAATTGATACCAGGTGAATCTAATGACGATGTATCATTTGATTGACTATCATTTTCATCTTCATTATATAAACCACAAGCAATATCCTTATTTACGTTCATATGAGGTGGCTTTTTCAAATCAAAATGCTTTAGAAGTTGTTGATGCTGTTGTTGCTGTCGTAGTTGTTGAAACTAACGCTGCAGTAACTATTGTATTTGTTTCTGTTGTTGCTATGGATGCTGTTGTTGCGGTTTTTGTGGTTATTATATTTGTTGGTGTTACCGAAGTTCTCATAGCGTGCGGTGATAACTTAATTAATTCAAATTGTTGTTGCAATGAAGTAAATGCCGCTATTTTTTGATTAAGTTTACCAATGTGTTTTACGGTTGCTATTTGCTTTTTATTAGAGTTGCCTCTGCAATCATTATCATGATTTTTTACCCAATTTTTTTCTTTAGTAATCTGATCTGCTCACTTTGTAAATTTAAGTAGTTATTCCGGAGACGCTTTCACTGCTTTTTCGGTAGAACTTTTAAATCTTTTAAATCAATATCTAAATTTGGCCTGGAATCAGTTGTTGTTGGTTTTTCTACAGTTTTCTTCCCCTTATTCTTTCATATCATTTTTATCATCATTATCCTAATTAACAGTTTGTGACTTACTTTTATTAAAATTATATAATTTATTATCTATACGATCTCTTTTATTATAAATAGGGTTTTATCGCATTTATTTTCTTTAATAAATGATTTTACACTTAATAAATTAATTTGATCTAATTTCTCATAAATTAAGATTCCATCAAATTCTCGAAACTTTATTGATTCGAATTCAACAAAACCAAATTCTTTAAATTTCCTTGAATTTCTAAGCCTATAGGTTAAGGAAACATAAGTTACAATGCCTCCATTTGATACATGGGTAAATACTTTTGTAATCCATTCATGATCAGCATTTGGTGGTATAATGATAAAACATAAATTGTTCTAGCATCTACTTCCTCACTATTTTCTTCTAAATCGGTTACAGATTTAATTTAATGATAAAATTGATGACGAATTATACTTCTTTCACATTTTGTCCAAAATAATAATTTTATTCTTATTAAATCTTGAATGCTATTTTGATGTATAAATCATATCATCATATCACAATACACATATATATATATATAAACATACATATATGTACACATATATGTATAGTATAGTCATCGTAGAACACATAATACTTATTAGAGGTTGTAATATCTATTAACTATCTATATATAATAAAATATTATATAACAGTTATATTTTATGTAATATTTATCTCCATAAAAGATTCTTGAAAGCTTTACAATGTTTCCGAATAAAGTGAGTATCCCTATAACCAACCCAACAATCCATTTTCATGTAAGATATTTTTTAGATTTAACCTGAGTTAGGTATATTATATTTTTTAGTTTGTATAGTTGAAAGTATAGAAATTCATTAGATGGTTTTCAGATTAATATTTGATGTTCCGACCTGCAAAGCTTGAGTATGAGTTGATAATGTTTTATAACATTATTTTATATAAAAAATATTTCTAAATATAGTGTCTAATTACATTTCACTTTTTATTAATATTTTTATTAAACCTAATTTATTAAATAAAATATCGCTGGTGATCTGGAAAAAATTTAAATGTTTAAAGACAATTAAATTTAAATTAATTTACAGGTAATTTGAACTCAATTAAATTATGTATAAAAAAATCTTAGTCTATATAAAAATTATTAAGTTATATACTGCTGGAACCAATATTAGCTTACGTTATTGAACTGTGTGTACCGACAAGCAATCCAAACATAGAAATTATTACCGTTTTCAAGCATAAAGTATACATTGCAAATTGTCAAAGCGTCTTGGTATGTTAGAATTAGGCTAAGTTATACAGCAATGTGCAATAAAATTGGAACAGTTTGAATCCCAACAACATTTGTAGAAGTATAGTATTTTTACCTCTTTCACCAATTTTTTATTGTTTTGTACAACAATAATTGCTTATATTTTAGATGAAAGTGTTAATTAGTGATTTTGATAATACCTGAAGAACAAAACATCTGCAGGCATAGATAATATTCCTAATATAGTATTAAAAAACTTAAGTGTTAAAATAACAGAAAAAATGGTAATCTTATTTAACAATGCTATAAACCACTGCTATATATCCCAAATCATGGAAAATGGCAAAGGTAATTATGATAAAAAAAACCAGAAAAGACCCAACAGATCCTAATAACTATAAGCTTACTATTAAACATTAGTAAAGTTTATGAAACAATTATATATGACCAGATTAACAGTTTTGTCAGCGACAAACAATTATTACCTGAAAATCAATTCGGTTTCAGGTATAAACACGGTACAACTCATGCTATCAGTAAACTAACATCAGATATATGCTGGATCATTAATAAAAATGAATGTGTTGGTGCATGCCTTATCGATCTAGAAAAAGCTTTCAACAGCGTATGGTTATAAGGCTTAATATACAAATTGATAAATCTGAAATTTCCAGAAAACCTAATCAGGATAATAATTAATATGATATTCGAAAATAACTTCGTAATAGCATCAGGAAACGGAAAAATCTATGGTATTAAAAATGGTCTACAACAAGGCACCGTGAATTCACCAATACTATTTTCTATTTACGCAATAGAATTTTTAGAATTGCTGAATAGTCTTAGAGATCACAACTACACAATAGCTTTCGCAGATGATCTTATAGTTTAGTCTGCAGGAGGTAACATAAAATAATTAACAACAAATGTTCAAAAACAATTTAATCTTACTGTTGAATTTTGCAAAGTTTGGTTACTTAAATTAAACATAGATAAATGTGAAGCAATATTATTTAGGAATACAGTTGATAAAACGATTTACAATATTAAAAAAAATTTGAAAGATTTTGCAACAACCGGCTCAAATAATTATAATATTAAGAAAAAAAGTGTAGTTAAATATCTAGGTGTACATACATCAAAACCTTAATTTTATACAACATATCAATCAGGCAATATTAAAAGGAACCAAAGTATTTATGGCATGCCAAAAATTGTTTTAAAGCATATTAAAAATAGGGTAAAAATATTAGCCTATCCGGGTATAATTAGACCAACCATTTCGTACGCCGGGCCAATATGGTTCAACATTAGTGTAAGTCAAATGGAAAAAATCAGGAAATTTGAATGGAAATGCATAAGAACTTGTGTTAATCTACATAGAAAGCCAGAAAGTGTTTTTTTTTTTTTTTTTTTTTTTTTTTTATATTATAGCCAAAACTTAGGTTTTGAACCTTTAAGTACTTGCGTACCGTTGACTATTTGAAAAAGGAAAGGATAGTTAGAGGAAAGGAAAGAAAATTGAAGAAGAAAAGTTTTGTGGGAAAGAGCGAACAATGTTGTTAATATTCGTCTTAAACCTCTGTAAGTCATAAATAAAAAATCCTTCTCTCATTGGGAATGCTTCGATTGGGACGCGGTTCCACAATCGGGATGTTCTTACTATAAAAGAATTTCCATAGCCGGATTTAAACCATCTCGGAATTTCCACTGTGAAAGGGTGGGCACTTGATGCCTCTCGTGTTGTGCGATTGAATTGCTTAAGAGGAGGAAGAAGTGATTTTAATTCCTCGGAACAAGTGCCAACACCAAGCAGATATCTATAAAATAGAGTAAGTGCTCCAACAATACGACGATGACCAAGTGGTATAAGGGATGAGGTCACATTTATGTCGCCTATAAGACGAATGGCGCGGTTTTGAACTTTGTCCAAAAAATTTAAAGCAGTTTTTGGTGCACCTGCCCATAAATGTGAGTTATACTCGAGCTTGGGTCGTATATATGCTTTATAGATTTTTAAAAGGTCTCGAGATGAAAAATAAGTTTTGCAGCGGCTCAAAAATCCTAAACATTTTGCGGCGCTTTTCGCAATATCAAAAATATGCTCATTCCAGTGCATATTTTGATTCACTCGCATTCCGAGAATGTTCAGATCTTTGAGTCGCTGGATACCTTCATTTTGAAGCCGGAAAATTGGTTCGAATCTTGTTAGCTTGTTACTAACAAAACAGCTTTGAGTTTTTGAAGTGTTAAACTCGACTCTGTTAGCTTTACCCCAGTCGACAATTTTGGCAAGGTCGTGATTGAGCGCGCCGGCCATCATTGTTCTTTTGGAGGTGACTGCGGAAGCTGTAGCATTAGTTTGTTTTAGAAAATCATATGATGCTACTAGAGTGCTGTCATCAGCAAAACTATGGATTGGATTGAAAGTTAATTTGAGAAGGTCATTAATGAAAATGAGAAATAAGGTGGGGGAAAGGACAGAGCCTTGTGGAACACCAGCATTGATTTGAAGTTGGTCGGAAAAAGAACCGTCAACTGTAACTATGATAGATTGATTTAAAAGAAAATTTTCAACCCATTTAGAAAAGGTTGAACCAAGGCCTATAGCGTTGCATTTTGCTATAAGAGCAGAATGCCAAACTCGATCAAAAGCCTTAGATATATCCAGAGCTACAACAGTAGTTTCACAAGATTGATGCAGGCTGGTGTTGAGCTTCTCGCAGAGGCATGTCATGAGATCACCGGTGGAACGTTGGGCTCGAAAGCCGTATTGGCTATCATGAATTATACCTCTACGGTCAAGATATTTCTTCAGCTTATGATTAATTAAGATTTCCATCGTTTTTGAAATAATGGAAGTAATAGCTATGGGCCTATAGTTTGAAGGATTGCTTTTGTCACCTTTTTTAGGAATAGGATAAACTTGGGCAACTTTCCAATAGGACGGGTAAGTTCCTGAAGAAAAGGACAAATGGAATAAGTTGCGCTGAGTTGTGTTGAAGAAAGTGGTCTTATCACTTTACACAATAGATGGATAATGCATGCATACATAATAAAATTTAATTATAATAGAATTTTGCAAAATATTTATTCTATATATATATATATTTATTCTATTTATCTTAGAAATATTATTAAGATATACAGCCATGGTCAGATAAAAAGCACACAATTTAATTGTTTTTTGTTTTATATTCGGGTAATTTCTGCTAAAATGAATCTAAAATTATATATCTACTAAAACAGTTAGAAGAAGACTACAAGATATATTTGGAGGAATATTTTTAATCGTTTAAATTTAGCTAGAGAGCATAACCATATAAATAAATGTATTTTTGGAAAGATGTTCCCTGGGCAGACAAATGTATGGACCGTGTAGGATATTATATTCATCGTTAAAAAACGGAAGAATATACAACCTAATCAAACCAAAAGAATTATAAAAATTTGTTTGTTGAAATATAAAAGTATTAGGTGAGTTTCATTTTCATGTTGTGGTGTTGGTTAAAATTGTTATATGGATCAGTATAAATATTTTGAGATCTGATGGAGAAACTACTTGCAGCCATATGAATTTCAATTCATGTCCTTAACATTTTATTTATTTTTTATTTATTTCAAACATATCTCAAAAAGAGCTATAGGTAAGCTCACACAGAGTTTATAATTTATAAAATAGTTATTAACAATGAAAATGAACAAGAAATAATTTGAATGTTAGTGAGAGAAAAAAAATTTTTAAATAAAAATATATAAAATGGACTTTTATGAATGATAATGATCCAAGAAAAATTCGGCCTACATAATACAAAATTAAGTATCAAAATTCATAACGACAATATTTTAAATACCTTCGTTTATTCCATCTGACGTCATTAAACACACAAACAGATGAATTACACATAATAAATAATGTAAAGTCGATCGAGCCCTTAAACAGATCAGATAACATAAGAAGGCTGAAAAAGCTAAAAACCCCTAATCTAGTCGGACAAAATAAAAATATAGGGTACCACACAGATTTTGCTTTTTCACCATATAATAATTTATTCAAATATGTAATAAGATTGTACTATAATAACCTAAGGGTTGTCAAAAAACAAAATAAAAGCTTATACCATCTAAGAAAAAAAATTTGTATAAATTAAGGCTGTGGAACCGTACATCATGGCTTTATTATAATATTTATTTATGTTTAATTATATATTAACAAACCTATAATTTTTTAATTCAGATACAATCGTATACAGGTTGGTAAGCGCATAAAATAAATCTAAAAATAAATATTTAACTAACATTATTAGTAACTATCAAAAATAGAATACCTACTTACATTTTTTTTGATTAGATAAAAAATTAATATTTTATGATATCAAAACTATACTGACTCATATTCCACTTGCGATACCTATACTTAATTAATAACTAACTGGGTAAGAAACAAAATTTTCTTTTATTTTATCTCTAAATCAACTTGAAAAATTAAAATACTTACGAAATTATTTATTTTTGATTTATTTCTTAATATTAAATTTTAAATTAATAATATTTAATATTAAAAACAATAAAACTATATTAGGGGTCCGAATATTTAATATTAAATACACTATATATATGTATTATATTAAATAACAAATTAAATTAATAGCAATACTGTATATTAATTTTAAAATATCATCTTGACTCTTTTAGACAAGTAATTGTTAGCAATACAGTTAAATAGGCAAGCTATAACAATAATCGCATTAGAGGTTTTTCTTTTTTTTTTTAACTTTTATTATTTGCCTTTGAGATAAACTTAAAACTATCTTACCCTAGAAAAAGTTTAAGAAAAACGGTTTTACTATAACTAATTACTATTAACATTTAAACTTATTTTAAATTTTTATGTTAATTTTATTTTCTTACTATTTATTTTGTTTCACTCGTAATTATTACTGTATGTTAACATGTTTATTCTTATATTATATATTGTAAAAATAAAAATCAATATTAAATCTTTTTTTTTGTTAAATAAAACCCTAGACTAAATTGACCTAACTTAACCTAATTATTAAGCCTACTTAATCTAACTTAACCTAATTGTTAAACCTAATATGTATTTAGTGCCTAATTCTGGTTGAATGTGTTTTCTAATCACCAATATTCTCTTTTAATTTTTTTGTCTCTATCTGGTACAGACATGTTGTATTTTAAGTTATCTCCATTTATTTGGCCGGGATTGTAATCAATGATTTTATATGTGGCCCGTCTACTATAGTGATATAGTATAGAGACATGATTCGCATTAGAGGTATTCTCTTAGTTTTGTTAGCTTAAAAAGGAATCTATCACCCCCAATATAACCGTATACAAGCCCCCATCTATACCCATAGTGATTCATTAATTTCTATAATGAAATTTATTTAATAAATTTGAAATTATTCAGAATGTTCAGCAAAAAATGTATGCAATTGAGTTGAGGCTATTCCGTAATTGACTCAGATCATTAGTATATATAAAAAATTGTATAATAAATAATGATGTTTTAATTTTAATAAGCAAAGCACTTGTCTCCACCTACCCAATCACTCTCTGTTCTATAATATTTTATTTATGGAGAATCTTGAATATCTCCTGTACGCAAAATATATACAAAATATATGCCCTAAATAAATGCTCTACCTACACTATAAGTATAATCACCTTGAACAAGCGCCTAACATATACATACTACTAGTAATATTTATAATACAAAACTTCAAAAGTTTGTGGTGAAAAAATAGAGTTTTTGAACAGTCTCAATTGTATATAATTTTAAATTAACTAAATCTTAGAAACTCAGTCGATATGTAGGCTCTTATTAGCTACAATAGAGATGTAAAATTGTTTTTAACAGATAGATACACAATTTGGTGTAAGTATTAGAAAATGTCCGACTTTATGTACCTATGAGTCCTAAATTAATAAATGATAGTGAAAAAAGTGTTTTAATCACTTTATTCAACACATGCATGTCAGCATACATAATAAAATTTCCTACCTATTAGTACCTATTAGTCCTAATGTTGATATTGACCATCTAACAACTTTCCATAATACCAAAATCTGATTAATAAGAAATACAGTAGGTAGAGATATGTGCTATACAAAGAGATTTGATGCACTTAATTTTTGCACATAACAAATATACATAATATATCATTTGGGACCCATCTTAAGTGATTGTGAGATGTGATGAAATTTCTCTATACCGCATAACATTTAATGTTACGATTACCGTAAAAGTATCGATCGCATAGCTCTTGTTGAGTTGTGTAAAAAATTATTAAGTGTAGCAGTTACTTATTAAATATAATTAGTCATCAAAAACCCATCGAAGCCGAATGGATCTCAAACGGATACAAATAATACAACCTAATAATACGATCTCTATTAAACACGCATATTAAAAATAATTACAGGATAACTGCAGCTTTTTAATGGAACCCGACTTTTTTAAACCCAATATACTGAATGTTGAGTGAACGGAAGAAAATTCTTCAACTACAAAAACTTTCGAATCCGGAACCACTCTTTCGTTGGGGAGATAAAGTATCGAATGGATATTTAAACAAATTATATTTCCAACTAGTGAAAATCTGGTCGTAATCAATCAGTAGAAGATAATATTGTATACTAGTCCGAGGACTTTCAAGGTCTGCAGCGCCAAGAAAATTAGAATCAAATCATACGGCAGCACACCAATTATTTCACTATTTAAAATGATAAGAACAAAATTGCTTATCTGAAGTGAATTTAAACCTTTGATTCTGTACGAAATTTTCCTTCTCAATGGCGCTGGATCTCAATACCGAGTCTCATGCATTTAATTCTGTTGTCTTCATTCATTTCAATTTTACGAATCAGTTCTCCAGTTCATTTTTTGCATTACTTGTTCTTCATCATTTCGCACGTGGCTAGCTCATTTCAAACTTGAATATTTATTTACCTTTTGGTTTCGCATAAAATATTTTACGTAGAACTCTCATATCGTTTATTGCCCAGCATATTAAAAGCGCTTTAGCTAGACAAAATGTGGATAACTTCCATTCTTTAATTGCGTGGCAGAATTCATGATTCTGTAAAAATTTTATTTAATTCAAAAATTATTTCGTTTTATAGAAAAAACTATTACAATTTACATATGAAAACTGTTTAATCCAAAAATGGCTTTCTTTATTTCGAAACTTAATCTATTTTTGTGTAAATAGCACAAAATATTTTATTTTAAGGAAATGAAAATACACCGATATGTCTTATTGAAAATAGAAATTGCCTTAATGAAGCTACCAAAAATATGGCAATTCGAGAAAAATGTAATACTTTCTAGATTAGTGAAAGAGTGAACAAAAAGTGAATTAGTCAAAATTTAAATTTAACCGAAATTACTAATTTTATGATAAAAGTAAATATCTACTTCTGATCCTGTTAGAAAAACTACCCATGTTGAAGAAGTAGGTAAAATCCATTGAAAATCTGTCATATTTGCTCTTCACTACCTCCTGTTCAGAATCACCAGAACGAGTAATTTGTTACCCATTGGAAATTAGAGAGCTTATAAAGAAAAGATGAAAGTTAAGACGTATACGGCACCGAACCAGGCACCCTGAAGACAAAACAAAGTTTAATAGAATAAATAACAAACTGAATAAGGTCATCAGAGAACATAAGTAAAAAAGCATAGATGATTACTTGACTAACTTGAACCCAAATGCTGACAAAGATAATTTGTTCTGAAAGCAAACTCGCAGACTTAAATACCAACATATACAAATACCTCAAATTAATAATATACAGGGACACTGGCCAAGATCTGAGGAAGAAAAATGAGACCTACTTGCGCAACATCTTTCTTTGACTTTGAAACCACATTATATCCAAAGTAGCATTAATCTGTGTTAAAAAAATTACACAGTATTTGAAGTCGCGTGCAAACTTGACGCAAATATATATGCCAAAAAATCATCTGGAATTGATGAAATCTCTCCTGGACTTCTAAATAGTTCCTGCGTAAGGCAAAATCATCTTGCTAGTATACTTAATACGTGTATTGGACTGAAATATGTACCAGAGTGCTTTAAAGTGGCCTAGATAATTATGCCTAGATAAAAACCAGAAAAGTCAGCTAATGAAGAAACTTCTTATCGTTCCATATCCCTACTGCCAGCAATATCAAAGATACTCGAGAACCAAATTGTTAAATGTTTGCCAAACGTTCATCAAAATACCTAATATCCAATTTGAATTCAGAAAAAAAATATTCAATTGTAAATAAGGTCATCATGTGGTTACGATAATATAACGAGCTTTTTCTTGATGCTTCACAAGCATTCGAAATGGTATGACATAAAATGCGCAAAAGCGGAAAGAGTAAAATATCTTGGACTAAACCTTGACTCGCGCCTTAACTGGAAACATCACGTTAAGCAAAAAGCATTGCAAATCAAAAATAAATTCAGAGATATGAACTGGTCAATAGGAATACATTCTATACTCCTAGTTGCAAGTATATAAAAGTATAATCAAACCTATATGGACTTACAGTATCCAAGTCTGGGGATGTACAAAAACATCTTATTAATTATTATTAATTATACAGCCAAAATAAATTAATAAATTTCTTAGCACTATCACGAATGCATATCGCTATATGATACAAATGAAAATATTCACAGAGATCTAAAAACAAAAAAAATAAATGAGTTATTAATGACTGTGCCATTTAACACGAATGTTGTGTCGTACTATTTGCTATAATGACATTTTTACCAAACCAATATATTTTCTGAAATGAATTTAATCTCGATATTATGTTTAGGTATATAAATTTTAAATCCATGTCCATGTCATTATTATTGTTTCTATTATACTTCAGAAGCATAGCAGAACCATAGCTGAAGCGGTTACAGAATTTTTTTAAATATTTTTTGTCATATTTAAAACGCTTCAAATAATTCAGACAATTGCCATTTCAAAAATATTTCAGTGATTTGAAAATCATAATAGCTAGGCTATAGTGATATTTATACAATCCAAATTTAAAATTTATTCCTGAGTGAAATTATATTTTATGTGATTCTATAAATAATTATCAATTGAAGAATGGGATTGGATGGGAAGAATTGGATTGTATTGGATTCGAATATAGGTCCATGTAATGATTGGAAGCAAAATGACTGGTACAACACAGTCGTAATCTTTTTTGTTTAATTTTTTTAATAAATAATATATCAGTCATGAATAAAGAAGTCAGTGGATCAATGCATTAAATTCAAAATGTCACAAGGTCCAAGCTCAGTACAAGTTAAAACAATTGCCATACACAAGAGCAACAACGTTAAACGGTTAAATTGGTTAAGACCGAAGATGTTATGAATGTTTAAATGTATACAATAAAAATATTTGTAGCAGTCGGCTATCATACCCGAATGTTTGTGATTGTAACAACAATTATTTTGTTTGAGTAACCGAATATTTGTATTAGTCGGCCATCACAGTCGAATGTTTGTATCAGTTGGTTATCTAATATGGTTATTTAATTATATTGAATTAAATCAACAGACAACAATACCATTAATCAGTTAAAATCCCAATTTTAAAGATGCTCTCAATTTTGTAAATTAAAAATATTAATACAAATTATATTTACTTTTTATTGAGACATATTATTTTATTGTTGGACTGAGCATATTATATCGGTTATCCAATACCATATCTACATACATATATAATAATTTCAATTTAATTTAATTGTGAATAAAATGTTAAATAAACTCACTATATGAAAATTCACTTTAAATTTAATTTAATTTTAATTTTAAGTCTATTCAATGCATATACAATTGTACGTATTGTGTGAGAGAAGTCGTATAGGCTTAAAGTCATTTGTGGACTCAAAAATTTTGTTTTTAAGATTAAAGTTAAATAACAGAGTATAGCAGATTATTACTGCAAGTTGATTAGATTCGTAATAATTTAATTAGTAGGTAGAATTTCCACAAACAATTATTCCTATTCTCTGAGAGATAATCCTCTAGGTCTGATATCGCCTCAAACAATGTTTTTTTTTTAACATTAAACATAAACAATAACATTGTTAGCAATTTTTAATCCGTGTTTTTTAAAATTGTAATAAATTTATTGGTAGGTTCAATTTGCACAACAATTTGACTACACAATCAACAGTTATACCTTTATTCTGTGAAAAATAATTCAATAGGCCTGACCCCGGATTAGACTATTTTTTTTTTAATATTAAACATAAAACAGCAAAATTCAAATTTTTAGTCCAAGTATAGCTGTGTTCTTTTTATCCGGTTCAAGGTCCATGTCAATCATTTAATATGAAAATACAATAACAACTCAAAACCCATATATTTATCTGGTTTTAATATAGGTTTCAAATATTTAGTAATGCTATTTGTCACGACTTGCATAGTTCTGTAATAGATTTTTTTTATAATTCAATTAACAAGTTTTGCCAACTTTAAAAACTATTCAAATCAGTAACCTGCATCGTTCTTTTGAATTTGATAAAACCTAGACCTTGAACCAGATGAAAAGAACACAGCTTATGTTGAAATTTCAATAAATTAATCAGTATGTATACCATTTTCACAACAATATTTGTACCAACAATTGCACCTATTCACTAAGAAAAGACCCTCCACTGACTCCGAATTTAAAACAAAGTTTTTTTAAACACTAAACATAAAGGACAAAGTAACATTTATTGTACAATTTTTGAAAATTCTAATAAATTAATTATTATTTCAATTTGCATAACAATATTTGTTTATACAATAATTGTACGTACAGATAGTTCTAGGACTGACCCCAACTCAAACAAAAAATTAAACATAATTAATACATTAATATTAAACATAAACAATACAGCAGCAATTCCTAGTCCAAGCTTGTTAGAATTCCATAATAAATTAATTATTATTGAAATTTACACAACAATATTTGTATACACAATTGTATACGTATTCTGTCAGACATATCTTAGGCCTGACTTTGGCTCAGACAATATTTTTTTAATATATAACAGCAGAGTATAGCAATTTTATAGTCCGAGTACTTAAAATCGCAATAAATTTATTAGTAGTTTCAAAAATTTTACTATACAATCAACAATTGTACCTATTCGGTGATAAAAGTCCTTATAGGTCTGGCCTTGGCTCAAACAATATTTTTTAACATTAAAAAAAAAAAAAAAAATGTTAAAAAAAAAAATATGTTAAATTCCAAGAATTAATTAACTAGTATAATTTCACACACCAATATTTACTTATACCAGTTGTACGTATCCTCTGAGAGATAGCCCTAAGGAAGAATATCGACTCAAATAATATTTTTTTTAACACTGAAACAGCGTACCAATTTTTTTTTTTTAAATTTTTCGAAAAACTGCAATTAATTGATAATTATTGCAATTTGCACAACAATATTATTAGGTATATATACATTTGTACCTATTCTGTAGTCATATAGCCTTGGCTCAAGCAATATTTTTTTAACATTAAATTTTTATTCAATTATCTTAAAATTCAAAAAATAAAATTCTTATTTCAATTTTCACAACAATATTTGTTCATACAACTGAGAGGACAGTCCTAGGTCTGACCCCAACTCAAAAAATTTCAAAGTCTACTAAATAACTGCAAACATAATTTTTTTGTTATATTTTTACAAAAAAACTACTTTAAACGATTAAATCAATTTTCAATCAGTCAGCACTACTAATTCAAAATCGTGATTAATGAAAATTAAATTAAAAAATTTAATATACCTAATTTCATAGTTTTTAAAATGAATTATATTTAAAAAATAAAAAACATTCATTCAATATTCCAAAGTTCATGAAATCGCTTCGAATCCAGTTTTGTTATAAACAATTGAAATGTTTCAGCAAATTTTCCGTCGCTAAATCGCAATTTTTTGTGAAATATTTTTTAAAAACAACAACATAACACTCTTAAACACAAAATTGTATTTAATTTGATTGATTATTTTTAATTAATTTTTTAATAATCACTACTATTATTAAATTCAATATTTAAGTACTAGTAGTAATAAATTTATTATTTAAATTCGAATTCACTTCAAGTTTTTTAACAAAATTTTTTAAATTGAATCACAGTTTTGATTATTTATATTTAACAAAATTTGTATATATATATATATATATATATATATATTTTTATTTTAATAACTAAACAATTTTATTAATTAATTTCACTTGATTACATTTAAAACAATTTTTTAGCTCATAAAAAATTTCTCGCGTTTTCATATATTTTTTATTTATTTTTTTTTGTTAAAAAAAATCACGTAATTTTAGCGACGGCAAAACTATAGTATAGTTAACGTTATAAAATAAAAAATCGCGAAAATATCATATTTTCGAACGGCAGTAAAAAAATAAAAAAAAAACAACAACAAAATAACAATAATAAAAAAAAAAATTGTTTTATATTTTTTTTTTAACTACTTGTGTTTCAAAATAATCTACAATTTATTTTATTTTTTGTTATTGTTGTTTTTATTGTTTTTCTTTTTTTGATTTGTAAAACAAGAGGAGAGCTTTTTTTCTGATCCAAAATGTATCTCTTTTCAGTTTCAATGTAACCACCGTATTTAGGGTACTATGAAAATTAATATTTAGTTAAACTAGAGTAAATTAAATAAATAAAAAAAAAAATAAATAAAATCGAAAAATAAAATTAACAAAAAAAAAAAAAAAATAAGAACAAAATTAGAAAATAAAAATAAAAAAAAAATTGCATAAAAATCATGTAAAGTTAAACAAAAAAGAAAAACTGGATTTTCAAAAGTATCTATAGTTATAATAATATAATTTTAGATCCATTTCTTATGCAATTTAGTCATATATATACATACACTTACATTAACACATACATATTACAATATTTTACATTTTCATATGTTACACATCATATTTGGCCTCTGAAAATGAATGGATTAATAATTGAATGCTCGCTCTGTTATATTATTATACTGATGATGATATTTATATTGATGATAATGATGATGATTTTGATAGTGTGTATTGTGATAATGATTATTGAATTTGTTGATATTTTATTATATGTATGTAAGTAGATGTGTGTGTTTTGTAAGGATTTTTGTATCTTTTAAAGTAATTACACAGGTTTTTCTTTCAACTTTATATACACAAAATAAAAGAAAATTATTTTTGTTTTTCTTTTTTTGATATTTTCTTTTTTTGATTTTGATTTTTTTTTTGTTCATTTTTAGTTACAGTGTTACAATAATATTTTTTGGTTTCCTTTTAATGGTTTGTTATTTTTGTTTTTTAACAGGAGATTCATCATCATTGTACATACAATAACAGTAGTATAACAGTAGTAACATTAATAATAATAGCAATAACAAAAAAAAAAACAAAAAAACAAGTACAAATGAAATGTATAATAAATAATGTATAATAAGGTTAGGTACCTATATATATAATATCTATCAGATATTTTGATTTGTATATATTATAAAATTTATATATATACGATTACATTTTGGAGACTATACATAGTGTATAAAAATTGTCTATTCAAATACATAATGTATATGTATATTATTAATATATATATATTATATTAAATTAACTACATATTGACTATATGTACAACTACACCACCCTTAAAAAAGTTAAGTACACTAATTTTTATCGATGTAGGTACTCTTATTTTATTGTTAGGTTTTGATATGATGAGATTTGTATATAAATGGAAAATATTTATATACCTATATAAATAGCTGTAAATTGAAAGTATCGTTATATTTATAAAAAAATATATATATATATAAGTATGTAGTCTTTGAGAAAAATAAATATAAGAAAAAATGAGAAAAGCTTTTCAGTGCATTGCATTTTTTTTTTTATATATAAGAAGGGCAATCTTATAGTTCAGTTTTCGTGTATATGGTGGTGTATATGGAAAAAAGAGAATTGTTATAGATTTTAATAAACTAGTCTGTTTACAATATTTATTTATTTATTTACGCGAGCTTAATTCAAGCAAGTTACAATGATTTATACTTAATTAAATTTAAAAATTTTTAATGTGTCTAAAAAACAATAAGGCGGCAGGCAGTGATAGTTTACCAGCCGAATTGCTGCAAGTGGATATGCAGAAGAATATAGCTCATCTTACAGCCCCATATAGCATTGGTCGGCAGTGAAGAAAGCCCCAAATTATCATTGGTCTGTAGTGAAGAGGAGGTCCTTCATTTTTGTCGGCTTCTGTCCAGTTAAAAATACAGAATTGTTTCTTGTTAAGTCGCTTATATCATTGGTCTGCAGTGAAGACAGCCCCATAATATCATTGGTCTGGAGTGAAGAGTGAAAAAGAAGTCTTTCATCTGGTCGATCACAGGCGGCTTCTGTCCAGTTGAAGATACGGAACTGTTTCATGTCCCTCCAAACGAAGGTTTGGTCGACCTAGATGTCCCCGGGTCTGAAGTGAAAAATTCTCTTGGCTGGACCATTTTTATTCATTCCTTCTAGGTGTCGGATCCACTGTTATAGTCTCTTGACTTTAATTTGAATTTTAGTTCTTAGTGTGTTTTGATTATGTGTGAGGAATGAATGAAAGCCTATTAATGAGCGATGTGACCATATAGCAATGGTAAACATATATCTTTTCCAAATCTATTTGTCTACATGTTTTCCACATCTATTTGTCATATTTCCAAATTACAGAAGTATTGTGATACTGAAAATTTCAAATTGTAAAACTTTCTTCAGTTTATTGCATTTATTTATTTATTTTTATTTTATTATTTCTTAAAAATGAGAAATATTTGCTCCATATTTCTTTGTGTTAGTTTATTACATACTTATTTATATAATATAACAGGTGTGTTTTTTTCATCCGGTTCAAGGTCTATGTAAATCGTTTAATATGAAAATACAATAACAACTCAAAACACAGATATTTATCAGATATTTTTACCATCGTCATCATCAATGTCGTGCAACCCAATCCGTGGGACATAGCGTTTTTATACACGTCTAAAATATTTAGTAATGATATTTGTCACGAGTGGCGGTTGTGTAGTTCTCTAATAAACATTTTTGGTGACTCAATCAACATTATTATTAACATCATATTAACCTACATCATTCTTTTGAATTGAATCATCAAACCTAAATCGTGGACCGTATGATAAAATACTTGTAAGTCAATCAATTTAAAATCAATTACACAATTTGACACGGTATATACTATGGTTGAGTGATTAAAAATCGATTTATATTTCTTATTAATTTATTTATACCACTCAATGAATTAAATTCGAAACCCAAAATCAAAAATAAAATAATTGCAACGAAAAAATATGATTTTAATTTTATTTTCCGACATAAGTTCATAATTCATAGCCCCATTTAAAAATTTCTTTATATCTAATGCTTTTCGATCTTCTCGTCTTCGCTCAGCTATTAGTTGACAAGTAAATTAACTTTAAAGTAGTATTCGCTCGCCTCTTAATAAAAAATTATTCAATCATTCAATGCTTTCCATCATTTCAATTTATGCTTGAAACTATATAATTATTTTATCTTAGACAACAACTTGGACAACAATTATAAAATATCAAAACTAAATCGAGGAGGCTCTATCGATGAGAGATATTTTAAATTTCCTGATAGGACCGCAAATCGTTTTTTTAAGACCAACAATCGCCGAAACTGGCCGAAATCGAGATTTTCAAATAGGAAGGGATGCTTTTTAATTCAAACTCAGATTCTACGACACAAAATAAGAAAACTATGTTAAATGATTTTTTTTTGTTTTCTTAGTATTTTTATTTTTAAAATTGATAAAAATAAAACAAAAAACTTCCATATTTTTCTTTGGCAAACTAAAATTAATAATAATCATTTTTATAAATAAATTTGTTTATCATACTATCATATTTTTTTTATCTCAGTTTTGAGTACATACATAGGTTATTCTAAATTTTTAAATTAGCAGCTAGAAATCGTGTACGATGGAAATGTCAAGTGGAAGCCCTATACTCCCAAAAGGAGTAAGGAAAAAATCCTAAAAAATTTACTTTACAAAAGTTTCATATTTTTTGACGCAAAATCCGAATTTGCATAAAAAAGCAGCTCTTCCTATTTGACAATCTCGATTTCGGCCAATTTCAGCGAATTTTGGACTCAAAAAACCGATTTGCGGTGCTTCCAGGAAATTGAAAATATCACCAATCATTAGGGCACCTTCGATTTAGTTAGTAAAATTTTTATTTGATTTTAAAATAACGGCTTTCTCCTCTTAAGGCTGATATATGCATTCTCTGGAACACCCGGTATAATAATTTTATTTTAATAAGCAGTTTTTAATCCAATTCGTCAATTCAAAAAAAATCTTATTTGAAGAGCAGTTTTTAATTAATGGAATATTTTATGTAAATTATTCATCCCTCTTCATCAATTCAAATAACTGTGGATTGCCCCTCTATAAAAAAAAAATCTTATTTGAAGTATATAATATTCTTCTCGTCATAGCGCCAAGAAAAATTTTATGAGATTTTTATTTTATTCTTTGTATTTAAGACGGGAAACAAAAAATAAAAGAAAATATATAAAACGCCTTGCATTACTAATACATTTACAATATGATAAAGTAGGGGAAATTTTTATCACATTTTTATAGGTTATGTGGAGCTTAAATTGCTGAGCACAAAAAAAAATTTAATAAAATTCCCTATTCTGACTATAAGATTTTTTTTTTTTTGTATAGATTAGTATATTCTGTAAATATATACGCACATACATATGTACATACTGTTTTTCCACTATAAATTCGATTTTATTTTACATCTTTTTTGTATATAGTTTTCTTCTTCTTTTCTATTTCTATTTCTTTTACTTTTATATTCTCTATGCATTCTACAATAAAATTGTCATCATTATTTTGTATATAGAGCGCTGAGCTTATATGTGTTCATAAAACTTTTCTATACCAATTCGCGATATATTTTTAAGCTTTTTTTTTACCGTAATTCATTGATTTTTATTTTTTTTTTTATTTTTTTCACATATTTACACAACCATTTAGAAAAATAATTTTCATTTTATTGGTATTAGTGTATTTTATTTTTTTATACACTATAAATTTTACTATTTTTGTTTTTTTCTGCTTTTTTGTTGTTGTTGTTCGATTCATGTCAAATCATAGTAAATATATACATAAGTATTTTTTACATGAAAATTTACAAAAAAAAACTAAATAAATGTAATAAACTGAAGAAAATGTTACAAGTGTGAAACAAGAAAATTATAATGTTGAAATAAATTTTCCACGAAAAACAAAAAATAAAAACCAAAAAAAAAACAGAAAAATAAAATTGAAAAAAATTGTCGGAAAAAACAAGCTATCGTTAAAAAATATATACGAGTATATATGAAAGTTAACATGAACTTCGGGGATTTTGTTTTTAACACTTCAAGTTAATATTTTATTGTCGGCATTTTGAATTAATAATATATATGAATATATATATATATATGTATATACAAATATATGTGAGTAAGTAGGTTTAGGAAAATATAAAGGATCAAAATTTTTGAAAGGACAAAACTTTTTATTAAAAACGAAAAAAAAAGTTTAAAAAAATTACAGGGTGACCTAACTTTAATAATAAATTTATTTCATTTTAGTTAGTTTTGTTAAAGTTGAAACAAAAGCTTATAAGGTATAGATTGGGCCTTTATATTTAATATTGCAATATATAATTTAAAATGTATATATATATAAATAATAACGACTTTCAAGATGTTTATGGAAACCTATCGACCATTTTTACATAAAAATATCTTTGGTTAAAAAATTCCATCTACAGCATGAATAATCATCAGTACTACAATTTTTAGTTAATGGAAAGCGTGAAATTAAAAATGTTGAGCACCAAAAGAGAATTCCAGCATCGAAGAGTCGAAACCGAAACCTTAGAAAAAATCCAACTTGTTATATGTTTTGCAGGATGCTAATTGTGTTAGAAATTAAAAATAATTTTTTTTTTTCTATTTAATATTTACAATCTGAATATATTTGCAATTAAATAAGTTGAATAACTTTGTGTTTTATACTGGCTTGAAGAGAAGGATCCCATGATAACACTTCACTATTTGTTATATATTAAAAATTGACGCTTGGTCCACTCTGGCTGGGACCGCCTCATATTATAGTATATATTATTTATTATTTTTTATATTATTTTATAGGTCGCATTCAATTTGACGTTTTAATCTTCTAGGGCCTGAGTCCCTCGTAAGATTGTTTGCCAGGATGTTTGGATGTACTTTTGCACTTTGAGCAGTATTTTGATATTTCATCATGTACTGAAGGAACCTGCAAATCGTTGTGGATTAAACTACTTGGCCTGAACCACGGACAATCGACCACCATTATTAGGACTTTGTTCTGAAATCTTTGAATTACATCAATGTTTGTTTTAGCTGCAACACCCCAGAGTTGAATTCCGTACTGTCAAATAGGCTTAAGAATAGCTTTGTACAACATATGTACTGATCCTTTATTTATTAACCAATATAGGCTTCTCAACTTTTGTACCAATTGCGCTCGCTTACAAATTATATGCTTCATCCATGTTAAACCCCCATTAAGATGAATCCCCAATTATCTGACATAATACTCCTGAGGTATGACTGTATTGTTCAAAGTTACTGTGGGGCAATTACCTTTATTCAGTGTAAATTTCACATGGGTTGACTTGTTTTCATTGACTTTTATTTTCCAACTGTGAAGCAAGCTTTGAATTGGACTGAGGTTCCACTGAAGAAGATTTAAGGCTCGTAATGGATCGATGTCTGAAACCATAATTGGCGTATCACCAGCAAAAGTTGCTACTTTCACATCTGGTGTCGTTGGGATATCTGCCGTATAGATGAGGTACAAGAACTCTTCCTTGGGGCATGCTAGATTGAACGTCGAAAAATTTTGCTGTCTGGCATAAAACGTACGATTTTCTGTATAACTTCTCAGCAGCAACGATAGGTATTTTTTTAACATACATAATGATCCTTAATGTCACACTTTATCAAAAGCTTGACTTATATCAAGAAATGCGCAGAACAATATATTTGCTGCAAGTCAGAATTTATTTGATTCACGCTTTGTTCTAAAACCGAACTGGTGTTTTGGTATAAGTTTTCTGCTTTCTATAACTGGGGTGAGTCTTATTAAGAATAGTTTTCCAAGTATTTTGGACAGCATTGGTATTAGGCTGATGAACGGGTTAAAATTATTTGCTTTTAGTAATTTTACTGTTGCATTTTCTATTCTGATAAATTTTTATTTAGTTGAATATTATTTTTTTAATCTAACTGTGTCACCAAGGCTGGCAATCATCTGGCTTTGTAAAAAATTTTTTTATGTCACCAAAATTTTCTACTTTGATACCCATGCCTTAGGACAGCTGATTGTGACAGACGAATTACATGTTTTTTATTGTTGTTGTAAAAAAATGTGCTTTTGTTCTGCTTTAATTGCGTCTCGATGCGGATTTCAAATGGCAATGCTTTGGTTTTGTTTACAGCATAACTGATTTTTAAAAAGAAGTAGTATACTCTTTTTCTGAAATCGATATTTTTTTTATTTTTATTAATTTACTTCTCCCGAGAGATAGCTATGTATAATTACTTATCCAAGGGTAAAGTTTTATTCTACAAGGAAGTTAATGGGCTGCCGGCTAAGTTGATTCAATAATCGTCTATGTTGTTACTATTTCTAATGCAATTATTGTACACACACACACCGTCAAACGTATATATATATGCAGACAGGTATAATATAATATTTATACACCAAACATATATATATATATTGATTATATATATATATATATATATATATGATGAATGATGATGAATGATGATGTATGATGAATTGTGTATTAAATTAAATAACCATGTCTATTTAACCTGTCATGCCTCAAATCAAACCAATAGATCGAGATCAAATGAGCGATTGATAGCGATTGGAACAGTTGTACATATATCTATCGAAAAACTGGCTTAATATTTCAGATTTCGACAGATGTCACGGAAGACCGGAAAAGGTTTTTTGAAGCTCAAAATTCGTCGAAATTTGATAAAATAAATATCGGACAGGTTGGGTTAGCTGCTATACAACTCTTAGCACTCGGATAGCTGCCACTGTCATTCAACTAATCGAAAATATTAAAAATTATAAAAAAAAATTAATATCTACTAAAAAATGATTAGCTTGACTTTACTATTCAACTTTACTATTTCGTTCGTTTTTATCCAAATAAAAATAAGTAAAATATTCAAAATATCGAAAAAAAAACAATTAATAATTACGAGCATTGTCGAGTTATGCCCACCAAACGGAAGTCGAAAGTTCGACCTATACGTCTAAGCACTAAATAAGAAGGCATTCCAGACGAGTTTCTGGATTTGACGAACAACGGGAAGCAAGATTAGAAGTTGTATGAATACAAACTGCTCAAGCCCGCTCCTCTCAAAAGAATGATCGAATCAAAATCTTTCGATCGAATCAAAAATTTTCCGAAACATCAATTCACCTCCAATGTAATTTGTAAAATAGTACCCATCCGACTATCGGTTAAAAAGATGATGAACAATGTCAAACTATACCATTTTGAATAGGAAATTCAAGGAGGAAGGTGTATACTATCCAACATATTTCAGTTATCCCCACAGATATGCCATTTGAATTCAAACGTTTACGGCAGTGTTTGCAATGCGATCGCTTTTTCAATGACCATCAACAAAGTACAAGAACACTCACTACAAATGTGTGGACTGGATTTGAAAAAGCTTCTCACATAAACAACTGTATATGGCCAGCTCACGCGTCGAAGAACCTTATGAGAATTCTTATACGGTAAAACAAAAATGACTACATTTTGAAATGCTTACCATATTGAAATAAATAAGTTTCAAAAAAATTTACACAATGTAAATGGAAATGTTATCATTTTGAGCTTCCTTGAATTGTTTTTAAGCAAAATCAAAAAAATTTTACTGACTTAACCACACCCCTCCCATTAAAAATAGTCCGACGTACAAACCATGAATTTGTTATATTTGTTGACCATTTAATTTATAATTGTTGTACAAACAAGGAATTTTTAGATTTCTGTGCAAGTCACTGTTGCGAACATACCAAGAGGCATTTACCATGTTGCGCAAGACTTTACTTGGAAATTTTTGTATACAAGGTACATGACGTGTTTTTGATTATCTGATTATATATATAAAAATTTCTTGTTATGTATAGGCAATTCCGAATTTCGACCTAAGAGCCAGTACATTGCTCTATATTTATTATCAAGCTCAATTTTTTTCTTTTTGACGTGCTCTTTCCATCTAAGTTTGACATTTATTCTCATTCCTAGGTATTCAGCGTTGTTTTCTTGTGGTATATTCACCCAATTCAAATTTACCGATGATTGATTTTCTAGTTTTTTATTTGTAAAGTTTACATGTACCGATTTTAGCTCATTGAGTTTAATTTTCCATTTCTTTGTCCAGAGGTATAGCTTGCTCGTTGCAATTTATTTGTAGCCTCATCAATATTAAATCCTATACAGCTATACAGCTTCATTTTCCATTTGTGGTAATTCATTGGTTTAAAGCAAATACACTATAGGACCAAGAAAAGTAAAATAGATAAAGTATTTAAGGTTACTGTTTTTGGAAAAAGGCAACAACGCCGACAAGGTACAGCTACTTGCTATATAAAACTAATTGCACCAACCTACTAATTTTTTAATTTCTCAAAATATCTAATTTTTTAACATAATTTTCTTTTCGCTAATTTTTGGAAGGAAACACCAAGTAAAAAAATATTATTTTTTTTTTTTTTACTGTTAATCTTACACTTTTAAAAAACAATAAACATGTAAGTTTTTATTTCGGAAATAAATTGAGTACAAGTAGTATGAATAAAGGAATACAATACAATACAATTGGTATAGGGGTGTACATTATAGATTTTCTGTATTCATACCTACATATATAATATATATATTAATAATAATATATATATATATATGTTCATATTTTCTGCAGATATTTAAAAATTATTTATTTATTTAGAAAAGTAAGCAAAAAAAAAAACAATATAAAATAAAAACTTATAACAACCATTTTATGACAATTTGTTTTTTAACAAAAGCTTTAAAAACTTCAGACATTAAAAATGAATTTTTATTCAACATATATAAAATATATTTATATATATATAGATAGTAGATAATATGTATTATGTACATATATTTTTGAACAAACATTCATACAAACTTAAATAAATAATAATTTTTTTATGTAAATAAAATATTAACTGTAATAAAATTTTATATATACTATATATATATATATATATATATATATATATATATATTATATGTATCACACAGTATATTAAAAAAGTATAACTGTAAAATATAATAACTTTTTAATGAAATAAATCGTAAATTAAGTGACAACCATTTTGATTGAAGCAATAAAAGTGCACAACAGTACACCAGCAAAACAACAAAAATAAAAAAACAAACAAATCAAAAATAAAAATGGTTTGTCGAAGGAATTTAAAAAATGAAAATAAGAAAGCAAAATTGAAAAGAAAATTATGTATCAGTAATCATAATAAACATAAAAAAAAAACACATAATACAAAATACAAATATATAATAAGGAAAGGATGTAGATTGTAGGTGGTGAATACATTATAGGGTTGGATAAAAATTTAATATTTTAGAAAAAGTGGGGAAAAAATATTAATTGTTTTTTTTTTTATTAATTTCTGAATTTGATTTGGATATGAAATAAAAAAATTTTTATTTAATTTCATTAGCGTAAAAGACACAAACATTTTCATGTGGTTTATTTGATTACAAAAAAATTAATATTGTGGTGTATATATACATACATATTAACATATTATTTAACTTCTATTAATTTTATGATTTTAATGTGAAATTTTATTCGATTTTAATTGGATAAATATTATTATAACTATTACTATTAAATATTAAACAACAACAAAAAAACACATGAAAATTGATAAAAGTCTAAAGGAAATTTTTAAACCAAAAACAGGGTTCATTAAAGCAAATGGTATATGTAGGTATACTTATATTTTGTCTTTGATGTTATAAGTCTTCTTCGAAAATGACCTAAGAGAGTGTAACTGGACTCTCTTAATTGGAATATGAGATTTCTATATTAAACTAAAATTATATATATATTTACTTACCACTTGATAGTGCAAGTAAAAGTATAATTTTTCTATACCAAAATTAGTATAATTATTTCATGTCATAAATCGCGTGATAAAACATACAACTCTATTTTTATTGTATAGGTAATTGACATAAAAAGTGAAGTTACAGTTCAAAAACATTAATTACATTAGTTTAAAAGGTTTTATTTTCTTAACTTTCAAGCATAGAATGCAAGTACATTATTATATGCATGCATATATGAATTTATTGTAAATTTTTTTTGAACTATTTTTGAACTATCAATAATTTTTTTTTTTGTATATTAACTTTTTTTATTTCTAATTATTATTTGATTTACAAATTTCAATTTCAATATGTTATCATCATGAACGCTTTATTAAATATGAATTAATTTATTTTTGATATAAATAAACTTACATGATTTTGGCGGAACCATCGACCTTACACTTACTAGTTCTGCTTACATTGACCTAGCCAATAGGGCTTGTATAACTTCTATCACATAATTACATATCTTAAACTACTAATTTTTTAACAATAGCGTTATTAATAGTTGTTCTTCTAATATTGATTGTTAAAGACATTTAAAACAAAAATCGTTGAGTATCTTTATCTTGATATAGCTATATTGATAGTTATATAGCTACATACAGCTTTATTTGTTGTTGTATGTAGTTAAAGACATTATAACAAAATATGTTATAAAAAAGATTAATCTGTAACTCTACAACGAACGTGAAGTTTCTCGATTAAGCTTTATTTATCGTGAAAATGCTCTATATTTCTATAAAGATTCATACAGAGTCTTGACAATGTGTTGCCCGGGATTGCTCGTTAAAACGCCTACCTACAAGGAATCATTTCTAAGTGGGAAATAATTTTACTGTCGATGCATCTAAAAATACTTTCAAATATAATACAATATATGGTTTTAAGACAGATTCAGCTATCTTTGATGTAATAATGGATTGTATTAATCTAATCTTGGATTGAGAAAAAACGTAGCAATATTATTTTTCGATCTTTCAAAACCGTCCGATGCAGTTGACAGAAAAATCTTAATTAGAAAATTGTACGAATATGGTGTAACTGGGATAGAATTAAAATGTTATCATTTTGAGCTTCCTTGAATTGTTTTAAAACAAAATCAAAAAATCTTAGCGGGTTTTAGGAGTTGTATGGCAGCTACCCGAATCATAGTACGAGTTTTTGGAAAACGGTAAAATATATGTTTGCTTATTTTTGACAAACTACTAACAATAAATATTAGCAAAACGAAATATTTGTACCTAATTTCAAAAACAGTATGGAATCGTTGAACATTAAACACAATGACCATATAGTACCTTAAATAAATTAATACAAATACCTAGGCATTATGACAGATTCAAAACCTCTACCTGGCAGGATTCGCAAATGAAAAAAGGCCGAAAATTAGCAGAAATATTTAATCGAATATCTCATAGACCTAAATTGCAAAAATCAATATTCTACAGCATATTTCACACTTCGTTTGTATATGCGATAGTTAGTTGGGGGAAAAATCTGCAAAAATAAAATTACAAGAACTATAAAAATAACTCAAAATAAAGTAATAAAAAATTTGTACGGTTTTCATCCCAGAACTTCAACAAGAGAAATACATTAGATTCATATGGTATACTACCCTTATGGTATACAAAATGAGAAACGGAACAATACACATTAACACGAATGTAACAATTAGATATGAAATACATCCACTCCACACTATATAAGGTCAGCGCAATGGATACAAACTAATAGCAATTGGCACAAGACAAAACGCTATTTACAACAACGCCATAAACACAACAGAGTTATACAACATCTTAAGAATGCCAACAATAATTCTTTAAAAAAAGAAATACACAAATATACTTTTTAGAATTAATATAATTATCAAATAAAAACCACAATTGCAATTATTACAATTATTACAAATTAAATGTAAACAAAAAAAAATTGCTATTGCATTTTAATTATTGTAACTTAATTAGTTTATAATTCATATTTCTACACTGTTTACTTTTTATTTTTATAATGTTTATACACTCTGTATGAGCTGTAAAGAGCAGTTTTGTCTTTTTGAGAACTGAAATAAATAAATAAATCACATGTCATGACCCCATATTACATGTATTTACGACGATATAATCTCATAGATATTTCCAGGAATAGCAAAATCGCCTAATTCTGAATTATCAGACTAAGAGTGTTTGACAATTTTGAAATTAAATATAGTGCTTTTGATTTTCATATAAATATGTACAGTTGCAATGAACTACGATTTAGTAAATTAAGACGAAAAAAACCAAGTTGTCTTGATCGTCCAGTAGTACACAATTTCCCTCCCTTTTTGAATTTCGCATGTACTTTGCTCATACCGTGATCAGAAGTAATATACTTACAATCTTAGAATATGTAAACCAACCTCTGAAATAAGAAAATTTTCGTATCACTTCTAATTGCCAGTACCTAAAAATTATAATATGAATGTTCACTAGTTATAAATTGATACCCAATTCACCATATATAATATATGGGTAAATAATAACCTGCGGTAGCCTGTATTTAATTTGCCTGTATTTATATGAACAATTTATGGGTTGGTCGAAATCCCAAACACAAAATCACAAAATACCAAAGTCCCAAAATTGCAATATCCATTTTTAATTAATTTAGTATTTTCGTATTCAATAGCGTGGATACAGCGTTGGATACAGAATTATATATCCAACAGCGGGTATGCATACAAATTTGTATAAATGTTATGTAAAAGGCTTAGAGCTTTGATTTTGAATCCAAAACTCTAAAATCTCTCCTAATTCAGAATTTTGTATAAATACATATTAATATATATGCATATATATAATGTATATATATATAATGAAGTATATATATTAAATAGTATACCTATCCATAACATATAACATATAATATCCCTCAACGCTCAAGTAGGTGAATTGGAACCATGGTCGCTAAGCAAAAGTTGTAGAGTTTCTCAAGACCTGTGCAAAGATTCACTCATGATGACATTCGCACAAAAATATTGAAATCTCCATACAACTTATAAAGAACTAATGAGCTACTTTGGATTAGGAAAGTTCCAACCTCAGATTGTTCTGGATGTTTACGCAACAAATTCTATCAAAAAACCTGGTAAAGCTTAACCCAACCTGGTAGCAAGTCTTTAACCCATCTGAAAGTGATATTGTATATAATATATTTTATAATATATATATATATATATATATATATACCTTATAGGTAAATAAATATATTATGTGTATATTATATTTATCATATCCAGTATCCATCAGGTAAATAATATCCAGTCAAATGTTATACAGGCAAATGCCATGCTCCACAAAAATGTTTATCATTTTCACAACAGTTTCTATTTTTAAAATTAAAAGAAAATTGGACGTATATAGGAGCTTCAAGAAATTAATACCAAACTTGTCACATGAAAATTAGGAATTCTGAATGTTTTAATAAAATGTTTCTTATATTTGGAACAATTTCTGTGGATGTAAAATTTAATTTCTGGGAATGAAACTGATCGTAGGAGGTAGACTCAAAAAGTTATACTTACTTTACTTACTTGCTGGGAGCTACAGACCTTGAGGGTCCTGGGCTTGGCACAAAATTGTCCTCCATTGATTTCGGTCACGAGTTGGTGATTTGAAGTTTTTTCATTTGAAAATATACTACCTTTATTAAAATTAGGTAGGTCTATTTCATTAGATCTATTAAAATAATAAATAATTAGGTCTATTAGAATTAGACATTATTAAAATTCTGAATATACTAAGGAGGCACCCAAAAGTGTTTATTACTAAATATTTTTTATATTTGATGTAAATTATATGCACTGTAAAATTTAATGAAAATTATTAGGAACTGTTACCAATCAATTCCAAAGCAAATACAGCTCAGAGTAGTGAAACGGAAAATTATACGTATATACAATCTCTATACAAATTTCATTTTATTCTAGAAAATCTTTGTAAATCCTTATAAATAAATCATGAATACTTTAATACCTTTAATACTTCAAAAACCTTACAAAACAGTATACTATAGTGTAATAATAACGGTATTTTTTTTTTTTATAATATTATAAAACATTTTTAATTGTTATTTTTTTATATTAATAATATTAAAGTAAAAATGCATATTGTTTTTTTTTTTTGTTTTTTTTTATTGTTGTTGCAAATTAAAATAATGATTATTATTATTGCGCAATATAAATTCAGGTTAAGTGTACATTTAAAAATCTTAATACCTACATATTTTTTATTTTTATTTTTATTTTATGTTACAACAAAATGTGTACAGGTCGACTCTATAAAGGGTTGAAAATCAAGTTAAAATTTCAATTGTTATAGCCTATAATTTTCAATTGAAAAAAAAAAACAGTTTACCAGACGGTTTATGTAATACAATCGTCTGGGTGAAAGAAATTAAAAATGAAAAATTAAGATATTCATTTATTACAAATTATGATGGTCGTATAATCGTATTGGTAGGCGCATTAAAAGTTTACAACTTAAGTGATTAAAAATTTTTTAAAATGTTTCTATTAAAAAAAAATATAAATTATATTCAATATATATATTATATAATTTGTATATACATATACATTTGGAAAACTGAAAAGGACATATTCATATTATATTTTATTCTTTGCATAGGTAAGTAGGGGTAGGTACATAATAAAATTAGATGTATTGTTTTTTATGGCATAATTTATGAAATTTGGTTAAAAAATCCGATGAAATGATAATCTACTATCAGAAAGAATATTGCCATGCCATTCAGTTTCACGATGAATAGACCTCTCTGGTCACCTTTTCTTTTTAGAACTATTTCAGTCAACTTATATTATTATTTCAACCAATTTAGTAGGTAGCTGGTGTCGCAAAAAGAATATTACATAACAGACTAAAATGTAGGGATGAAACGGAGATGTGGAATTTTATGGTGTACGAATAAAATTGGACATACTAATGTATATGGTCAAATGTAGTCACGTGAAAATCAAACAATTGAATAAAAATGTTCTTAACATAAAATAGTTGTTATTGTCAACTTGTAGAAAATCAATAATAAAAAATGTAAAATATCCACAAAAAATTATTTCACTATAATCAGGGTTAATATTTAAATGCATATAAAATTTATATTAATATTCTTTTTTTACAATTTTTTTATAATATTTTCTCCTAAAATTTAGATATATTGAACTGCGATTTTAATATACCTATCTATTGTCAACAGTTGGGTCGAATGACTATACTATGAAATATCTTAAATAGCAAACTTTATATACTAATTTACACATGTTTTATAAATAGAAAATATTAAGAAAATATGACTTATCCTGAACCTGAACTTATGAATGGTAGGGTAGGGGTCATTATGAGTCATTATATCTTATTGGCAAATAAAACATATCAAGAAGACTTAAAACTCTCCTCAAACAACTTTTGCAGAACCTGTAGAGTCGAGGAAAAGGATGGAACTGTTCAACACCTTCTTTGTACTTGACCTGGTCTTTATCAAAAATTGAAACCCAATTGTAGAAATTCATGGAAAAATTAGTAGTTTTTTTAGCATTTCTGAAAAAAAAATATAGATTTTAGATTACAAACCCTATATAGGACACTTCCATTATTAATTCGGACACTGCATATTTTAAAAATTATTTTATTTTAATAGAATTTTTTAATTATACTTATACCGGCTGTTTCAATACATGTTACTCCATTTATTTGAAAGCTTGGTTTATTAGAAACATTTTCTAGAATAGAAAAATAGACTAGAATAGAAAAAAAATTGACATTATAATTAAAAACAAATTTTTTTTTCATATAACATAATAAAACCTATTTGTCAGTTCAAAATAATTATAGGGTCATTTTAAATTCGAACGAAGTATTTATTATTGCGTTACGTCTTCTTTAGCTTTAATTACGGCATCTACTCGGTTTGGAATTGGCTCAATAAGTATCTGGGAATCATCAGTATAGTAATTAAATTCCAAGTTTATTCTTAATATTTTCATGTAAATCATCAATTTTGGATTGTGAATTATTACGCTTATCATTGATCATCATACAATTGAATTTCCGTTCGAACAGCTTAATGATGGCCACTCCAATTTTTATGTTGAAATAAATTTTTTATTATACTTTATGGCATGAAGCACCATACTTCTGAATATAAAATTCTCATATATATTATACTTGATCAATGGACGGCTGTAAGCATAGGCAAAAAAAATATATCAATATACTTTTCGCCTTTTACTATACACGGAGAATTCTGGTAAGGTTATCAAAACTTTCAAAAGAGTCTCAACTTTCAAGTTTAGGGTTGTCAATTTTAATTCGATTACCGTAACCGTTACTGCTAGGTTGTAAAGACTTTGAAGGAGAAATGAAGGCATGCATTTGGGTAAAGTAGCTTCTTAGAGACAGTTATCGTAACCAGCTTTGAGTCTATTGTAAACTTTAGTTGAAAGCCATAACATCTTAAAGGAGGTAACCATCACCATATTCGAGTTTATGGTAATACTTTTGTATTTGGTATTTTAACCCTTTACCAATTATATCACCAACAGTTAAATCAAATTTAGATTCACCAATAAAACTATAACTTATGCTAAGACAAAAATATATTTTATATTTTTAATTTTTTTAAATATATACAAGCCTGAACTACTATTGATTGGTATATAGTCATGCATTTCCCTAAACAAATTTTTGAATCGACATTAAACGTATTTCTACTTACTTTTCGGATGTACTATTATAAGTAGTTTGAAAATTTAACATTTTGCTGGAAAGGGTGGGAGGTTAACATATTTGGAAACATATCAAATTTTAACAGCTCAAGAACAACGTCCTATAACTCTATATCTGATGAACGACCATGTATAGGTCTAATAAAATAAAATCTTTTAAAATTTGATATCTTTGTACCTAACTGTAATAAGTAAATAATATTACAGGTATTATGTAACAAAAAAAAATAAAAATACTATAAATGTGTAATTATACTTTATCAGTTGTGATGATAATGCAATATAATCGAAATCGATTAAGATATTTAATAAAATTAGTGAAATATACCTAGAGCTTAATTTTAATTTTAATAATGTTTCACCTAGAGCCTATAGCATATTCCTTATTATATATCCTGTTTTTTATTCAAAATAATTACAAATTCGAACACATTCGAAAACCAATGTATTTATCTATCGTAAATGAGAGAGATTTCAGAATATTAAATACCGTTATTAATATAAAATATATATTATATATTTACAAATATACAATACAAATACTATATATATATACGATATAAATTTTGGCATTAAAATCACCATGAATTATCACAGTGCCGTGTTCCTGTATCATCAATTATCTTTTCTATGTATAGTTATAGGTAAAATTTATCTATCATTTTCTTCGTCAGTTGCGTTTTCGGTTGGGGCTTAGGTACATAATGAGTGTTAAATTATTAAATCGTCCTTTTATATATATATATATATATATGCATATTCTCTCATTTATTGGTGAGAAGCTTAAAACTATCTTTACTAATATCTAATCATAAAGCTTGATCCGGCATTTGAATTTCTTATTTGTATATTTGACACTGGAATCTATTTAGAAAATTAAAAAGTGTATTAATATATTTTATTAAATTTTTGATAGTTTTTCCTATACACGTACGTCACTGCAGTACAGTAGTGGATTATACTCCGTTTTAAAATCAAAGTTTTTACCATTGTTTGATACCATCACCATGCAATTTTGGCCTTAACCACTTAATCATTAAGTTTGTCAGTTTGTTCAGTTTGTTATTTATTCCGTTTGGTTCAGCATAAAATAGTGTAAGTTTTGGATAAATTTCAGCCTAAATATAACGTATATGCTTAATACAAGAATATGCTTATTTTTGTGTGTGTGCTGTTGCTACATATTGCTGGAACCACTTGTTGGCTGCCACAGGGCGTACAAAATTATTAATCAGAGTACAATACCTGTCCCCATTCACCGTCATTCCATTCTCGAAGAAGTAGGGCTCTATAACTCTTTGTGATGGCACTCCACGCCATAATGTACACTTGAGCGAGTGTAATTAGCGCTGGTGAACAACTCTGGGGTTTGCGAACCCCAAAATCGCATATCTTGTTTATTTACATATCCATTAAGATGAAAATGTGTTTCATCATTCATTATTAAATTGTTAAGAAACTCGAGTGCCCATTGGAAAAGTAAAATTCTACCACTTTGGTTTGTTGCTCGGTCGTTAAGTTTTGCATGGTGGTGTAACACGGTTCGATGAATAAATCTGAAAAAAAAATAATAAATAATAATAAATGAAAAAGTTATTCAATTTTTACAGGCAGACGTGACTTTTCGCCCACCCTGTTAATAGAAGAACACCAAGTTGATATAGAACTGAACACTCAATCATTTTTGGTTTACATGTACAATATTTAACCGAAAATTTTTACGATATAGGTACAGTTAATAAAATTTGTAAAATGTTATTTTAAAATAACAATCACATAATCTAGGTTAACACACCCCCAATGTTAACTTAACATCATGCTGTGAATCATTTGTGGTTTATAGCTACAATAATTGATCGAAAATTTTGATAATATACAGTTAAAAAAATGTAATATATTCTTTCAAAATAACAGTCGCATAATAGAGGTTAACATATTCCAATGTTAGCTGAACATACTACTGTCAATAATTATGGGTCTAAGTCTACAATATTTGACCGAAAATTTTAACAATACAGTTAATAAAAGTTATAACATTTTCTTTCAAAATAACAGTCGCATAATCTAATTATCCAAAAATCTGAGTCTATAAAAATACCTATTTTGTATATCAAAACAAGAGAAACATAATATATAAACATAATTAATTTGTTATACCTATATTTTAAACAATTAAAACCTTCTCAGTATATAAAATCGTATACCTATATCTATTAAGATGAATAATATAACCTTTACAATCGCACACTTTTTTTTTTCATTAATAATACTAACTCCATATTTAGTATTTAAATCATTTGTTTTGATTTGAAATGACAATTTTTGTTTTTATTAATACAAATTTGTAATTTATACCCATATATATATCTATTATAATTAACAACTTCCAATTTCCACCCACTTATTAAACATTAAAAACATGAAATTAAAAACAAAAAAACAATAAAATGTTTATTGTGAGTTTGAATGTTCACATACGTACCTATATAGATAATTAATACGAATATCACCAATCAACAAAATAATTTTTTAAAGCAAATTTACCCAAGGAACCAATTTAATAGGTATGGTATGTACACACTTTCTTGATAATATAATACAAATATAGGTAGGTCTAGTAGATATTAATGTAGGTACATTATGTATATAGATATAATGTATACATTGATATACCAACAATAATTAAAAAGATTTAAATCAACCCACGAAAAATATTTTCAATTTCATATTTTGTTATTACATATGTTTTTATGTATATGTACGTAAAACAAATTTTCCCACATACTATGCACACATAATATAGGGTAAATATTTAATAAAAAAAAAATTATTACAATAGTTTCTTAAATTCCTGTCTTTAATCACCAACATGTCATATTATAATGATAGAATACATCAGCACATGTAAAATCAAAAATCAAAAACAAAAATGTCAGCAGGAAAACGATTTGTTTTAACTAAAAAATAAAAAAAAAATTTTGTTTTTGTTATTATTATTTTTTTTTATGAATGAACCCATCAAATGTGAAAAAAAAAAACAAAAATCAAATTCAAATTTTTTCTCAAGCTTTTAAACAAAACGATTAAATTCTACCAACAAATTTCTGGTTTTTATTATTTTTTTGTACCTATCTAATAAACGCCTCCACCCACATAATACCTATAATCATTATGTAGGCATGTATATGAATGTATCTTATGTTTTTGATCCTACACATTACACATTACACTGATGTTGCATACATATAGGTAGGTATATACATATTATCTATATGTTGATATAAAATAAAAATTTATGTATATCATCTATTCAACAGAATATAATAAACATTAATGTATATATATATATATATATATATATATATATGTTTATCATGTTCACATGAAAATTTATATATGACTAGAGATAGGTATAAGTATTAAAAATTAAAAACCTATAATATTACCACTGCTACTGCTGAGTTGCTACCACCTATGTGTATTAAACATGGATTAGTGCAAAAGGTCGTTAGAAAAACAGTTACAAAAACAAAACAAAAAAAAAAAATTTTTTTTAAACGAATAACATAATATAAAACACATTTTCTCTAGTATTTTTTAGTTAGTATATAGGTACATACAAAAATTATTGTATGTACATTTAATTATATACATATGTATGTACATAAATTCGTATTTCATGCATAAATGAATGTACCAATATAGGTACATACATAAATCAAAATTAGAAAAAATATATATATATATTTTTACAATATCTATAGCCTCAAAAGACTAGAGAGTAAAGCTTATTATTTAAGCATTCATATTAGCTTAAAATGTATGCATATATACCTATGACATACACAAACATAAAAAAATATACAAATTTTTTAGTAGCTGATAATTTTATTTCGATTTTGAAACAACAAATCGGTTGCATGTACAACAAGAGCAAATATTGCATACAAAATTTTTATACGCATCATACCTACACGACACAAAAATTTATTAAGATAATTTTTTTTTTTATAAAAAATAAAAAACCATGCCTAGCTACATAATATTAGTACCTAGGTATATAGTATTTTATTAATAAACAAATACAAAACTCTTTTAAATGGGTACATAGAGAATAACATGATGTTAGTTGCAACAATAAAAATCAAGTTTAAATAACTGTGTACCTACTGAGTGCTAAAAAATAAAAATAAAATAATAAAAACAACAAAAAAAAGCAAAATCAATTATTTTTCTAATAAACATAATATGTATGTTGATATATATATATATATATATATAAAATTATACATATATATATATCAATATTTATATTATATATATATTATATATATATATCAATCATCAATATATATATATGTATATATACAGTCAATATATATACATACAGCAACATATATTAAAAATCCCCCATTTATATACCCACCTATTCAAAATTCAATATGTGCATACCAATTTTTCTTTTACTCTACTTTTTCTATACCTTAAATAAATAATAATATAATATACATAATGCATATACACAAACAAACATTCATTCATACATTCCCTATCTACACGAAAGAAAATTTTATTATTGAGGAACATACAATCATTAAAAATAAGCAAATAATACTACATATACATTTTCAGTACATTTTCTATTATTTTTTTATTTTATTTTTTAAATATGTACATTCATGCATACATATATTATTATACACCTATATACTTTGTAAAATTGAAAATTTAAAAACTTAAATTTTATAATTTTTTATACCTAAGTACCTACATACAATAATAATTTTCCTTACAGCAGCATAGACTCAAATTCAAATAAATGTAAACCAAATAAAGATAAAAACAAAACATTAATAACAACAAAAATAATGTATAGCAACATTTGTGAAAATGAGAACTGAGAAATTATAAATTAACATGATTTATAAAGTGTTTGCTCTTGCTTTAAAAAAAAATAATTTTATCTCCCCTTTTAAACATAATATTAATAAAAAATATTTTTATATATATATTAATATGTATGAATATATATAATTGTATTTTTTATAAAAATAATTTTCCATCTCTTTCTTTCACTTTTCAAATTCGTTTTTACCAAATTATTATTTGTTTTTTTCTAACATTTTTATTTTATTTATTTTTTTTCTCTTTCTTAAAAAAATGGAAGCTTTTTTTTTTTGTTTAATATTTTCATACAACTTAAACAATAAAAACAACAAATAAAATATGTATTTAGGCATTTACACATGTATACAATATTTTGACATTCCCCAAACAATCCCCCATTCAACAAAAATAAAATAACAAAAAGTAGAGTTTGTTGCTTTCAATTAAATGGGGGTGTTGTACTGTGTGTTGTACAGAATTAATTTTTGTAATAGTATATGTAAGTTTGTATTTCATTATGTAGCTACAAAAAAAATTGCATATTTATTTATAAGTTACAACTACAATAATTTATCAACAACGACACAACTGCACTCTTCTACAGTATATAGTTTAGTTAAATAAAATAAATTGGTATTGTACCAGAAATTATATATGTAAAATATATATATATATATATATATATATATATATATATATATATAAATGTAATTTCTGAATAAATTTAAATATTGATATATATATAAAATGAAAAATGTACTTAAGTCAAATTGAAATGTGGTAGTATGATAGCTTAGCAACATATTGTTTTAATTTGGTTTTTTATTGTTGCTGAACAAAAACTGTCCCCACCTCCTTAAACATGTTTAACAAAATTTAGAATGAAAAAAAAAAAATTATTTTGCTTAGAAACAAAATTTGGAAATAATTTTAAAGGTACATTTTGCTGCATTTTTAATATTATTGCAGAAATATCAGATGTTGCTAGAAACATTTTTAAATAATTCAATTGAAAAAACTAGTAATTATTGAGAGAGAGAATAATTTGATTAGTGGATACTAGAGAGAGAATTTAATTTACTTAATTTTATTTGTGCATACGTCAAATGTGTTGCAGTGTTTGTTTTATATTTTTGTTTTGTTTTTTGGTTTTGTCTGGTTTGGATGTAGTTTGTGAACACATGCACAACATCCAAAGCCATCAGTTGAATGGAAATGAAATGGAATATTATTTTTAATGTATGTATTAGTAAATAAAAATACAAGGATCGACGAAGTTTTTCAAATAAAAATTGCAAGCCCAACTTATTTATTTTTTATTTAATAATTCGTTACATTTCCCTAACAAAAAATAATGTAGGTATTTCTGTACTATACCTACATTTTTGTAAATAATATCCTTTTATAAGTAATTTTTCTGGATATTCATACCAAAGCTTTTACGATATAAAAAAAATGTTATTTCATGGTTATTCTTCTTTTTGTAACATTTTTATTATAAATATTTAGGATAATATCAAATAATTTTATAGGGAAATAATGAAATGCTTTGATTTTGAAAATATTTTGAAAAAATAGGTTTGAGTATTGGATAAATTAAAAACAAAAAAAAAATATTTAATTTCAAAGTTTATTTAATTTGTTTGGTAGGCGCTAATTCAAACTGTATAATAATAGAATATTTGTAACTGTAGGTATAGATAGTGGTAGGTACTGTTTTAGGTAGGTACTAATTGTGACTGTAGAATTCTAGGATTTGAATTTGTTATCATGCTATTTAAGTTGTATTTTTGATCATAAATCATTCCAAGGTGTTTTATTAGCTCTTATATTCACCTGACGAAATCAAAAGCGTGTCCACGGCTTACTAGTGTAACCTACAAGGGCTCTAATTTATGCAGTGTGAAACCATATTTCCAATAGATAAACACAAATTATTGCCGTAAGTATGTTTTAGATGGTTTTAGTTATAACCAAAGATAGATATCTACATCCTAGTAATAGATTTATGAAATCAGACACAAATTATTAAATAATTATTATGTAAGAAATACAATAAAAAATGTTACAAAATTGTTAGAAATATCATAAAATTTGGCAGATCACAACAAATAATTTAAATAGGTACCTATATAAGTATATACCATAGATTAAATAGCAATATATGTGATTATATAGCAATAGTGTTAATTAATCTATGGTATAACTATTATTGAAAAAAATCACAATAAGTGAATTAAATTGAACTGAACTGATTAAAAAAAGATATTTTCTCTCAAGAATTAAAATTATAGAAAAATAAAAAAAATCTATAAATAATTAGCAAAAAAATTATAAAAGAATATAGAAAGGACATAAAAAGTTTTATTTAAAAAAAAAACTGATTTTAACAGAAGGGAAAAAAGCTTTCACAGTTTTAAATAAAAATCACAACATATACAATAATAACCAAGCTAAGATATCTAAAATAGGGTGATATTGTCTAATTTCGAATAGCTCCTATAATCGGACAATTTTTAAAAAAACTGGTAAAATAAGAAAATTTGGCTTATTTAAAATTCGTTTTTTTTTTAATTTTATTTGTTAACGTTTCCCCCACCATCAACAAAAAAATCTCACCAACTTATATCTTAAAAATGTGTTTCAAATTGGATTTTGAAAAGTGCATAAGTCAAGTGAAATTCAAAAAACATAATAGTGATAGGGTGTTACAGGAAATAGTGCTTTTTAATAATAAAATGTAAGTAAATTTTGTAAATTTTTTAAAATTGTTTAAAATTTATTTGTTTACGTAGAGGAATATTTAATTATTCAAGTTTAATTATAATTTTAAAGAAAAATATAAAAAATTTAATTAGTTTTTTAACCTGTTTGAATAAGGGAAACTAAAATTGGCAATTTCCTAATCCGAATACACGTGTTCGAAGTTAGGCAACTCGAGAAAAATTTATTTTTTGAATTAAAATGTCACATTTTGTTAAAAACGAAATAAATTTTACATTTTTTGAACAGAAGACCTTCAGAACAATTAAAAACCTTAAATCGAACATCAATTTATTAACTGTTCGAATCTAGGAAATTTTAAAAAACCAGTCTCCGTTATTCGAACACTAAAATCTTTTTGAATTTCATGGGCTATTAAAAAAAAAAAATTAATTTGTTTACATAAAATGAAAAGAAGATATCAACAATATAGCGATGATTCTTTAAAAGCCGCTTTGGAAAAAATTCTATGGGAGAGTCTATGAGTATTAGAAGCGCAAGTAAACTTTTTCAAATCCCTTCCAAACTCTTCATGATAAAATTAGAGGAAAACAAGAGGGAGCCAAAATGAAAATGGGTCATTCTAGAGTTCTCACTGAAAATGAAGAAAAAAGAATAGTAGATTGGCTTGTTAATTTGGCTAAGTGCGGATTTCCTCAAAAACCAGATGAACCGCTAAGGTGCTGTTCAAAAAATCGTGCGGGATAAAAAAAAAGGAAAACACCTTTTACAAAAATGACAGACCAGAGAAAAAGTGGTACCTAATATTCTTTTTTGAACCGCAATAAAGAACTGTCACAACGCAATTCAGAAACCATCAGAAAAGCCAGAGCAGTAATTACGGAAGAAAATATCCGAAAATGGTTTTATGATTTAGAAACATATTTGATGAATGAAAAAGCGTACGACATCATTGAGAATCCTACACGTATTTTCAACGGAAATGAAACAAGTTTCAGTTTAGCTCCAAAAACTGGAATAGTAATCAGTCCCAAAGCATATCGCAACTTATACCACGTTAAATTTTCTAATGAAAAAAATATCATAAATGTGCTTCTGGTTTTTAATGCAAGTGATGGTGAAACTTTACCACCTGTATTAGTTTTTCCCTATTTACGTCTACCAGCAAGTATTGTTAAAAATATGCCAGATAAATGGAAATTAGGCCGATCTGACTCTGAATGGATGCGAACAGAAACTTTTTACGAATATGTTGCCAACAGTTTTAATGAATGGTTAGTCAAAAATTCAATCAAGAAGTCCGTTTTGCTTTTGGTAGACAGTCTTAAGTCACATCTTTCCTTAGAAGTAAGTGAATTTTGTGATAAAAATGGAATTATCCTCTATGCACTTCCATCAAACACGACTCATATTATGCAACCAGCTGATGTGAGCGTATTCACAGGCTTAAAAACGATTGTAAAAATACAGTTCGAGAATGGAATAACTTACCTAAAAATATTGGTAAGTCTATAACAAAAACTAATTTTTGTGAAATTTTTAAATTGGTTTTGGGCAAAACAGATAGATCAGAAATAATTAAAAATGCATTCAAAAAATGTTAACTATTTCCATTCGATGCGAATGCCTTTGACTACAGTAAATGTGTACAAATAGAAAATTTAAATAATTTAGAAGATATTGAAGTCAACATTTTATTTCCAACTGCAAAAAAGTTTAAAATAACTAAAGAAGTGATTTTTTCAATTAAAAGTAATTTATTTAAAAAATATATTAACTATATGAGATATTAATGAACACAATAGAAGAAGTAGAAAAAAAGCTTAAGTCGACGGAAAATAATTCTTCTATTTCTGATTCCTGTCATAATATTCCTAACATTAATATTTCTCCTATTCCTGGTTGCATCCAGAATATGCATAACCTTAATATTTCTCCTTTTCCTAGTTTAAGTCAGAGTTTAGATATAATGATAGAAAATACAATAACGAGCTTCTAGATGATATAATATTTATGCAAATATATAATATTTATGGCCTTGTAATTTTGCAACTCATAGTTCACTCATAAAAATTGCTCAATAATTGTTCTTCTTTTATTGATTTTCACTATATCTTTTATCGTAAATATTTGTAATTAGAAAATAAAAAAAAAATAAAAAAAAAAAATTAAAAAAATTAAAAAAAGTATGTAAAAACCTGGCCTGAAAAAACCTATATTGTGTTCAAAGGTCACTTAAATAAAGTTATAAAAAAAATCAATTTAAATTGCATTAAATTTTTGCTTATTTTGTTAATTTTATACTTTTTATATTTGCTTTCTTTATTATGTTGCATGTTCATATTGCTGTATTTATATTTGTTTAAATTTTTTTTTATTATTATTAGATGTAGATCAAATGAATAAATAAATTTAAATTTTAAAGAATAATTACTATCACTACACATTTTGGAACAGATATGTATATTGGTATAATCGCTTAAAGGTTAAAGATTGTATAAAGTTGTTTTTTCTTTTTATATGAACCTAAAATAATGAGATAAGCACCCTAACTTAACTAGATTTCGTATACATATAATTAAAGCTATGACAGCTATTATATATACTTTTACAGCTAAATAATATTTCAAATAAATAAAATTTGAAATATGATTTGCTGGGAAAGTAATAGCTGTTAATATAAAAAGTTTTCATTTTACAAATATACATTTTAATAATTTCTATTTGTTTATCTAGGTATATATAGTTATACTAGATTTTACGATTAAATTTTGGTCGATTTTTATAACTCACATATGTATATTTACAACATTTTGTAATAAGTTATAAAATATAGATGTAGGTAATATAGGTATAGTCTAACAATATAAATTCTTGCAGATGAGTTCAAATATAGTGTTATGATCACCGAAACCATTACTGTAATAAATTTTGTTTGATATATCTTTAAAAATAAAATTCATATCAAACCATACTAATCAAGAATTAATTTAGGAAAATGTTAATTAACGATAATAAAACTAACTAAATAAGATTTTTTTTATTATTTTTATTATTGTTATTGTATATTTTTTTTTTTTCTTCATTACAAAATAAGTAAATTTGGTATATTTTCATTCAATTTTATAGAATAAATTAAGATTAAAGAAAATCATTTTATTAATATAATAAATAAATAAATTTATACTAAACATGTGAAATTTCAATGTAATATACTAACTAGTATAGTAATATAGCAACAACTACAAAATATTATCAGCAACAATAAACGGTATTAACTCCATTTTTATTTTCTAAATTTGTTGCATCTCAATTTCTTTTCGTTTTTTTTTTTTTTTGTATTTTTCAATTTTAAATAAATCGAGATTTCTCTGTTATATAGAGTTTATTCCAATAGTGTTATTGTTAATCTTAAACATCTACCATTTTTATATATTATATTTTTAAATGTTTGTTTTTTTTTTCTTTCTATATTTTCTATACCATTTCCTATATTCATTTTATTTTCCAATTTATTGTTTTTTATGCAATTTTTCATTCCATATTGAACCAACACATTTCCATAAACTTAAAAGTTAATTTTAATTCGACATGATTTTATACTGAATTTGTTCCGTTGTATCGCTTCAATGATTAAAATTACTGTACTTACTATATTTGTTGTTGTTGTTTTATTGTTGTTTATATATTTATATTGCCGCTAGGTAACTACCGGACGACTGTTGCTCTTTTTCAAATTTATACTTTCTCAAACCTTATTATCATAATAATATGATATTAAGTATATTATATATATATATATATATATATATATTATATATACATCCACATATAATTTTGAAAAAAAAACAACATATAAAATAGGGAATCGAACAAATGAATTCAGTGAACGAATTGAAAAGCAAATACAAGTATAGACTATATTATAGTTCCAGCTGCGTATTTAAAGCACCATATAAGTACCTATATATATACATTATATACTTTATTCTCATTAAAAACCACAATTTTGTTATTTTATTCCTTTAATTTATTTTTTCATCCTTACTTTTATAATATTTAAAGCAGGAGCCATAATAAAAAAAAAAAATAAAAAGGCAAAATTTTAAAGTCAAAAGGTAACTATGAAAATAAAATAAAAACTAAAAAAGGTATGAAAATAAGTAACGTAAGGTATCTACCAACAAATATACATAAATAAATACGAGTATAAACAACCGTGTAGGAACATTGAAAAGGTTGGATCCAAGAGCGAATAATAAAAATGAATTAATAATATTAAATAAAAGAAAATTTTATTTAGATTTACATATATCTATATATATATATATATATATATATGTGTATATAAACAAAATAAAAGATTAAAACAGTAGTACATTCTGTATTTGTAAGCATTATGAAAAGAAAATTTTAATTTGTTTTTTTTTTTTTAAATGATAATTTTCCGGTAAAATTAATCGAAGTGAAATAAACAAGGGAAGACAATATTTTAAAAATATATGCGAAATGAAGAAGTTGAGAAAAATTTAAATGTTGTTATTATTCTATATGTATAATAATATATTTGTAAGTATTTTGTATATATACAAGAATTCATGTCATTTGTAATGTGTATATTTTATATAATTGAATGTTATTATAACAAACTATAATACTAAATAGGTTGGTATAAGACCAATAAAATCAGTGTGCATTATTAACAGTGATGATTTGTTAAACATGGCCTTGCTCAACATAATATTTTGAATAATAGGACCATGATGGTGGGTGTGTTCTACTATACGTTTATAGAACAAATATATAATTAGTAATAGGGTCTTATTTAATAGGACCTAGCTCAACAGAGCGCCATGAAATAACGCCATACTTAATAAAGCCATAATGGGTTAATTTCGCTTATGACATTTTTTTGGGTATGGCTTTATTCCGTTATTTCACAGGGCTGCTGAACAGTGCCTTTGAATAATAGAAAGTTGATTTTAAAGTGCTTTTAATAACAGTATTTATCAGAACATAAATCTCTTAATTAACTCGAAATAACGCTTGAGATTAATTATAGGTAAATAAGTTCACCTCTAGATTTAAATATTGCTTCTTAAGTGTTTTGAAATATAATTAATCAAATTTTGTGTTACGTTTGGAGTATAATTTGATTCTATTCCTCTTGTATAATACTATTTTGAGGTCTAATAAGTTCCTACAAATCCCATAAGTTTTCTAAAGGACTAATATCTGGAGATTGTGGAGCTGTTAGCAGCCAATTTACTCTTTTACGAAGTAACCACATTTTCGTAATGTCGGCTATATATGTTTTGGATCAAACATACAAACCATATGTTTTGAATACATTTTCTATACCCTATATTGAAGATATGATAGTATAATATTTGCATATAAGTACTACGCGTGATCCATAAGACATGCAAATGATCACAACATTCGTACTTATAAACAATAATGATCCATCACCATGTTTCACACTATAGCGGTTAAATGTTTTGTTTACATTTCGGCATTGAATTGTTTTCAGATCATGGTAAACACCATTGAAACCAAAAATATTGTATTTCCACTCGTCTGAGAATACGACATTATTTCATGAGGATATCTCGTAATTTTTTTTATTTATTTTTTTATTTTTATTAAATATTTTCTACAGCCAGTAGAACAGTGAAAACTAGATTGTCATAGCGCGTTGCATATCGTTTCATTTGATAACGTTTTACCAGCATTGACTACCACTTCTACAGCTAATTTTAATGGGCTTACCTTTGCATAATTTTTCAGCGTTTTATTCATATCCGGAACTGACCTACTTTCACATTTTAAATTTAAGGGTCTTTTCCATGATCATGTATGCAGCGTCTGCCTTTCCTTGTTGCAATGGATTTCATGAAACATATAACAACATTACTTTATTCCTATACTATTCAATATTGATATTTTATTGATTGACCAAAGATTGATTGATTGTGGCCAATTTGGTATAAATAAGTATCTACATATGTTTTTATTTTGTTTGTGCTCTTCCCTATAACTTATGTCTATACTTTTGTGTAATTAAGTACGATACTGTAAATTATATTACACATAGTGAAACGTGTTACGCTTTTCGAATATACATTTAGTTTATTAATTTTCTGGTACCTACATATATCAACTATAATTAAATATGGAAAATTATACTATACTATTGTTAGGATTTAGGAACCATATAGCTTAGGCCTTGGTTACCAAATTGTATAAGGTCAACAAATTTTGTATTTAGAAATAACGAAGTATAAGAAAAAAATTAAATTAAACAACCATAATGCCCTGACCCAAATGAGTTCGAGCCCGTGATCTTCTAATTAGTTTAGTTATAACCATCTAAAAAATGACATAACATAGTAAAATAATAATAATAAATAATAACCACTACTTACACCATTTTTTTTGTTTAAATTAAATAAGCCAAAATTATGTAATAAGCACTGCATAACTAACTTTGCAGAATTTAAGCCATTTCAAAGATTAAACGAACTAGGATAGTAAAAAAATAATAAACTAAATCATTAAAGAAATAGAATAGAGTTAAGTCGATAGTACAAGCATCTACAATTTGATAAAAAAGTATATTTATTAGAGTCTTAACTGTAATATAAATGTTAATATAAATAAACAAATAAAATAGAATAGAATAGAAAAGTTAGTACAGGTACATAAAATGGGTCAGGTTCAAAATCTTGTTTTCCAAAATATCGTTTTTTCAAAATCTTGCTCTTTTTTAAATTAGTATATAAAAGTTCTAGAAAAAGGAGATTAACAGCCCATTGTATCCAGCGGCTACGAATATTTTGGAATTAAAACGACATTTTGGAAAACGAGATTTGAAGAGACGATATTTCATTACACTTCCACATAAAAAAATACATAAAATTACTTACTTACTTACTTACTTGTTGGGCGCTACAGACCTTGAAGGTCCTGGGCCTGGCGCAAAATTGTCCTCCACTGATTTCGGTCACGAGCGGAATCTCTCCAGTTGGTGATTTGTAGTTTTTTCACATCTGCCGATACTTCATCTCTCCAACGAAGGTGTGGCCTCCCTCGACGACGCGTTCCCTGGGGTTTGGATTCGAAGAGTTTCCTAGCCGGAGCATTTTCATCCATACGCTCTACATGGCCTAGCCAATGAAGCCGTCTTATTCTGACTTTTTTAGCTAGGTCCATGTCGTTGTACAGCTGGTATAGTTCGGCATTGTATCTTCTTCTCCAAACCCCTTCGTCAGACACAGGACCATAAATGCGACGAAGAATTTTTCTCTCAAAGATACCAAGTGCATGCTCGCTTGCTTTTGGTAATGTCCACGATTCAGAACCATATAGCAGCACCGGAAGGATGAGCGTTTTGTATAATTGTGCCTTGGTATTTTGGGATAGGAGCTTTGAACCCAGTTGTTTCGACAAACCGAAGTAGCAACGGTTTGCAAGGGTAATTCTTCGCCTTACTTCAACATCGATGTTATTGATGGAGTTGATGTTGGTTCCAAGGTAGATAAACTCCTGAACTACCTCAAAATTATATGAGCCGACAGTGATGTTGTGTCCTATATGATGTTGTGAGGACATTTTATTTGTCGACAGCATATATTTTGTTTTGCTCTCATTTATGAGAAGACCCGCTTTACCTGCTTCCTCTTCAATCTGTGTAAAGGCTTCGATGACTGCTCGTCGTGATGTTCCGATAATATCGACGTCATCAGCGAAACCCAGGAGCTGCACCGATTTGTAAAATATAGTGCCCTGCGTGTTCACACCGGAACGTCGCACTATATGCTCCAACACCAGATTAAAGAAATTACATGACAGCGCATCGCCTTGTCGAAATCCGGAGCACGTTCGAAATGAATCAGAAATGTGCCTCCCAATCACCACAGCACACCGGGTGTTTTCCAGGGTCATTTTTGACAAACGGATAAGCTTGGCTGGGAAACCAAATTCCGACATTGATTCGTAAAGCACTGATCGATGTATGCTGTCATAGGCAGATTTAAAATCGATAAAAAGATGGTGCGTATCGATTTGAAATTCGAGGGCCTTCTCCAGGATCTGCCTTAATGCGAACACCTGGTCGGTGGTTGATTTACCAGGACGGAAGCCGCACTGATAGTTTCCTATCACAGCGTTACAATGGGGCTTCAAACGTTCGCACAGAATATTGGAAAGGATCTTATACGCAACGTTTAATAGGGATATTCCTCTATAGTTGGCGCAGGACATGGAATCGCCCTTTTTGAATATAGGAGATATTGAACTTAAATTCCAGTCATCAGGCATGCTCTCCTCGATCCAGATTTGTTTGATGATTTGGTGCATGAATTCAATCATCACTTCACCTCCTGCCTTAAAAAGTTCAGCTGGCAGGTTATCTTGTCCAGCAGCTTTGTTGTTCTTTAATTTTCGGATGGCTGCTTCCACTTCTGCAGGACTGGGTGTATCTGTATCTTCGGAGTTGACTGGGTTAGGGCGAGGCGTATCTGTGTTTTCTATGTTTGCGCCATTCAGCAGGTTTTTAAAATGCTGTTTCCATGTCTCTAATATCCCTTGCGTATCGGTTACCAAATTTCCCGAATCATCCCTCAGCGCGTGTGTACGGGGCTTGAAACCAGCTGCAAGCTGCTTGGCTTTTTTATAAAAGCTCCGTACTTCGCCTCTGTCTCGGTTTGATTCTATATCCAAAAGTTGAGACTTTTCGAATAAACGTTTTTTGCGCCTTAAAATTTTCTTCTCGTCTCTTCTTTTCGCTCTATACTCTTCTTGAGCTGCTCTTGTTTTACGTTGCAGCGCTTTCCTGTAGGCCTCATTTTTCTCTACCGTCTTTGCTAAACATTCATCGTCGTACCATGGGTTTCTCACGCGAGGTGTTTCAAAACCCACGGTATGTGTAGCAGCCATCGTGATGATGTTTGCGCATTGTTTCCATTTTCCGTTGACGGAGAGATTATGTTGTAGAGGTGTGGTATTGAGTATATTACTTAATCGCTCCTTGTATGCTAAGGCTATCTCAGGTGTTTGGAGTCTTCCAATGTTAAACTTCCTATTATGGCTGGTGCGTCCTTTTTTAACATTGGAAATTCGTGCTCTGAACTGGGCGACAACTAGGAAGTGGTCAGAGTCGATGTTAGCTCCTCGATAGGTACGTACATTCGACACACTGGTAGCATGTCGGGCGTCAATCATAATGTGGTCAATTTGATTCGATGTACGTCCATCCGGAGATAGCCAGGTAGCTTTGTGGATATTTTTATGGGGGAAATTTGTGCTACTTATAACCATATTACGAGCTGCTGCAAAATCGATAAAAAATTTACAAACTGTTAAACTATGTGTTCCAAAATCCGATTTAGAATTTTTATTCTAATAGGTCTTACTTTCTCTTTCTAATTTATAATAATATATTTCAAACATTTTTCTAATTATTGAACCTCTTTGCTATAACAACACAATTTTATAGTACCTATATTAAGCCTATACAGGCGACTAATTCACTGAGAGCAGGAAATTTTTCTTTATTGTTAACATGGGGATTATTTTGAGATCCAACCAAAATATTTTAACGCTTTAATGGCTTAGGTTTGAAATAATGTCATTATATTTTTTCAACTTATTATTGTCTTATCAATAGTCCAATTCAAGTGTTATTGAATTATTTTTTGATTTTTTATTTTAAGACCTTAAGTCCGATATATTGAGTCAATTTCAATATACTTAAGCATATAAATATTTATATATATATATATTTATATATATATATTTATATATATATATAATATATATATATATATATATATTTATATATATATATATATATATATATATATATATATATATGTAATACAATAACGATTGAATTTTCTGTTTTAATTGGATTTTATGTTTTTATATTACATGTATGTATATATACATACCTATAATATATAACAACTAACAAAATAATAAAAAAATAAATATAAAGTATATATTTAAAAAAAAAAAGGATGAATTCTTGTTGTTTGTTCGATTAAAATCATCTTCAACAAAAATAACTAACTACAAACTGGCTTCACAATATTTCTTTCAATTGATTTCCCAATTTTGTTTTCAATATTCAATTTTTTTTATTATCTTAGTTTTTTTCCAATATTCAGTTTATTGAATCTGATCTTTTGTGTACGATGGTAAAAATATTATTGCTTATTATTATTGGCTGGCTGCTAACTTATGATGAACATGATTAAATCACCCTAAAACTCATTCAAGTATAAAGGAAAAAAAAAATTAATGGTAGAATTGGTAAAATGAGCGCCAGAACTGGACAATATAAAAACAAAAAAAAAAAACAAAAAAATGATACAGAATTAAAAATTATCAAAATGTTGTGGACTTCAAATTTAGTTAACATAAATGTGTTATGTTAAAAAATGTATTGGCATTGTTTTTGTTATTTTGTTTTGTTTTTTTTTTGTTTATTAAGAACAGAATGTGTATATATATATGTCTTACTTTTATAATGTCGTATTGAAATTTAAGGATTTGTATTAAATTAATATTAATTAAAGTTTTAAGAGAAGCCATTATTAACGTGTAGTATACCGAATGGGTACCTACATCTTTGTTAAATAGAAATTATGTTTAAAACTGCACATTTGTAAAATATATTTATATTTTTATTTATTTATAAACTGAATATTTTACATAAATGTTTAGAGCTTATACAGAGATTAGGTATTTTTATTTCTATTTACATTTACAACTGAAATTACATAATCATTTTGTACATAATATTTTATTTGATTTTTTGTTGAACATATATAATATATATTTAATTCTAAATTTGAATGGTAAAAACCTTACTTAAACATTTTAATGATTTTAAACATAAATTGCTCATAGCATAACTTAAATATGTCTGATATTGATTTTGTATGACAGTATTTTCAGAAAATTGCAATCTATGGTTAAATTTATTATTTATTTGTGACATTTTGTAATCAATAGTATTAATTTTTTACTTTTGATGAAGTTTTCATGTATAGAAAAATAAAATGTCAAATTCAGCATGATTTTAAAATTTTTATTTTGTTGTAGTTGAAGCTTGGCAATATGAGAATTAGCACATTAAAATAAATTTAATATTATTAGCAACATTAATAGAATTTTAATAATTTTATAGTAATTTACAGTTTTTTACTTTGTTTACAGTTGTTTACAGTTGTTTTCAGTTGTTTACAGTTGCTGACAGTTGTTTACTTGTATTTTACACTTCTTTACTTCAAATATGTAAAGAATTATAAAAAACGTTAATTTAAAGTGTAAAATTCCAACACTAATACTAACAGCTTCACTTTATTCAACCAAAAGAAATCCTATGCTCAAATTACTGAAAAGGGTATTATGTAGATTAATCGAAGAATCAGAAATTGTATATATAAACTAAGGCTACTTCATAGCTTTAGTTAATGTTGTAACAATGTCTATAATTATACTTCAATGACATTGGGACGGTGTTGACGGTGTCATTATATTTGAGTGTTTCATATATTCAGTTTAATTGAAATTTAAAAAAAAATGAATGTAAAATCGTATCTACCTACCTAATTGTAATTTTAAATTATAAATGATAAATTGTTACTCTTACATTAAAATACCACATTGCAATTTAATGATTTATTATTTGTTTTGATATTCGAATATCAAAATTATTAATGATCAAATGAACTTTATTATATAGAAGATAAAAAAGACCAAAATTCCAGACCAAAATAGCTATACATGTTTTGATTAAAATTATTTTTAATTTATTTTTGGTTAATAATTTTAATCAGTCATATATGGTTAACAGTTCCTAATCGCAAGTATTTTAAAATTTAAACAATTTTTCTCATAATAGTAAAGCAAACAAATTGAATATCAGGATATTGCAGCTATACCCACCAATTAATAGTATAAATGTCTTTAATATAGAATTTTTATAATTACTATATTACCCCATTCTATATACCGCATTCATGAGGTTACAGGACAGTACAGTGATAACATGCTAATAAAAATATATATATACAAATATTGTCTTATAAACAGGTCCCATCAGTGAAATAAATCTTTAATCATTATTTATAAATTAATTTAGTTATTAATTCTAATTAGAATAAAAAATCTTGTTCGTTTGAATTGTTAATTATTTCTGTCATATAACATCAGTTCAAGCAGTAAAGTAAAATTGAGACTTTGTGTTGACTAACTTAATATTTTTTTTATATATTTTTCAACAAGAAAATTTTTTTAAAAAAATCAGATAGCCCTGGTTATGTAGATTACGTTATTTTCTACATGTTATTACGTTATTTTCTACACGTTATTTTCGACAATACTTCATTATAGATAATTAAATAATAACGTGTTACCATTAGGTTAAATAAAAATACTGATTTGCATCCGAGTCATCTACATACTTAGTTTCTTGAATATCACCTTATGGCACTAGCATTGTCTGATAAAAGAGCATAAACAACAGTGAAATACAGATCCTTTGTAATATCAACAGACTCCACAACAATTTCAGACAATACATCAGCTGTTTTAAAATATACAGTTAAGTCCCAAAAGCACGTAGAAAAGCTTGCTTTCCGGTAGCATTATGCAACACTGAAATAACCATTTTAGCATTGATGGAACAATTGTTCCACCCATCAATTAATAAAACTGATTCTAACCCTTAGCTCATGTAATACAATTTTTATATGCTTTGTCAACCTAGATTATCTAACCGAAATTTTTAAATACAATTCTTGAAATGAACCGCATTTACTAAAAAAATAATTATTGTTTACGTTATAGTTGACATTGTTTTTATTGTTTACAGCATAGCTTACATTGTTTACAGTAAACGGCTTGTTTACACTAAAGGCTACTTTAAAGTGTAGAGAATTAAATATTACACGCAAAGTAACAACACTGCTGGCCGCTAGTGCTTTGCTTGTTAATCACTTATGTAAAACTATTGTTTATAACCCGGGCAATATTAATGGAGAAATTTTAAAATTTGAAATGTTCATACCAGATATACAAATTAATTGAAAAACTTTAATTATAATTAGCACAAAGTAGAATATACATTATTTTTTTAATTAGGTTAAGCAGTTTTCGTTAGATTAAGATAGATCAAGCTAGGCTGTTTTTAATAAATAATTATTTGTTTTTACTCCCTACTTTTCCAGTACCTAATATAATAATTCGAAGACAAAAAAACTTCCTAAAACTAGGTGTTAATAAAATTAGAGATAAACAGCGGTTAATAAATAGCTTTGTAAATTTTTGTAGGCTAGACTAGTGTAAGAATGTAAAAATAGTGGGAAAAACAATAAAATTTAGATTAAAAAAAAAAATAAATGTTAATCACTATTGTATAATATAATTTAAATTAGGTATATTGAATAAAAAATAATAATAATAGTTATATTTATATTTATAATTATATGTAAATACTTATATATCTATACCTTTGTTTATATAGATTTTAGTAATCTATTAATTTAAACATTTATAAATAAAATTAATAAATAAATAATAGAATATACGCAAAGGTATTTTTACCTATGAATATAAAAATAAAAAAATAAATAAAAAATTTAACAAAATAGGTTCATCTTACAGATAATTGTGAAGCTAATAAACAGTTATTAATATCATAATTGAAATTAATTCAAGTTAAATATTATTATTTTAAATTGGAATTCTATTCTGACTTCAGAAATTCCAACTAAGACGATTTTGTATTCTAATTTGAATTAATAAATAACTATTATACAGTTATAAAATCCCCAAATGTTATAGCTACCTATAATGTAAAAATTTAAAATTAATCTCTGAAAAGTCACTTTCACAAAATCACCAAATTTTTTAATTATTTCTGTCATGACTCAACTTCAAAGAGTAAAGTAAAATTGTTTTTATTCGATTTGCTATAAACTATATAGACTTTGTGTTGACTAACTTAATATTTTTTTATTTATTTTTCAATTGATTGGTTTAGAACTGATTAGTTATAAAATATCTAAATAGTAAATATGTCTATTTATTAAATTAATATGCACTATAAATAAAAAACAGCCAATAATGTCCTCAAATACATAACATTATTTAATAAAAAGATATTCCCTGTACAATATCAAAATTCTATCTGAATCTGACAAAGTAAATATTATCCGTTTTAAGAAATTTTTGAGCTGTTGTAACTGCTATTGTTGAGTACAAAATGAAAATAAAATTTTCACAAAAAATTGATTAACCTTTTAAAAATATTTAACTTTTCATTCTAACAATCCTATTACCACTACATCTATGTACAATTTGTATTCAAGTAAAATCAGTAAAATTTCAATTCTTTTAAAATAAAAATTTCCCCTATAATTAACAAAAAAGGGGAAAATTTATATGATATTATGTATGAATTTTATTTTTTTTCTCTTTCTAAAAAGAGATCGTATTTTTTAAATGTATGCGTATATACATTTTTTTTATTGTACTTTTCTTCACCCATACTGTTGTTATTCCAATCGATTGTTACACAAAATATGTAGCATTGTAAATTGTTAACATTTCTAGGAAGATCAGAAAATTTGATATTACATTATTTTAAGGAGCAATCTTTCCTCCACCTACTTTTTGATTCGGATTATTGGGAACAAAAATAAAACTGGGAAATTTTAATATTTTTTCCCTCTTTATAACCTACTTTAGGGAATTTTTTTATTTCTTTATAAAATTTACGATATTTTTATATTCAATGAAATAATATATAGAGTGTCAGTGCAGTGTGGTTCATGAATTAAATTTTACGATATAAAAATATTGTGCAATAATAGGAGTTTAGTAGTTGAGTAAATTAAGTTAACCGTTATTATTGCTATTATAGAAAAAATCAGTTAATTTATTTGAAATGAAAAAAAATATATGTATTTAAAAATAGGTAGTGAGTTATTCGCAATGATGCTATCAATAAAAAATTGAAGAGTAAAATATAGTTCAGCAGAGAATCAAATCACCTTGTTTTATTAACTAAATTTTGCAAAAAAAAAACTATTGGAGATAAAAATTAACTTGTATAGGGTTGTTGGGATAGGTACATATGGTAATAATAATTCAAAATATCCTTTAGAATTTTTGATATGGATTTATACTTATCTGGTAAACAAATAAAGCCTTAACTTAGACGAACAGAAAGTTCTTTAAAATTAAAATGTGTATATTTTGGATCAAAAGTTATGTACAGGCAGTACAGGGTGATGTAAAAGAGAAAAATAAGCTTTTTTTGTTTTGAAATATTGTTTGTTTGTTTATATTTTGATTGTTTGTTGTTAACATAACGGTAGATTCGGTTGCAATAATTATAAGATTTAAAATTGTAAGTTTCGGGGATTCTGAGAGAGATGTTGTATCAGCGTAGGACCTATAATGAATATCTCAGGATAGCTGTAATTTCTAGCTTTCCAAAAATATATATCTTTATTGGCGCTTCTTATTCTTTTTTTGTATAAAAACCGTTATATCTATTGATTTATTAGATATATATATATATATTCAGTTATATATTCTAGAAAGATAACGGTATGGAGCATATTTTAACATTTATTTGATGATGATTGGGTTTTTTTTTTTACAAAAATTGTCTACTTTGATATACAACATCTCCATAACGGCAGCACCAATATTTAATACTATGAAGTTATGCAAACAGATATCATCTACCATCAATATTTAAAATTTAATCATCATTATCAATGTATTGTGACACTCTGGAACATTGGAATTTGATATTAATAGAAAAAACGAATTTATTATATTTATATGTATTTACAGAGATTTACGAGTTAGCTGCTTGGATTTGAAAATCCATTGAAAGGTGATTTATTGGAGTATTTTAGGAAAAAAAAAATTTTTATATAGAGAGCCTTGTTTTAAATTTGACTTGCGCTACAGAGGATTACAAAAATATTTAGCTATGTCCTAAGTTTATAAGTTTTTCTTGTAGAATTCAATTTTTAGTTGCTAATTTTTCGCACGTATATAATATTTTTTATGAATATCTAATGATTTTAGCTCTAATTCAGTTGAATCACTACCATCTGAACTTATTATTAATAAATTCATATCGATTCATCAATCTGTATCATTATCGTCTGTTGACGACATTTCTCTATTAATTGTAATTTGTAGTTGAAATAATTTGACTTTTATAAAGAGTATAACATACACTACTATTAGGTGGTAGGCCATGATTTAGTCACAATTGATACAAAATTCTCTCCCATATTTGATCATCATTTTGGCACCATTGTTAGTGGATGAAACTCGTACATCTTTTTACCGAAATTAATATAAAAAGTATTTAAATAATTTGTTACCAATTCAACAAAAGCAGAAGAAGAACATGACCCATGCATTTTAACTAATCCAAGATTAAAAATTTTAAGTTCATTATCGTGTAACATAATGTTTAGAAATTGTTTCATACCAGCACTCGTCCATTCATTTAAAGTTATACTGAATCGTTTATTTTTATATCCTTTTTATTTTCAAAGTCCTTATAAATAACTTGCATCATATTAGATCGTTTTTTTTTTGCAAAACATAATTACAATTCACAATTGATTCGTGAATAAATTCAGTCCTGTAATGGATTTAATAATTGATATTCCATCGACTGTTGCTAACCTAGATACAATTTCATTCATATTTCAATTATAGTAATAGTAGCATAAACTAAAATTGTTTTAGTTATGTTCTTGCTAGGCTCATCTTTGGTATTAATGTTTATTATGTATATTAATCGCATGTGTTATATTATTTAGATGTTTGCGGGTCATTAGTGTGATACACCCAACAGTATTTGATATGACTGCCTTACAGTTACAGTAAATAGATTTTCCTTTTTTAGAATCTTGCTGAGTATAATAATTTCGTATTTTTGATAGTCTTGGTTTTCAACGACATATCTAGGCCAGTTTACTATATTTTCTCCCAGAGATGTTGTGGTGAAGTAGGAGTGCTTCAATAAGGGATATGTGGGATGTATTGGAAAATTGTAGGACTTTTAACGGGATAAAGGTGTATTGGGACGTGATTGATTAGGTAGGGTGAATTGATAGGGTATATTAGGGCAATGAATACATGTTGGGGGGCGGGGATCTTGTGTAAATATATTCATGGGTCAGAAGGGTGTACTCTAGGCGTACTCTGGTGCGCTTGACACCTAGGGCTCAGGATTTGAGTTTTATTGGTCCGGGAGTGTTTGCATTGGGACTATGTGATCTAGCAAATCGATTGGAAGAATCCCAGGTTGTTTGACGGATGTGCGCCGCGTATATAGCAATGGTCCTTTTAGCATGGTCGTAAGATAATATTGAGCTTTTAGCCGCTATGTTTACTTCAAGGTCTGCTTTAGTGTTGCCATCTATGCCTACGTGGCCTGGTATCCAAGCCAATCACAGTTTTGCCATTGTTTTGGAATATTGCATTTCTGATGTATGTTGCCATTTATTCACTGTTGTTGGGATTTTTGATAGACTTGATATTGAACTGAGGTTATCAGTTATTATTATAGATAATTTAGAATATGTACTTCGGTGGCTTGGATTGCTCTGTATATAGCGGTCAGCTTAACTATGAAGATTGAGCATTCCCCCGGGAGCGTTTCCGCCTTCCAAGGTGAGTTATACTTACTTATCGACCAGGTTACGCCTTGGGGACTCTTTAATCCATCTGTGAAGATTTTGGAATGCGTGGAGAGTGATTGCTTTAAGATGTTTGTTGTTTGGGATATATGGATATATGATCATGGATAAATGTTTTCCAGTTTATGTATGGCTCAAGCGAGTTGTACAGATCGAGCTCCAATGGCTCAACCAGCGCGAATCATTTTGTTTTTGGATAGTGTTCCGTATGTAGGAAAATTGTTATTTAGAATGTTTGAATGTATTTTATGAAGTGGATGTTATGGATCAAAGTTTGACCTGGCTAATAGTATTGACGATAAAACATTCCTTCTCTGCTCTATGGATGGGAAGTTTTTCTCCACTCTCAAAACTTCTATTCTTTTTACAATAATTACATTATGTTTTTGAATATACCGTTAAATTCAATTTCAATTACATAACGATAATAAAATTTTAAAATTTAATAAAAAATTAAAAAAGTTTATAAATCTGAAAATTAGGTAAATTTAATAATATTTAGTTATGTTGAGCGTTAGCTCAAATCAACCAAGCTTATATAATTATTTTGTGTACATAAACTTTAGTTTTTTTTGCTTTGCTCAATTCGTCAGATTTCTGAATTAAAATGCGCATGTGTTAAAAATATTGTCAAATACCATAAAAGCTTTTGTTTAGCTTATATAAAATAAAAAAATTGAATATTTTAAAATCAATTTTTTTATAAAATATGGAAGAATAGTAACTACAAGTAAATTCTAGATCATGCGCTCTTTGTTAATACCTTTTATTTTTGGCTACCTTTTGTTAGTCAATCTCAGTAAAAAAAAGCTTTAAATTGTGACAATCAAAATTTAAATGTCTTACCATTTTGTTTCATATTACCCTAATTCTAACATGGATTTTGGATAGAGCCAAAAAATTGTTCAAATGTCAACTTTATTATACAATTTTGTAAGAGTTCTGTAAAATTATTTTGTAATTTATTTTGTGGATCTCATTAAAACCTAATTTTAAAATCTATTTTTAGAGGAATTTCAAATTTTTAAATTGAAAACAGAATGAGTGAAAAATGAGGTATTGAAGAATTTTGATGGTGTCTATGCTAATATGATTAATTAATCAGAATACTGACTTGCTTTAGAAAAACGATGAAATTCAACTGCTCGGTTTGATAAGAAAAATTTTGTGGAATTTAATTTATCCTGGAAGTATCCTGGAGTAGTGTTGTAGTGCAAACAAATTTGACTTGGGATTCATTTTGCCAAAAAAAAAAGCAAAATTTTACAAATCATAGTGATTGGGATGGTATGTCAACCAAATTAATTAAGATAGGTACTAAAAGTAAAGAAATATTCCAAGGCCAGACTAAAAATCGAGGAGAACTCATTATAGTTTTGTATAAAAAGGTGATAATTTAACTAATTTTAAGCAGTATTAATATTTGTCTATTGTCAAAATAAAACGAAAATAAATTAAAATTTAGCAAATAAAGTTTTATTGTTGTGATCAAAAATTTATTATAGAATTTTATGGCATTGCAGCGTTGAGCAACTTAATGTGGAACAATTTTGAAGTATTTGGGCTCGCAAAATTTAATAGAATGTTATGGTAAAGCTCTTCATTAAACATATTTGATATGAAAGAGTCTTTGATGGTAAAAATAAAAAAAAATCAAAAATCCTCTACACATCGTATTAGTCTTGAATAAAATATTGAATATTGATTGAAACAGTTACCCCAAAGATATGGTGTAGTGGTATAGTATTTATGTAGCGTATGGAAATTACAATACTTTTTTTTTAACAATTACAAAAATTCAAATGTGTAACGGAAAGCACACAACAATGTATTAAATTCTAATATCTAAGTTAATGTTTATCCATTCTAAAGCTCAGAGGTTTAATCCGACGAAGTCATTTATATTGCCTTCATATGCTCTGATTATGCTTATGTCACTCATTATTTGTTTAACAGTTTGTTTAGGAGCACCGCAGTTACATACTGAAGGACGTTAAACCAGAGCAAATTACGCCGATTTGTTATATCGATGATATAGATAGATGATATAGAAAATTGGTTTATTTGCCATATTTTGTGCGAATTCTGTTCAACGTTGACCATTGTTGACGCGGACTTTGAAATCCTGATTTTGTATTATCTGGGTTGGTTATTATGTATACTATGATTATTTTGTCTAACTGTGAAGTTGATGTCCAAGATCATATCCATTTGTGAAGAATATTAAAATCATTTACAATTAGATTATTGACTTTGGCAATTGGTGGGTGACGCTATTTTAATTTTTTACTGAGGTATATTGATACAATTATGGATTGGGAAGCCTTTTATTAAGCATTAATTAATTGTACCTACTCTCTAATCAAAGTATTTTTAAGACGTAAGTTGGGAGGGGATATGTGGTTAAACAGAGTTAAACATTTCGTTAAAGCAATAATAGCGTTTTAGCGTCAAGGACGTAAATCTACAGTTTTAAGATAACAAACGGGGCAGTACAATAGATCTGAAGATCACACTTCACTTCTTGAAATATATGTCCCATCATCATTTTTCAAACTAGTTTTTTGCTAGGTTACTAAAGATGTAGTTTGGGTAACAATTATTGCTAAATCATCAAGTAATCAAACTATTCGAACTCGATATCAGGGAAATCGCTTATGTAGAGATGATTAAGTAATAAAGGTGCCAAGACAGATTTTTGAGGTAGCCCATTATTAAGCTTTATTTTTTTACTGTTATCATTGTTGATAAATAACGGAAAATATCGATTGGTTAACATATTGTTTATAAAACGGAAGAGACATGATTCAGATTAATTTGTATAGAGATTATTCTTTCCATATTGTGTCGTAGGCCTTGTTTATAGTAAGGTCAATAAATGTAATTGATGTTTTCGCCCGGTTCTCGAAATCAGTTTCAATGTGAATATTGTTAATGAAAATACTTGGCCTGCGCAGCTTCTTCCTGTTCTAAGTCCGGCTTGCTTTATTTGTGTGGCCTCATGTTTATAGAGGTTATATTATCCGATACCTAATAAAAATGTCCTAGATTCGAATTCCTCTCAGAGTATGAATGTTTAACTGAATATTTTTATATTAAGTCCAGGGACATGTTCTAGTGTAAGGCTCAAAATAAAAATTTAATCAAGTCATTGTATCAGAAAAAATCGAAAGTTTAAGCGCAATAACTGTTAACAAACAAAATGTCACGCTTAATGAACTTTAGAAACTACACAGGTCCAATTAAATATCGTTATCAATGGATCGCATTTAATATAGCAGAATTTAAATCTGTCCAACATCACATCCAATCCTACATGTTAATTTTCTAAATTGATTTTCTTTCTAATTAAATTTTTTTATTTTTCACGAAAAATTGATTACAAGATTCTAATCTACACTATAAAAACTTCATCTAATCACTGTTAAAAAATTTTAAAGTGACTTTTTATTTCTTAAAACTGATTATTTTTTTTGATGTGTGACAGTTTCAGATTTCTGAAGGAAGCAAAAAATCAAACAAAAAAAAATATAATGACTTGTGCGATTTAAATATTTGTAGTTCGACATGTTGTTTCACATATCTTAAAGTTTTAGAAAAACAATAATAATAAAAAAAAAACTGTCAACTGATTTATATCATCGCACATTTAGTAAAGACTTAATTTTGAATAGGTTGATAAAATCTTTGAATAAAAATAAAAAAAATAATTTAAATTAGAATTCAAAACTCATGAATATTCATTTGGTGTTTCACATTTACGAGTCATTTTAAATGAATATACTTTATTCGATTGAAGAAAAAAAAAATGGTTGTATACATTCAGATAGACAGTGTGATCGATCTCAGACGCAAATAAATTTTAAAGACATGAAATTGTCAATTTTTAGAATTTTAATAGAAAATTAATTTTTTTTTTTTTAAATTAACCCTTAAGTTATACAGGTTTAATTTTATGTAGATATATGTTGTATTTCGGTGTTTATCCCTCCCGTAACATGTTTTCACAAATAAATAAAATTTTCAGAAATAAATATATGAATGAAGTTGTATCATTGAAAATAAACCCCAATCACACTCACTTACTCAACGCAATCAATATAAGTTCAGCTCATTAGAACACTGCCCATAACAACAATTTAATTATTTCAAACGAACAGAATATTCTTAATATTATTGGTTTTGAAATTAAGAATAGTCATTCAAATATCGCTCCACCACTTAATATAATTTAATAAATGAAACAGTAACGCAGTTTCTCAACTTAAAAAATAATAATGACAACTAAATAATACAACTTTAATTAATTTTAGTGATAATATATAATAAGTAGTGATATATGAGACAATCAAAATAATAATAACTTTTCGCCACTCTGGAGGATGTATATGATGCTTTTCGAAAACTAAATAACAAAATATCTGTGGGACCGGACAATATTCCTAACATATTTTTAAAAAATTTACCCGATATTATAGTTACTGAATATTGTACCCTATTTAATAATATGTTGAATAATTCATATTTCCCAAAACTTTGGAAAAAAGCTATCGTTATTGTAATCAACAAACCTAGAAGTTTCTACAGATCCTAAAAGCTACAGACCAATTAGTATGTTACATAACATAAGTACAATCTTTGAAGACTATTTAACAAATATTTGACTATTACAGCATATAAAGGTGTCATACCTAATAATCAATTTGGCTTCAGAGCAACTCATTCCGCCATACATGCTATAAATAAGCTTTCATCAAACGTATGTTGGTATCTTAATGATAAAAACTACATGGGTGCTCTCCTAATAGACTTTAAATCTGCTTTTAATTCAGTATGGACTGAAGGCTTAATATTTAAACTTATTAAAACTTACCTTAAAGTTATAAGATTAACTTAGAATTTGCTGATGATGGCCTCATAAGAGATGGCCGGAAAAAAACTTCAGATATTCAATATAAGCTACATTCAATGTTTAATCAAGTTCTTTCCTATGCTAACTCTTGGAAAATGAGAGTTAGTTTTAGGAAATGTAAAGTACCATTTTATTCCGAATATCATTGGGTTGGAATGTAAAAAGGATGTTCGACAAAATTGGAATAGTTTCCATATCCAAGCTCCAGGAAATATTAAATTAGTAAACAAAAAATATGTGAAATATCTAGGGATAATTTTGCAATACAATCTAAATTGTACGGAGCATATTAAAAATAAAATTAATTCGGCGGGAAAGGCATTCGCTATATAACCCAAAAATTGTTTAAATCAAAACTCTTGTCTGCCAGGGATAAAATAATAGCGTATCAAGCGCTTTTATTAGACCAATTTTGACTTACGGTTGCCAAATTTGGTATAATATTAGTGCCTCACAGGCATGGAATTATATAGAAAGTTAGAAAAGAAATTTCTGCGAGGGTGGACCGTAAGCCAAATACTGGGTGGATCGTAAGCCAAATACTGAATATAAACGTTTATGTTCCAATAGAACGTTGTATAGCCGGGCAAATATTTCTAGTATCGATGTTTTTATTTTGCATTTAATTAGAAAATATTATGTTAAACTCACAACTAATATAAAAGATAATAGCTTCACATTCTGTATATCCCCAAAATAAATCATTGAAGACTCAATAAGCTCAGGTTTCATTCCCCCAGAATCATTTCTCTTTCTTGATCGCAATAGATCCAATTAATCCAATTATAGCAATATCCCTATTATTTATCACGCTTTTAGATGTAGCACCCAAAAAGAGATCTCTATAGAATCCCGAATCGAAGAAAAAATATAAATAGAATGTGTGTTTTTATTAAAAAGAAATAATACCGGTTTCCACTATAAAAGTATAAATAGAAGGTTATATAAGGTCGAGTTCGAAAAACCATTTTGAAAATCTAGTTTGTTTCTTTAAAGAAAATCTTGCTTTTGTTGTTTACTTACCAACTTTTTCCGATATTTTTTGCCAAGCCCTATCGTTACTCTTAGAACTGTACATATCCAGACACCAAATACATGCTCACTTACCTTAGACGCTGTCCATGATTCTGATCAGTAGAGCATCAGCAGAACAGAGTTTAACTTTGGTGCTTCGGGATAAAAGCTTTAAATCCTGCTGAGGAACCCAATAGAATTTTATACTTAAATTCATTATTTATTAATTCAAATAACTTTTAAATGGTAGATCTCATGTTCAGGGCCTGTAATGAGCTAAGTAAGAAATGTCATGTCTGCTGATGGGTTCGATTAGAGATGAATGATTTAAAAGAATATTCTCCTATGCATTTTGTCGATGTGATTCAGCTCATATAAAAATGTAATTATAAATAATTATTTTACAAGTCAATTATTCTATGAGACACAAAATATAGCTACAGGGTGAAATATTTAATAATTATTAGTCCGTAAACTAATTAATCAATAGATAATATACAAATTAGGTTTAGAATTCATATAATAAATTTCAATAACAGATGTTTAAATTTCATTTTTGAATTCCAATAATTAGAAAACATATGTACAATGTACTTGTGTGTATGCATATGTATGTGTGTATGATGTACCTTAACTATAAATTACATCACATGCTTTTGAGTGCTTTATTAAAATCCCAACCTGACCCATAAAACGTTTTCTAAAAATTGAAATTTCATGCTGTTATTTTCCCCTAGAATATACAGTACTGTACAATAAAATTCGGACAGTTTCCTGTTGTATTTTTAGCTCCTTCACTAGTTTTTAATTTGTATTGTACAACTCAGGTAATTATGCAAATTGCTTATTTTTTGGAAGAAAGAATTCAATCACTATTGATAAATTTATTGAACAAGTGTAGTTTAATTTTAAAAAGAGTAAAATAATGTCAAAATTAACTGATAGTGAAAAAAGTGTTGTCTGCGCTTTATGAAAGAAGGGGCTGTCAAAATGTGATATTGATCACAGAAGAGTTGCCGATCTCATTAAAAAAATGTTAAAGTAGTGAAAATACAGAACGGTCTAAAGAGTTTGGTAGACCACGAAAGACTTCAATAGTGAAAGATAAGTTTTTGGTATTTCATCCAAAATGCAATAGATCTAGAACATTCCCAAAACTGCAAATAAGCTTTTTCAGACCAAGAACTCCCTCACAGAAACAGAAAAAACTGGTTTTATGGCACATAGAGCAATACAAAAGCCTATTCTAACGGCAAATTCAATTTCTCAGATTAATTGGGTCCTGAAACACTCGAATTGGACGTCAAAAAAGGTGGAATCAAATGGTGTTTTTTTTGACATGTCAAAATTCAAGCTCATATGACATTGCGATGTTTCAATTCAAGTAGTGTCTACCTAACAAAATTTAAATTCTAATAAATTGGTGCAGCTTCATCATGAGTGGTACATCCTTCCTGTACAGCCCAGATTTTAATCTCATATTGAAAACATTTGATGCATTACAATGCGAAAAGTTAAACAAAGCTATTCGGAAACAATAGCGAAGCTCTTAGAGAGCCAATTTATATAGCTTGGGAGAGCATCACTAGATTATTACGTCATTGAAAATTTTATTGATTCCATGAAGGTTTTTAGAATACAAAATGGATTGACGACGTTATCCAGGATCTAAGAAAGGCCTTTTTTGTTTTGTCATCAGTACAATAGCCCTTAAATGTGATGAAGACAATAGGTCCGGGGTCCGAGGAATTGGGGCCGAAACTCTATATCAATATCACGTGTTGAAATTGTATTTTTCTGGAAAAAGATTATAAATAATTATTCTAAATAATTTTTAAAAAAATTTCGGATTGGTCCGACGATCCGAAAGTCGGGACCAAATTATTTTTTTTTACTGGATTTTATTTTACTAGATTTAGTTTTACTGGATTTTTTTCGGTTGTCCATACTGGATTTTGTTTTACTGGATTATATCTGGATCCAAGTTCCTTTTTTATTTTTGTTTATTAATTCTACTACAATTCTACTACTCGTTTCAATCTTCGTCGTGTTGTACCATAATTGTCCAAGAGTTGAATAGCTTTGCCATCATTGATGAGTTATTACTTTGACTACCCTACAACCCCAGAGGTGGATTCTATGCCCAATAGGTTTTCATTTCAGAACATTTTAGTATATCAGAAGGCAGTACGTACCTACCAGTACCTAACCAGTACATTTCCCCGTACTTTAACTTTAGCCCTTCTCGCTAGCTCTTCTCGCTTTCTTAAGTTTTACATCAAGTGTCATGCTTAGATATTTGGCTGTGGTACAAATTAATACAAAATCGAAGTGTTCCAGTCCAGCCAGTTGAACGTTTTTAATGGCTGCTGTCAACTTTGGTATTGTTTCCATATGTTACAATCGCTAATGGTTAAAATTATTGCCATGAGCAAATGTAGGTAGATCACTAGTGTGTAGAAAATATAGGATTGATTCTAATAACTTGTGATACAGCGGCTTGGATATTTTGAAAACATTGTTCCAAGTAATCCTATACGTGGGTGTAGAGCAGATTTGGCCAGACTTTTCTGAATGAAGATCGACCCAATCTGGAAATTAGAATGCAAGATCGACTAGAAATTAAAGTAAATTTTTCGGAATATTTATAATTTATTCAGTTCATAATCATAAATATTAAATAATAATTTTTAATATGAATTTAATATTTGTCCTTAGATGTTGACGCATGACATTGTATGTTGTCAGCAAGCTGGTCAAACGATGGCACGTAACTGGTCACTGTTTTTAATGTTCACACTTTTAAATGTTCATCTGTAAGTGTACTGCGATATTTCGATTTTATTATTTTCATATGAGAAAATGCCGATTCAAATAGATAGGTGGAATCAAAGTACGCGGTCAATTGCAAAGCAATACCTATTAAACATGGATATTTATCTGCATGTAGCAACGACCAATAACTATTTTCAGAACGACCAATAACTATTTTTTTACTTTTATAAAAATATCAGAATTAAGGGCTATAATTTTATTTTCTATTTTTGAATAATCAATATCATTAGTGCAGTCTTGTATGATAGTATGATATATAAGCATTAGGTATCGAACTATTCTTATTTTATATTTTCACGATAAAACATCTTTTGGGTACTCAAATATCGTTAGATTTTTTTTTCAAGTATACGTTTCAAGTCCTCAAAAATTTTATTTCATTTCTATAACAAAATTATCATTAGGATATTAGGTATCGAACTATTAAAACTATTAAAAATATCCACATTTTGAATTTCCTCTGATGATTTCAAGTTTTTGTAAAATTGATGGTAAAATTGCGGGTAAAAAATCAAAAAATAAAAAAAAAAATTTTTTTAATTTTTACTACGCCGATCGACTGAAAAAAATCGAAAAATCGACTGGTCCGTTTTGTAGAGAGAGTTTTAAGCTTTTAATATAAAAATCAGCGATGTATCGCATCATGTGGGGTATCATTAATAAAATATTTAGTGGAGATCTCCAACTTTTGTTTTGAGATCACGGTTCCAACTCGGCTTCTTGTGTATTGAACAGTTTATATAATATGTTATAGAAATGTACATTAATTATATTTATTTTCAACGCAAGTGTAAAATCTGTTCTCTTGTACGCTTGCGAAACATGGAAAGTTTCAGTAAACATCACCAGGAAACTCCAAGCGTACATCAATAGATATCTCCGGCGCATCCTAAACGTGACAAAAAACGAAATAAACACAAATAGACGTGGAAATCCAACAACTGAATAAATTAGATTTTGGTACTTTGGGGTTTTATATTTTGTATTTTGTATTTGCGATTTTGGTTTACCCATAAATTCAACATATAAATACAGGAAAATAATATGCACAATAGGTCACATATAGGTTTTTTTAAAAATATTTTAGTGATTTCCCAGATAAAAAAAAATCATTTATTCAGGCAAATTTTAGCTGTCCATATTTTATTTTCCACTACTATATTTAATTATATTACAAACCTACCTATTACTTCAATTTCACTATATTGATAAGGAAATTAATATGTATGTATAATGATATATCATATAGTGATCCATATGGTTGAATGTATTTATTTACTTGTGTGTATGAATAGTTGAGTTTAGATACAAGTGAATAATTCATTTAAAGTGTGACAATTCCATGTAATAACTTCAGTGATAACACAGGAGACAACCATAACACAATGAATTCAGTGTAACTTTCACAGTTGGAGATCTCTTTATATTATTATATTGTATATATATATATATATATATTTTTCATAAATATACGATTATGTGTCTAACTATCTATATATGAGATACAAAAAAAAATGAAACATTTAATTTAGTCCTTAAAGAAACAATACAATACTCTGTGGGAAGTCTCCACATATCAGTTGTTATTGTATTTGTTTTTGTTTATCATGATTTGTATTTTTTTTTGTTATTGTTTTGTTATCCTCCTTTTTGGAGTTAATAAATAAAAAAATTGTTTTTTAACTTTTATTATTTGAAGTTAAAAATTTGCTATGAGAAAAGTTTGAATTTTCTCGTTTAATTGTGTGTGTGTGTGTGTGTGTTTGCACATGTTGTGCAAACATTGCTTGTTTACAATTGAGTTCATTGAGTTCAATTTGTTTTTGTTTGTTTTACTGTGCTTATATGAAATACGTTATATTATACATATTACAATACAGCTAGCGGGTGATTTTTAAAATATATATATATATCGATAAAAAATCTAGATTTAAGGAGGGAGCCTGCCGGGTTGCGTTTTTATATTAGTTATTTATATTTTATTCATATAAATGTGAACGGAATAAATGAATTATGTTGATTTTTGTTGTTTTTTTTTTTTTTTTTAAGAGCTCAGCATGTTAGGTTTTCAGTTTTGTTTTGAGAACATCAGAAGTAGATATGCAAAGTGTTTTATAATATTTTTGCTATTTCTTTCGGGATTGTTTCTATGTATATCTATACTCTAATCGAATTTCATTCAATAGAATTGGTTATAGATTTATTAATTGTATGTAGTTTAACGTGTGTATTTGAATGAAAATTGTTGTTTTTTTTTTTAAAATATGGTTGAAGAATTATCACGAATTACAAATATGGACAAAACTAGAATTAAAAAATTGTTGTTATGCTACTTCAGAAAAAAAAAAAAAAAATAGTAGAAAAAAGACATCATAGCTACCTTGTAAACTAAGAAATCGTGTTAAATTGAAGATGTGAATGGAATTTTTGTAAATTTTTGGATTTTTGTTTTTTTTTTTTTGTAGTTTTTGGATATTTAGGTATGCTCAAAAATTAGAAATAAGGTCATTGAAATAAATTTGTGGAAATATGTTTTAATGAATTTGTAATGACTCTATTGTTATTTTTAATGTTTCAATTTTTCAAATCGGTATTGAAAAAACGAAATTTTTTGGAAATTTTATAAATTGTAGTACAATTTAAAATTAGATTTAGTTTTAGGTACTGTTATTGGTAGGTGTGTATATGTATGTGAAAAATGATAAAATGTTTGTTTTTCGTATTCAATTATTCAACGAGTTGACATTAGGCTTAACCTTGACATTTTAATATAACACGATTTGCTACTGATATTTTTGTATAGTTTTTTTTTCAGACGAAGGTGCATTGATTAAGTTTTGATATTATGTGGCGAAAATAAAGTGTTATTTAGAGGTGTCATATATTTTATGGCTGTGTTTTTCTTATAGTGGCTCTAATTTGATGGATGTTGTAATTAAAATTAACTACGATTTGCAGCTTATTAGGAACTGGTTTTTTGTTCATCATTTAGCTATAAGCCCTAAGTTAATGTTTTTCAAAAATTCTTCTAATAGTAATGAAATTAGCGATTTATCTTATCACTCGCCGGTTTGTAAAAGTTTATCCGTTTTTTTGTTTCTCCAACCTCAAGCCTGTCATACTGTGATTCTGTCCTTTGCGGTAATGGTTGTTTTTATATTGAAAATGTACGCTCTTTCAAATACCTAGGAACTATATTGGATAATAAATTAAATTGGTCTGAACCAGTGTTGGGCGATGTAAACTACATTATGTAGATTACGTTATTTCCAACACGTCGACAATACTTTGTATACAATACTATTATGTTTACTTTATTATGTAGACAATAGATGTGTTCTTAGTGGTCGCGCCTGCGCAACAAAAAAGATTCTCTCTTCGTAGTTGTATATCGTCAAAAATGCTGCGCAGATAAAAAGCAGGCGCTAGTGTTCATCGTAATCGGTGTCGCGTCAACGTCGGGCAGAATGTGCAGATATTTTAGTGCGCCTGATTTGTAAAGTACATGCAATTTAACAAAGTAATGATATCAAAAAATATGTAAATGAAAAATAGAAATTAAATATTAAAATAAAATAAATGTGTATATATATATATAAATATAAATATAATAAAATAAATATATTTAAAAAAATATATTATAATTTTAATATATTTTGATATATGAATTATATATATATTAAATTATATTAAATATATTTATATATGAAATATATTCAAAAAAATATATAAAATATATTAAATATATATAGAAATATATAATAATATAATAAAATTTTTAAGCAAATTGTGCATGTGTTGCTGCTGTGAACAAAAATTACTATACTGAAGTATTTGCTGCGTGCCTGCGCAAGTTTTTTTGTTCATTTGTTCATAGTGACAGGTAAAAAAATCTGCAAGACACCGACGCAGGTTTTACTGCAACTACGAACACGACTAATGTTTATAACTAAATATTAATGACTAAATAGTTATGAACTAAATATGAATTCTAATTAAATTAAAGAAAAAAAATTGAGTTTTTTACAAAAAAAAAAATTTTAAATTATATTATTTTATATATATTATATTTATTATAAAATTTTGTAACATAAATTTAATCCGAGTCATCCAGATTCTCTGTTTCTTGAAACATTCCAACGATTGACAAGTATTAATTTATTCACATGTTTTTTTTTTCTCCTATTACTCCGCGTGGTAGCATAGGGCTTCGATAGTGAACCTCCATTCCTCTCCGTTGAGTACTACTTCCTTAATATCGTCCCAGGTATAATTGTTGACTGTTAATTCTTGATCGATTGTGCGTCTCCATGTGTTGTATGGTCTGCCGGGTCTCCTTTGTCCTTGTGGATTCCACTCTAGAGCTCTTCTTGCTATATCACTTTCTGATATCCTTAGTGTATGACCTATCCATTTCCATTTTTTCCTATTTATCTGTCTGTTGATAGGTTCTTCTCCAGTTATCATCCATAAATCCTCGTTGCTAATTCTTGCCGGCCAGAATATTCTGCATATAATTCTCAAACACTTGTTGATGAATACTTGTAGCTTCTGTTTGATTCTGACCGAAGTGAGCCATGTTTCACTGCCATATATTAATGTTGACTTAACACATGCTCTGAATATTGTTAGCTTTGTTGTTCTCGATATTTGGTTGCTCCGCCATATCTTCATTAGGCTCCCAAATGTTCTTCTTGCCTTATTTATACGGCTGTTGACATCTTCTGTCGCACCTCCTCTTGATGTTATAATGCTCCCCAGGTAGTTGAATTCCTCTACGTATTCTATCTGTTGTCCACTCACTGTTATTGGCTCACTATAACTGTTGTTTGTCCTCATTGCCTTGGTTTTCTCGATATTTAATTCCAGTCCCGATTTCTTTGCTTCTTCCTGTAATCTGTTGACTTTGTTCTGTAGGTCCCTTTGATTTCTTGATATGAGAAATACATCATCTGCGTAATCTAAGTCTTCTAAGTTTCCGAAGAGATCCCATTCTATTCCGTTTATTCCAGTGCAAACTTCTCTTAGAATGTCGTCTAGTATTGTGTTGAAGAGAAGTGGAGATAGTGGACATCCTTGTCTAACTCCTATATTGGTGTAGAATGGATCACTGATCTTACCTCTGTGTTGAACTGTTGTCTCTTCATCTTTATACATCGCTTTGATGATATTGATGATTTTTTCAGGAACTCCCTTCTTTGTAAGTGTTCTCCATATTGCGCATCTCGTGACTGTGTCGAATGCTTTCTTAAAATCTATGAATAGTAGATATAGTAGGGCATTCCATTCTACTGATTGTTCAACTATGACCCGTAAAGATTTGCCTGGTCAACACAGCTTCGGTTTGGTCTGAAACCTGCCTGCTCTTTCCGTAGTATTGGTTCTAGTACTTCTTCTAATATTTTCTTTACAATAATTGCTATTATCTTATGAATAGTATTTAGAACCGTGATTCCTTTCCAGTTGCTGCAATTTGCCAAGTCTCCTTTCAATCTCCTTGACAATCATTCCTCATACCATGATGGTGGTATATTCTCCTCTATCCATGCTTTCCTGATGTGGGGTTCAATTGTTTTTGCGAATAAGTCAGGGTCCAGTTTGGCTATTTCTGCTGGAATTCTATCTTCACCTGTTGCTTTGTTGTGCTTCAGGATATTGATTGTAGCTTTGATTTCTTCTATATTTGGAGCTTGAGTAGATATTGGCAGTCCCTCAGTTGGGTAAATATTTGCATCGTATCTGTTTCTTATGTCTGCTTCATTATTTGTACTTTCTTCGTTGCTCAGTTCTTGGAAATGTTCTCTCCATCTCTTTAATTGATCCTCTAAGTTTGTGATGAGCGCACCATTTTTATCTTTAATTGGTTTGTTTTTTGTTCCGACTGGTTTGTTTGCGATGCGATGCAATTCTCTCAGGTTATGTTGCTGTGCTGCTTTTTCTGCTTCTCCGGCTAAATTTTGTAGAAATTTCCTTTTATCTCTTCTTGCTGCTCTTTTAACTGTTTTCGATATTTCTTCAAATTCTCTTCTTGATGCCATCCTGTTGTTTATCACTTTCTTCATTTCACCTTTTCTTTTAATCAAGGCCCATGTGTTATCGGTTATCCTGATTTTTCTTTGTGGTTGTGAAATTCCAAGATTTTGTTCGCTTGTTTGGTTGTAAATTTCCAGAATCTCTTCCCAAGTGTATTCTCTATTATTTTTAATATTTTCTCGTAACGCCGTAACTATGTCAGCTCTTACTTGCGGATTTTTTAAGTTGTTTATATTTATTTTCTTCTTTCTATTTCTTCTGCCTCTTCCTTGTTGGCTTAGTTTCATTCTGAAGTCCCCAGTTAGTAATTCATGATCGCTGTGTATATCTGCTCCCCTTCTATTTCTCACATCTAACATTGATTGTTTCCATTTCTTGCTGATGCATATGTGATCTATCTGATTTCTTGAGATCCCGTTTGGTGTTGTCCATGTGTATTTGTGGATATCTTTGTGTGGGAATAGACTCCCTCCGATTGCTAGGTCGAAAGTCTGACACAACTCTATCAATTTTTCCCCGTTGTTGTTTCTTTCTCTCCCTAACCCGTGTTTGCCCATTATCTCCTCAAGTCCATTGTTGTTAGATCCTATTTTCGCATTCCAGTCACCCATTAATATTATGATATCTCCCCTATTTATGAGTGCTAGCGTTGTTTCTATTTGTTCGTAGAAGTCATCCTTAATATGGTCTTCAGGACATCTGTTGGTGCATAGCATTGAATTATTGTTACATGTAATGACACAAAAAAACTTTATATTTCCTTTAATATATTCTATGAATTCATCATCAAATTATCTTATCTATTAATTCGACTATGCTAGAATCACATGGTTTAATCTTAATTCTACCTATATTCCCAAGAAATTTTTCTAAATCAACTTGCTTAAGTTATTTTAAAATAGATATTACTTGATCTTTTAATTTTGTGAATTTTTAAAAACATCTTTTGCAAATAAATTGCTAACGTGGCTGTTACAGTTACTATACCACATAAAGTGTTGACACAATTTTCCCATCTGTTTATGCTATATTGTCGAATACAATACCATAAGCAATAGTGCAGATGATTTGAAATATCAATAGACTACACAACATTTTCAGATAATTTCTCAGCTGTTTCAGGATTTCCAGTTAAGCCCTAAGCATGTAAAGAAGCTTCAAAAACAATCGTTTGTTGGAACAATTTTACCACTCATCGGTTATTAATACTGATTTTAAGCTTATAATAACCTTAGCTATGAAGCCAAGTTGTTTACAGTGTTTTCATATCTAACGGAACGTTATCTAAATATGCTGGCCGATTTTTTTTAAATAAATTTATTTAATCGGTTCATACAGCGGTTCGGCCAGCATATTTAGATAACGGCTACTTACTAATCTGCTGGAAAATGATTATTGTTTACATCATAGTTGACATTGTTTTTATTCTATACAGCATAGTTTACATGTCGTCTATTGTAAATTGCTTGTTTACACTAAAGTCTACTTCAAAGTGTAAACAAATAAAAATTACACGTAAAGGGGAACAACACTGGTCTGAACATACTTCATAATTTAAAAAAAATTTAAATAAAATTGTTCGTTCCGGTTACCATTTGAGAAAATGTAGTACGTTGGAAATTTTAAATATATTTTACTACGACTTTTTCAATTCCAAGTTGAATTTTTATCGTTTAGAGATTGTTGGGGTGGTTCTTACAATAACAGAATTTGCACACTTCCCCTAGCCCAAAAACGTTATTTAACACATTCGCTGCCAGAGCAATTTTGTTAACGTTTTGTGCGTTGCCAAATGTAATTATAGGAAAATTATGAAAATTTAGGTGGAAATATTTTTGTTTGTTCAAAGAATAGTTTATATGAAGGTTATGGAAGGCCATGAAGGTAGACATCTCGCCAAACTCGTAGGAATTTTATTGTATTGTTATATTGTTGCCATTGACGAGATATGACGAGTAAATTTTATTGACGAGAATGTATCGTCACTGGCAGTAAAAATGGTATAGTAATTTGCTGTTGCCACTGACGAGATACATATTTAGTTTTGGTTTCTGTTATATTTGTAATTTGCTAATAAAGGGTAATCCCCAAATTTTTTAGTGTTGTGTATGTAAGTGTTGTTTTATATTCAGTTGAAAAGTGAATTTTTGTGAGTGCAGTACACAAATAGGTATGTAATGAACTTATTTTTTACTGACGAATTTATTTAAATTTTTATTTTGGAAACTAATCGATACGCTAATCAAGAAGTTACCAAAAAAGGAACTCTTAGAAGAAGTTCAAGATTTAATGCATGGAAAGGCACTAATCCTAAAAAAATGCGAATATTCATCGGACTGCTTTTACAAATGGGTTCTTGTCCTTTACCTTCAATAGAAAACTATTGGAATAAATCAAAAATGTACAATCTAGGTTTCTGGAGACAATCTATGAGTAGAAATCGTTTTCAAATATTGCTGAGCTTTCTACATTTTGCAAATAATGAAGAAAAATCAAATAACAGACTTTACAAGATAAACCCTATCTTAAAACATTTTAACACTATTATGGATAAGATTTACAGTCCCAGAGAAACTTTTCAATTGACAAGTCTATGGTTCTTTGGCGAAGCAGATTGATTTTCCGACAATACATAAAGAACAAAAAACATAAATTTGGAATTAAGCTTTATGAACTTTGTGAGTCAGGCGGGATGGTTTTTTAAAATTCAAATTTATGCAGGAAAAAATATAACACCGGAAAATGTTTTAGTAGGTCACGCAGCATACATCGTTATTTTCCTAATGGAAGAATTTTTAGATAAAGGGTTTATTGTATATGCCGAAAATCTCTACAATTCTGTTGGTTTGACTAGATTTATGACATACCGTTCAACATACATTTGTGGAGCCTTAAGAACTGATCGAAAAGAAAATCCGAAAATTTTGATGGAAATTAAACTTAAAAGAGGTGAATACCAATGGCTGCAATTGAGATCGGTGGTAGTATGCAAATGGAAAGATAAACGAGAAGTAACAGGGAGGTATGGAACGGGTTTCATAGTAAGCAAAAATCTGAAGAAGTGAATTAGGATTCACACCAATGCATTAGACATGAAATATGTAGCAATATTGGAGGATAGTATTGAAAGCACGATAAGATTCTACCTAAGTTGTTGTCACGAACATACAAAACACAATTTGGACTAGGTGGCTAAGACATATCTGAGCGATACATAAATATCATATGAAATATCTGAAGATACTGTTTTTTACCACCACCTTAAATTTACCACAAATAATGTTTTAGTGTGTACTGCAGAATATCGATATTGGCTTAATAGATATTGGTCCAGTTCTGTGACATCAACAATTAATTGTTTGGCAGTTTTACTCTGCAGAGTACAGTAATATCAGCATACGCGCCCACAGAAGATGCTGATGATGAAGATAAGGACGCTTTTTATAACGAACTTGGAGAAATATGCGTAAAAGTCAGCTCCTCCGATGCACTAATATTGTTAGGAGATTTTAATGCCAAAGCAGGCAGAGAACAACATATTTCTCACATGAAATTGCAGGCAAATTCGCCTTACATGAAACAACAAATCAAAATGGGCAAAGATTATGCAATTTCGCAAGCTCATCATCAATGAAAATAAAAAGCACTGAATTCGAGAGAAAAAATATACACAAAGCTACATGGAAAGCTCCTGGTAATAACATCGCCAATCAAATAGATCATGTACTAATATCAACCAGAAGATCGTCAATAATAACAAATGTGAAAACCTGCAGAGGAGCAAACTGCGATAGTGATCACTTTCTAATAACAGTGAATATTAGACAAAAAAGTATTAAACGCAGGAAAAAGTAGAGGTTTCCGTAGGATGAAATGGGACACAAACAAACTAAACACTTAATCGAATGTTATGCAATATCAATGCAACATACAAAGGAAACTTGAATCGGTACAAGAAAATAATGAAGAGCAATCCTATAATGTTAATAGCGAATGGGGAAAAATTGATGAAGCTATAAGTTCAGCGGGTAGAAATACTGTATGTGTTATACCTCAGCAAAGAAACGTACAATGGTTTGACAGCGAATGCCAAACAGCGATGAATATTAAAAACAATGCTAGACTAAAAATGCTACAAAGAGATACAAGAACAAATAGAGAAAATTATAGAGAAAAAAGAAAATGCGCAAATAAAATATGTAGAGCTAAGAAAAAACAAATGCTAAAAAGAAAAATAGAACAAATACAAAACGAACATTATCAAGGTGACATGAAAAAATTCTTCAATAGTATTAAAAAACAGACAACAGGCTTCCAACCAAGAGTAAATGCATGCAAAGATAGACAAGGTAATACGCTCTCAGAAAATGACGACATTATGAATAGATGGTATGAATATTTCAATGAACTATTAAATATAAGAAACGAGGAACAACAGCGGCAACAGATTACAATGCATACAGCAGAGCCATTAATTATGACACCTTCATACGAAGAAGTTAAACAAGCTATATATAAATTAAAGAATGGAAGAGCTCCTGGAGAAGATAAGCTAACAGCTGAGCTTCTAAAAAAAGGTGGAGAATTTCTGCATAAAAAGATACATAGCTTAATAAGAAAATATTCCGGAGAAGTGGAAGATGGGGCTAATCTGTCCAATTCACAAAAAAGGAGACAAAATGACATGCAGCAACTACAGAGGGATGACGTTATTAAACTATGCTTACAAAATATTATCCAATGTCATATACTCCAGATTAGCCTACTTAGCTGAAGAAATACTGGGAGAGTACCAATGCGGATTCCGGAGCCAAAGACCAACAATTGACCAGATATTCGTCATGAAACAAAGCATGGAGAAATGTTATAAACACCACATAGATCTTCACACGCTTTTCATAGATTTCAAGCAAGCATTTGACAGCATAAATAGAGACATAATTTTAACAGCTCTTAGAAATTTGGGAATACCTCAGAAATTATCAAACCTCGTCATAATGACAATGCATGAATCAAAAGCTAAAATTGTGACACAAAACCAAATAACCCGTGAATTTAAAATAGAAACGGGAGTACGGAGACGCCTTATCCGCACTATTATTTAATTTAATACTACATTACGTCATAGGAAAATTAGAAAAGAAAGGCAGTATATTCAATATGACAACACAAATAGTGGAATATGCGGATGACATAGTAATCATAGCAAAAATTACAGATATATGGCAAAAGTATTTGTACAATGAGCAAATAAGAAATACTCAGAATATAACAATTGGAGAGTACAACTTTGAAGGAGTTACAACCTTTACATACATCGGAGCAACAATAAAAAGTGATAATAATGGAAATGGATGCTACTATGCAAACAGAAAGTTGCTTCAAACAAAATTAATATTAAGAAAGGCCAAAATGACGATATATAAAACTCTCATACGACCCATAGTGACGTATGGATGTGAGGTATGGACTATGAACGTGGCCGAGGAGAATTGGCTGCGCATGTTTGAAAGAAAATGAAAAATACGCGGTCCAAATAGATTACAGAATGGAGAATATGAGCAACAGCGAGCTCAATAGTATGATCGATAGTGAGGAAATTGTACGGTTTGCAAAGGCCCAATGATGGGCTGGCCATGTAAGTCGAAAACAAGCAGTGGTGCTGAATAGAAAGCCCGATAGCAGCCGTGGTAGAGGAAGACCAAGAAGCAGATTGGCAGACAACGTGAAAAACGATGCTCAAACCCTACAAATCCCAAATTGGAGACAAGCCACACAAGATCGACCTTTTTGATGATGAATCGAGAAGTAACTACAATATCAAACATGCACAACATTGAAATGGTGCCAGTAGCAAATAGAAGAGGTAAAACTGCAATGAAACCTAACATAGTGAGGGGCTATAATGATGGAATGCCAGGAATCAATCGGTCAGATCAAACGTTATCTTACTATTCTGTTCTGAGAAAAACTTTGCGTTGGCACAAGAACATTGGAATTCACTTGTTTGAAATCTTTATCCACAATGCATACTGCAGAATAATATTGCAAGACTTACATCATTAAAATTTAGAGAAGCTTGTGTGCATCATTTTCTTAACCAAACGTTCAATATGGAGGAACCATCTTGTTCGGCAGCTTTGAGGAAGAGTTATTTCATCATTTTGAGCAAAACGTTGTCATGTATGTTCCCAAGCAGGAATACGTAAAGAATCTAGATATTTTTGTCAAAAATGTCCAAATAAATGGGCATTTTGCATAGAAAATTGCTTCAAAAGCTTTCACACAAACTAAATCTGATTTATTGATCATACTTATTTACTTTTGGTTGCAATATACTTTCTCCATGTTAATTTTTGTTCCAAGTGAAGCCCCAAATTCTTCTACTTTTTTATATAAATTTTTATGAATGGAAAATTTCCATTTTTTAAAACTCTGTAAAATTAATTGCTAACTTCCTTGTACATACAACATTTATATATATATATATATAATTATATATATATATATATATATATGTATATATATGCCTATAAATTAATTTTTTCTTTCTATCTAATTTTTTGAAAAATCAAGCGATGAAATTTAAAATAAAAGATTGAAATAAATTTATAACAAATAACACGATTGGACAGCCGAAAGAAAAAATCATGATGGCGTTTAACATCAACAAAGAATTAATACAATTCTAAAAATATTCTTTTATATCCCTTAAAATCCATTATCATTTAAAATCTTTTCAACATTTAGATATTTATACACAAGTATATTATATTGATTAAAGAATACCTACTCTGCTCAAAAAATGATTTTTTTATCTTTTTAAATCAAATTTATCGACCGACCGACATTCTAAGAGTTAAACTAAAATTCAAAGAGGCAGAAAATACTACAAAAATAAAAATAAGAATAAGGAATTCTCACACCTGAAATTAATATCCAAATTTTGAAAATTAATTTAGAAAATATTGAAATAAAATGAAAAATACAAAAATACAATCGAACCGAAAGTCCCCAAAAAAAAAAAAAAAAAAAAATACAAAATAAAATCTTATCCTATTTATAAACGCGCCTCTTCTAACGCTATATAACTTCAGTTGAAATTGTTTTTACATTATATACATATATATAGGGTATGATTAAATGCGCGCGGTTCTATCTAAAATTATTTTTTGTTTTTGTTTTTTTTTTTAACAAAAAGACGACCACTAAAAAATTAATTGGATCGGCTTTTTGTTACGTTTGAACGATTTGTCAACAAAAGTTTTTGGTCTTCTTAACAAAAAAAAAAAAAAAACAAACAATTTATAAGATATACGTAACAATTTTTTTTATCGTAACTTATTGTATATATCTGATAGATACAATAATATTATAGTCGCATATTTAAAGATACATTTTTATTTTTTTTTAAACTATAAATATCTAATAGGTACTGTATTGTGTCATATTAACCGATCGTTAATAATCAAAAAAAAAAAACAAAATAAAAAAATCTTCAATATTATCTTAAGATTTTATTGTGATCCAAAAACACAAGAAAGAAAAAAAAAAACAAAACAAAAAAAAATTTTAAACAAGAATTTATGTAAAACATAAGATAAGAATATTATTTTTTTTCAAAAAACGTCCTCTTCTAAAATGTATTTTACTTCTTATATACTACTTAGATTTTTTAATTTCAAAATGGTCCCCATCTAAGTATAAAATAATGATAAAATATTATACAGGTATGAAAAAAATATATACAAAAGGTTATATTGTAGTTTTTATGGTTCGTTGTTTTATCTAAAAAGATAATGTCATTTATGATGATACTTTAATGTCATTAATGACATTAAAAATTAAAGGATATCTTATATACATATAGATACAATAATAATATATAAATGTTATATATTATGTATATGTATAAAATGTATAGTCTAGAATGATTTGTAATCAATATACATCTGTAATAATGTAAAATGACAATTTTTGTAAATTAAAAATAAAATCGTAATTCTAATTGCCTATATTTGTTTTCGACTAAATTTATTATTTTAGCTCATATATAGGTATACTTAATATGAATAAAGAACAGTGAAGTTAAAACTAGTCAATAAAATTGAAATTCGATAAATCGAATTGCGTAATTTTTTATTTTACAATCTATCCTAATCTTATCCTATTTATACTAATTATCCAATATATCCAAATTATGTAATATATCCTAATTATGCAATCTATTATAATTTCCCAATATATCGTAATTATTGAATCTATCGTAATTATCCAATTATCCAATTAATTATAAAACCTATCCTAGTTGTCCAATCTATCTTAATTATCCAATCTATTCTTATTATCTAATATGTCCTAGTTATCTAATATATCCTAATTGTTTAACATATCCTAATCATCCAATTTATTGTAATTATCCAATTTATATTAATTATTCAATTTATTTTCCAATTTATTTTAATTATCCAATATGTCCTAGTTAACTAATATATCCTAATTGTCTAATATATTCTAATCATCCAATTTATTCTAATTATCCAATTTATATTAATTATCCAATTCATCTTAGTTTTCCAATCTATCCTAATTATCTTTTTTAGTTTTATAAATATATCCTTAGTTATCTAATATATCCTAATTGTCTAATATATTCTAATTATACAATTTATCCTAATAATCCAATCTATTCTAATTACTAAATTTAACTTAGTTTTCCAATCTATCCTGATTATCCAATCCATCCTAATTATCCAATATATCCATGTTATCTAATATATCCTAATCATCCAATTTATTTTAATTATCCAATTTATATTAATTATCCAATTTATATTAGTTTCCCAATCTATTCTAATTATCCAATTTATTTTAGTGGTTCAATATATCCTAATAATTTAATCTATCCTAATTATCCAATCTATCCTAAGTATCCAATATGTCCTAATTATCTAATATATCCTAATTATCTAATATATCTTAATTACATAATTTGTCCCAATTATCCAATTTATTCTACTTCTCCGATATATCTTAATTGTCCAATCTTTTTTAATTATCCATTTATCAAAACTATCCTAAAACAATTAGATTTGAAAAGGAAAAACAAAATGTAAATAAAAACTATAATATGTATTAAAAGAGGGCCTTGAAACCCCAATCATTGAGCTTAGGTCAAGTCGTATCTACAATAAACATTAAAAATAAATTTGATTATAAATGCTGGAGCATCCAAATTAAAGATTAAAAATTTCTGACATAAACGTTACATAATTATTTAAATATTAGACAAATTTTTATTCTAAATCTACTATGGAAGCCTTTTTGGGTGTTCACCGAATTTCGACCGTATCCAAGAAATTTTTGGCAAGAATGTTAAGATAATTTTGCAGCCTCTATTTGCATTTCATATGAAAAACCTGGTAAGATTCTGGGTAACAATATTGTTGATAATGATAACATATCAAGAAGGATGCAGCGTAATTCGTAAAGGATTTAACTGGAAATAATGGATTTGATTGATGTTAGATATTGAGCCTGTAATTGTATACAATTGTATTTATATCCCACATGTTCAAATGGGTTTGATAATTGCTTTAGACAGAAGCAACTTGTGTGGTAGTGTAAATAGATATTTCAGTCCCATAAGCCTCAATATTGTTTTTTTTTACTTCTATATGTTTTTTCTAAGTAGGCGATCCATCTAACTGTATGTTGAAATTTTTTGTTTCATCGGCTTGTGGAATTTGCATTCTATCAGTTACTGAAGGAAGAGCGAGGTTTTCTTTTGCAGATTGAAGGTTATGTGTATTCCAATTATCGAACTACAGTAAGTTTCTTTGGATAAACACTGTAGCTAATATACAGTAAGTTTATGGGTAGATATAATCATTATGTCATCAGTAAATGCTACAACCATTTCATTTATGGCGATATCCAACACAAAGCAGATCTAATTTAACAAGCATTGTGTTGAATTGCTTTGCAAATTAACATAGACAAAACCAAGGCTATATATGAGAAGAAATAACGCCAATACAGAAATCATCAAATTAGAACGCCAAGCAGTCGAATTATGTTGAAACCTTTTTCTACATAGGTAACATATTAACAATAAATGGATGAAAGGAAGCTGCAGACATTTCATGGATAGTTTGGATAAATGGAAAATTAGAATAAATTGGACAATTAAGATATATTGGATAAGTAGAACAAATTGGATAATTGGGATAAATTGTATGATTAGAATCAACTACAGACTACATGAGCTGCATTTGGTGAGTCCCATATGAAATAGTGACCAAATAGCCAGAACCCCAAAATTAGAATATTCAAAACTTGCGTATGGTGTCAACACATCTGTATGGAAGCCAAAAACTTGGATGACAACAAATAAGATAAATCAAAAGCTTCAAGTATTCTTGAACAATTACCAAAGAATTTGCAGAATATTCTGGCCCAACAGCACTTATGGCAACTAACAGGTGAAGAACCAGCAGTAGTTAAGCATGGAAATGGACAGGTCACACTTTGAAAAAACAACCAACAAATATAATCAAAATGGCCTGTAGTCTACTACATCTGTCTACTACATCAGTAGTTAAGCATGGAAATGGACAGGTCACACTTTGAAAAAACAACCAACAAATATAATCAAAATGACCCTAGAATGGAACCCCCAAAGAAATAAAAAAGGAGAAAACGATCCAACAACACTCGGTAGTTATGGATGAACTTAGAAAAAAATCAAGATCACTACACGAAACAGAGAACAGTAGAGAATAAAAGTGGATGACTTATGCTCCCAGGGGGAGTAACAACAAAAAAAATATACGATAAACACTGTACCTATCTTATAGGGTATGTTACAACCGGTTTATCATACTAAAAATAACGGAATAAATTTTTCTTTTGAATTTTTGGTAATTAATTAAATTTTTAAAACTGCATCAATTTCAAATTACCTTCATAAGTTCCATTTTATTATGAAGATTTAAAATTCGGGATCTCGCTGAAATTGTACTTCTGATTTTTCACTCACCATTATTTTCACAAAACAGTTGAGTAGCCTATACTGCTCCAATACTATTTAGTATCGCTTATCTATCCTATCGTCTAGTGTAAGAGACGAATTTTATTTATACCAGATAGCTGGCTGTCGTTATAGATATTATTCAAACTATATATATATATTTCGTCCCGAAGACAATAGCGACAGACATTTTAAATCACCTTTGATATTATTTTTTAATATTTATTCACTTTTTAGACGCAGTATCTTAAAAAGACAGATATTCTGATTATCAAAATAGATTCAATCATATAAGACTAAAGAAAATCAAATATCTTTCTTCTTATATCGTTTTTTCTATCTGTCAGTATAATAATTATTAGCGCATTGATGCATTTATAGATTTAAATTTATTTTTATTGTATGCTCGTTATACCTAACATATAGGTAGATACCTAATATAAAATATGGTATCTTTAAATAATTCAGTTTTTCTTACATTGTTAAGATCATCCATCGAACTGTTGTGTTTTGATGCCACGATAATAAAATATTTTTTTATCTGAAGATATGTCTGTATTTTGATAAATAAATATAAATTTCATTGCACAACACAATCATTCTAGAGTGTTGAATATCACAATGTAAAATTTTGATTTTTCAAATACTAAAAGTTAATAAATTTTAAAACATGGTTTGGACCAGCAGGAGAAAATCTATTTTGATAATTTCATTTTTGATAAATGAAATGATAACTGTTTTTATAGAATGATAGTAGTTTTTCTTCGAATCATGAATTTTAATTAGATCATTTGGTTATATTAGAAACCTAGTTGTAATGACTTACATTTTAAAATAATTTATTTGAACACAATATATTTAAGTGAAAGATAATGTTAAAAATTATTAATTTTTTGATATAAAAAATATTGATTAAATGCAGGTAAATCAATGTGAACGAGGTAAAATATACGTGTTAAATTTTGAAAAAGTGAAATATCTTGTATTAAACCTTGATTCACTCTGTAATTGAAAGCATCACGACTAACAGAAATCAATATAAAAATCAAGCAAAAACATTATATATGTATTTGTCAAAACTGTTCAAACTAAGCCTATACTCCAGGCTCAGAATCTATAATTAAGCCCATCTGGGATTTATGGCAACCAGCTTTTGGGTCTAACTTGCTAATTTATACATCTGCCAAAACAAGTGTCGCAAGAACGTTGATAAGGTATCAGAACATAATTGAAATGATAAGAAAACACAATGAAATATTACATAATGATCTGGAGCGGAATAAGTGTGAGCATAGCGAATTGAATTGCAAACTTGAAATATTATCACAACCCGAAACGAATATCCTGCCGGCCCGATGCTGTCGAATATCTTGCGGTTCCTTGTAGTGGTTGACCTGCTACATATAAACTAAATGAGTCTGGCATTTGCTTCTCAATGAGAAGCACAAGGCCACGCTAATAATATAACTATTCTTATCAAATGTCAATTTAAGTCTACGGTGGCCAAATTAACTCAGCAAGCACTAAACATGGTATCCAAATAGTATCAAGAGGTTTAAGTCTCTGTAAATCCAAAAAAGCACTCTTGTTGTCTTCAGAAAACAGAAAAATTAGAGACAAATTAAAGAAACCTAACTTTTATGGTGTAACGATTAATTTTTTCAAAGAGGTCAAATACTTTGGAATCGTTCTTGATTAACACTTGAACTGGAATGCTCGTCTAAACAATGCTCTAAACAAAGCCAGAATTAGATTCTGGACGTGTAAAAGTCTATGTAGCCGTAAATGGGGACTAAACCCCAAAATGGCATTATGGTTATATGCCATAATAGTGAGGCCAACCTAAACCTACGAATCCGCAGTTTGGTGCAAAAAAAATGTACGCAAATCACAGCTCAAAACAAACTCAACAAATTACAGCATTCAGCTTATTTGATGATGTTTGAACAGGGGCAAATAAGGACAGAATCTACCGTATCATTACAGGATCTGCTTCACCTTTTTACAAAAAATAGTTCACACCCATAAAAGTATTACTGAGAGAGAGAGACATGGGAAACGCCCACCCACCATTTTTCGACAAAGGATCATTACTATGGTGTACTGACGGCTCTAAGAAAATGAATGGAGTAGAATCGAAAGTATATGGAAAAAGCCTCAAGACCATTATTCAAGAGACTCTACAAACACGGTTTTTCCAAAGCCGAAGTCTATGATATAGAACTCTATTTGCGAGAAAATTTAAGAAGAAATTACAAAAAACGTAAAATCACATTCTCTCGGCAGCAAAGCAGGCATAGTAGCTCTCAATTCATATACCATAACATCAAAGGTAGTATGGGATTGTTTAGAAATGCTTAAAATTCTGATTGAAACAAATAAAACCACAACAATTCCAGGGCATTCTGGCATAGCACGGACCGAAGCGCCAATTTTCATAGCGCCAATTCAATTTCGTAGGATTCCCCTGATCATATCTAAAATGCAATTAAAAGCCTAGGTAATCTGGGGATTTCTGGCCAACGTTCCTGGAAAATCGTCAATCAAAAATGCTCATGCCTAAACGCTCACTCAAAAAAAACTAAAACTCCTCTAGGTCTCAATGGGAAACAGGTACGTATCTTGGCAGAAATAATAAGAGGACATCTGCCTAATTAAAACACACCTTTATAAAATTGGTCTAACCGAAAACAACTTGTGCAGAATATGTGAAATAGAGAAATAATCTATTGAACATGTGATCTGTGAATGCCACTTGGAAACAGCGCTCCTTGAACAATGGGGCCTACCCAGCATGCTATTGAAGAATGTCCTGAGTTTTATCACAAAATATTGTATATTGTAATCGTAATTATTTCTGACCGTGATGGTATGGTATTTATGGCATATAGTATAATGCCTCTATATCTTTTAGCCAAGGCGCTCGATGATTTTGCCGGAATATATCGAATTATAATTTTTTTTTATTAAATTTGTTTTTGTTTCGTGTATAAACTTTTTTTTATAAAATTAAAATTGTATTAAAATGACTCAGACGGGGTATTACAATAAGCCCTCCAGAAACTCACAATCTATTTATCTATCTAAACTAACAATAATTATTGAAAATTGTTCAAATATCTATACATTTGCTTACGAACACCATCTTTGTCGTAGAATAAATTCAGTTGTGTTCCAGAAAGTCGATATTTATACCAATCTGAAACAGAATGACCAAATCAGTGGTTATATGAGACTTTCACCACACTAATCTTTTATTTAGTAGCACAAACAAATCTTTTATAAGCCATCACAGTGCTTATTTATGTTAATTACATTTACCAAACAATTATAATATCAAAATAAAATACAAAAAATACAAAATTTTAATGTTCACCTCCTGGCTAGACTCTCTACAAATAACGTTTAAATAAATACAACCGATCTAATACAAAACTAAAAATTTTAATCCAACTTCTTCTTAATAATATCATTCAAAATTTGTTAATTAATTGTGATGGCTCGTCGACTTCTCACTTAAAATAAATTGGCTTAAAAATATTATTTTTATAATTTACAAAAAAAAAAAATTAAAACAATAAATTAATTAACAAGTCTTTGTGTCAAATTTTCACCATACAAATTTATTTAAAATAAACAAATTTATCGGTTCAGTTCCACCCCTACACAATAACAATTTTTGTCCGTATAGGAAATTCAAAATAAATTTTTTAAATGATCTGCATCCAAAACAATTAATCAAAAAAAAAAAAAAAAACAACAACAAAAAATTAAATTCAAATTTTTTTTCTTAAAGACAATAAAATGAAACTTGTCTTTAAAAACAATGATTGTTCTAAATACATCTTTTTAACGAAAACAACAAACTTACGAATTTCAGAAGCCTATACAAATTACTTTGACTTTACACACAAAAAACTATAAACAACACATTTTAAACATTTTAAACATCCCATTCCAATTACTACACCCAAACAGCAGCCTATTTTTATTTTTTTTTTTTACTTTTTCCTGATCAAATGAGTTCACTAGAATAATAATAATAATAATAAATGCCTGTCTACGTACAACATAAAAAAAAATAAAAAAAAATAAAAAAAAAACTAAACATCACGGAAGTAGTTAATAAATTAAACGGACATTAAATGGCCATCATAAAACATTTCAAATGACATTTTCATATTAAAAAATGACCACTACTGTGTTACATATTATTATATTGTGTGTATGTGTGTAGTATGTAAAATCATTGTTTGTGTCAGTATAATATGAATTTTCAGTGTTTTCACTGGACTCTAGGCTTATGTTATATCCCTATGACAATAAATTTAAATAAAACTACAAAAAAAAATAAGAAATATTAAATAGTAAAGATATATGAAGATCTCCCGGGATCATCAACAAAAGGTCATCAATTCGTTTTTGTTTCTGTTGTCTTCGTATCAATTCGTATCATTGTGTTATCATCGTTTGTTCTTCTGCTTCTCTTACACAAAATATGATTTGATAAATTTTATTTTTTTTTTGTTATTATTTTTTTCCCCCCTCTAAGTTATCAAAAAACACCATCTGACGTGTACAAAATTGTATGTAAATAGGTTTGTTTTTTTTATATATATTTTATGTTGTATACAAATCATCTTACTTCAACCCCGTTACTGGACAGTGTATAATAATATATTCACTCCACCAAAAAATGCTAAATTTCACATTTGTTTATAGAAATTTATTTTGATAATTCGATTAGTCGAATAAACTGACTAACTTACATACTACAACATACTATACCACCACTATTACTTAGAGAATAGTGTTTTAATAGAAAATTGAAAGAGGAAAAAAAATAATAATAATAAAAAATAAAAGTAAAATATCCTGCTGTGGTATTTGCATTGTCTGATATCACCGTTATTATACGCAATTCACTATATTCGAAATGTTACTCAAAATTTATTGGATTCATCGATTGTTTGTTTGTTTTGGTTGGTTTTGTATTTTTGGTTTTGTTCATTTGATTGTTATATATTTAAAATATATCTAAATATTTTTTGTTTTGTAGCTGTACAGTTAAAATTATTTTATTGCATTTTGTTTTTCTTTTGTTTTTGTAATTTATGCGAGTTACTGAACTCTTCTAAAAATGACCCCTGGTGTTATAAATTGTTTGTCTTTATGTTTATTATAACATTTTTGTGTTTTTTTTTGTTTTTATTATTATTTTTTATTTTTTATTGTTTCAATTTTTGTTTGACATAAAAAAAAAAAAATTAAAATATTTTGCAAAATTTAAAAATAGAATTTTCCAACGTAATTTTTTTTTTAATTTTTGTGAAGTTAAAATTTTTTGTTTATTTTTGCTTGTTATTTTTGTTTTTTCTTAAAGGAAATAACTATAAAATAAGAGCCATGGAATATTTTTAGAAAATGTATGCTATCATTAACAATGGCAGCTTCCGATGTAGAAATATTTAAAAATTAAAATTGTGAATAAACGACGTAATGAGAATCAACGTAAAACGAAGCAAAGCAAAGTGAAATTTGTTGTTGTGACAGAAATCTGTATCTGCTAAGTAATTCCGATTTTTAAAATGTCGATTCACAAAATATTGATTTTAAATTGTCGACGTCAAAAATGTCGACTTGTGCAAATTATCGATTCTAAAATGTCGACATAGACATGTCAATTTCTAAAATGTTTACTTGTACAAATTTATTGCTTTAAGACTCTTGCGCACTCTTATAAAACAATCATAAACACTATTATAGCATTATTACTGTTTGAGTGCTCCGCAATTGTTAAAAAATGTTATAAATACATTATAGCACTAAAATGGAGCATCCTATAAGGTATCGCAGCAATTGCTGTAATATTGTTATAAGATTAGTATACATATGCATTAGTGTATATATTTGTGTTTTAAAATGAAATTCATTTGAAATAATTTATCTTATGCGAGAGTGAGATAGGTATTATTTTTTATTTTAAAATAATAATTTTATGTAAAACGACTTTTAGACATGACTTTAGACAAAATTGCTATAGCAGTTGCTTGCTGAAAATGTCATTATAACAATTCCCACAGAACATTCTTTTAGCAATATTAATCCCATTATTCCCATAAAAACATCATTATAACACCTTTATTGCTTATCGGGAGTCATATAGGAGTCTTATAGCACTAATTTTGTTTTTATAACATTAAAATGATACGTGGGTAAATAAAATATTGTAGTTCTGATTTTGTAGTCTACTATAAACTCCATGCAAATTTACAATCTGGCATATATATATATATATATATATATACATATTCTGAAAAAATAGGCAATCCTGATTTTGAATCCAATATGTCTATCCGTATGCCTATTTCGTAAAAAACTATATTGAATTTTCACATTTCCAGATGAAAAATAAGTAATTTTGAAGAAATGGTGAACTTGCCTTACACTAAATTTTTAAAAACCTGTTTTTAAAAAACTGTTTGTTGATCGACATTTTGAAAAGTCGACATTTAATACAATCGACGTTTTTGAAGAAAACATAGTTGACATTTTGTCAGTCGACATTAGGTAAGAACCCGCAGTAATCTCTTATGATGTATCAGATCAGACACCAAAATATAGTATTTGATATCTATATGAAAAATACTACCACACAACAAACAATACCATGCGGATCGAATCATTCAGTTGGACAAAGGATAGCAACATATCAAACAATGATTCATAGATCAATGAATCAGGAGCAACACTTACGAAAGAAAGGTTCGCCAAAAAGAGGCTATGTATAGACACTAGAAAAGAAATTAAACAGGCCAAAAATGGACAAACCAAAAATAATTTGTGTAACACATTCATCGTAGCTACTTTTGCAGATGATACGGTTATATTAACAGTCGGTTAAAATGTAAATGAAGCTACAAAAAAATTGCAACAAGCCAATAACAAAATCTACATTTGGTGCAAAAGGTGGAAACTGAATAAGCCAAATTCACGCACATTAACTTCGCTAACAAAAACATTTAGTCGCTCATTCCAGTAAGAATAATCAATATCGTCAGACCATATAAAAATTCAGCAAAATATTTTGGTATGACGCTTGATGCAAAGCGTAAATGGAAGGAATACGTCAAGAAAAAAAAACTAAAACCAGATCTGAAATAAAAACAGTTATATTGGCTAATTGTCGGACAACATCTACCCTTTTGACATATAACAAAGTTTTGATCTATAATCAAATATTGAAGCCAGTCTGGGCATACGGTATTCAAATACGGAGTAGTGCTAAACAACTTCATATTCAAACTATTCAAAACCAAAAAAATTGAGAAACATTGTTAAAACCTTCTGGTTTGTTCGCAATGTTAATATTCGTAGAGATCTCAGGATCCCTTACATAAAAGACGAAATAAAAAAATTTGTTGTACGCCATAAAAATTGTCTTTTTGAATATGTCAATGTCGAAATTTCACGTTTAGATGACAATCAAAACTTCGTTAGACGATTTAAGGGAATGAAACCGTTTGAGCTAGGTTAGACTTAAATCTTTTATCTCTCAAGAATTCCTAATGGAATCTTGTTTGACCAAAGATATTTGAAGTAAAGAGCCAACATTGTATTAATGATTAGTCTTAAAGACTAGTTTTGTTAGACTAATTTTTACAAAACCGATGGGAGTTTATAGTGCATTAAATTCGGCTCAGTTCTTCACTTTGGGCCTCTCCGGCATATATAACAGAAGCTGAAGCCTTTTTTGAAAATTTTCTTCGTTTAGCGGGACAATCAAGAGGGTATTTGAAAAATAAAATGTAGAAGCAACAACCAGAGATCAAAAACTAAGTAGTCTATTAGGGTCATCTAAGGACAAAAAAAAAACATAGAAGAAGTTAGTGGTATTTATAAAAATACCAAGCATTGCATAGCATACCAAGATTGTGCCAAATCTAGAATGGATTCTAAAAGATTAATATATTACAATTAAATTACAGAAACATTTAAAAGAGGCCCAAATAACATACAAAAGAGATAACCACACTACATTTGAGTAGTAGCAAAACACATTCTAAAAAATAAACAAAAAATTGATCAAAGTAATTTCCAATCAATAAAAGATGTACAAAAAACATCACAAATTAGGTAGACATAAACTCAGTGCAGATTCAGGCAACGTTTATTCTAATATATTTAAAGTAATCCTAACCAAAACCAAAATCAAAACCAGGGTAATAAAATAAATTCTTGCTGATAATTTTAAGATATAAATTATAGGGTAATAAAAAAAATAAAATTTAATTAATCACAAGCACTAATGAAGGACGTATATTGCTTCAAAAATATGCAAAAATATGTACTAAAAATTTAGTGCAACGAAACAAAGACTTTTATTTAAAGAAATAGGATATAACTATCTATCAAAACCATTTCAGAAAATATATGCAACATATAGTAACGCCAGCTTCTGAATGGATCTGTGTCTTCAAGTAGGTGCCATTCTTCATCAATGTTTTTTCTCTTCATTCATATTTAATTGGAGATTAATTGCTTTTTGATAATCCCGCATTATGTTGTTGTCCTTAAATTTGCCAGTGTTCCATTTTAGTCTTATTTCTCATCTCTTGGTCACATTTGAGATTGTTTGGCGCAATCGCCGTCACAATTTGCTCCGCAGCAGCTTCTTACACCAATAATAGATAATGTGCTTCTGCCCGATATTAGTACGCATAGTCAATATGTGATTTACAGAGTTAGACTCGGGTATCTTCCACGAAGCTTTATAGATATTTTTACTTTGGAAGGCTTTATGTCACACTGTAATGCTGTTGCTATTCTGCAAATTGACATAATCTTTCTCTATTATCGTTTGCGTTTTCATGAAGTGTGAATTTTCTTTGCTATTATTTGAGTATGTTCTTCTCTTTAGTATTGAAATCACCCATCACTATCAATGTCTAATGTCTACTAGTTATTTCGCACAAATTGCAGAGGGTTCTCATATAAATTGTCTTTATCTTCTTCCTCTGCATTTGCAATCGGGGCATATGCTGTTATTATTGTTATATTGTTAAATTTACCTTTTAATCTTATGCTGCTCATTTTCTCATTAACCGCAGTAGATCCCATAACTGCATTATGTTAGGATTATAAATCCAGTATCATATAGGCCTGGTTCTTCTATTATTATGGCCACTGTAGTGGAATGTATATTGATTTTTTTCTTATTCGACTACTTCCTAAACATCTTACTTCTTGGAGAGCTAGTACATCAATCTTATATTATAGTGCGTTTGCAATCTTCTGCATTTTTCCTGTATTCCATGTTCCGAGTTTCAAAACATATTCGTTTTTACTTTACCGGACAATTTTATTATATACACGAAACTCATGTGAAGAGTTCGTGACTCTCTGTTTTCCGAAGCGGTCATCAGACCACTGCTAACCTTTAATTAAGAGGACCAAAGCCTTTGCAGTTTCAGTCTTGCAACATGCTATTGGTTGATACTATCTTGGTTAGGAACTAGACAGTTGCAATACTGTGTCAACGTGCGGTCAGTGTTTACCTAATGTTTACCCACTTATAATGCACAAAACAATATAATGGTGTGGCAATCACCTAGAAGATAATTCCGTTTAAATGTCCTGTAAAATAAAATTTATCTTTTCTATTGGACGAAATATGGCACAAGCGACATTAAGTAGAAAAGCAACGGTTGTAGAAATGTGAACTAACTAATTTGAAAAACTTCAATTTCGTATCTTATTACCTGACGAGAAGCCGCTCGTGACCGACACAAACGGATGATTCAGGCCGAGGACCTACACGGTCTGTCTACATGGCTATCTAACTTACGTACTTAGATTTATACTTTGAGAATACTATTGATGATAATACACTGTAGTACAGTCTCATAATAACAACAATTAAGCTATTCCGAAGCCCGATACTCTCAAGTAGACTTTATTGACTATTTAGCTGATTATTTGATCTCACCATATGCTCTCTTCTAGTATCTTTATTATTTATCAACAGTGTTAAGTCAAAAATTAATTTAAAAATTTTTATAATTTACAAATAATTGGCATGTAAATTTTATTTAAAATTAACAACAAAAAAATTGTGACATCCTTTTTTACTAGAATTGATGTTATCATTCATATTTGATTAAAATTTTTAATTTATACACAAAAAAAAACAACAACAACATTATTAACATTTTGTATCCCATTTACTAAAGGAATCCTTTAAATTTTCTTTGCTTACATTTTTACTCTTCAATTATTATCAACAATCCATCATGTTTAAAATGTCAAATACATTCGCGATTACCAAAAAAAATACAAAATTGTTAAATCCTTTTGTATTACATAATTTACCGTTAAAATGAACAGGATAAAAAAATACGATTTTATTTTTTTACATATTTATTTATTTTTTTGATTTGGCAACATCTGCGCACTCATATTCAAATCAAAATGTTTATTGTTTTTGTTTTACTTAAATTAACCCTAATTTGGGTATTGTATATATGTGAAGAGCATTGGTGCTGGTAAATAAACCCTTTTTATATTTTAATTGAATTTTAATAATAAAAAACAAAAGTTATTTTCCTTTTAAATGATTTTCTGTTGTTGTTTTTTTTTCTTAAAAATTTAATTTAACTAAAATTAACATGTTAATATCCTTTATTCTAACATAGTGTTCTCTGCATATCAAATCCTTCAAATAAGTAGATAGTATGAAAATGAATTCAAATTTCACTTCATTGCATCTCATCTGTCATAATTTTAATGGTGACACATTTTGGGAATAGAACAAAAAGAGAAAGACTAAAGAAAGGCGTGATTCAGTAAGTGATAGACGGCTAATATTTTTTTTTGTTTGAATTTATTTTAAGGATTTAAGAAGAACTAAAAAAAAAGGATATTTAAGGATATTAAGGAAGTTAAATAAATTTGAATAGGTTATTTTGCATGTTCGATTCATTTCAGAAATTGATTGATTAGAGATTTTTAAATAATTTTTTTTTGTTTTTCTGTAATTTTAGGTTTTGTATTTAAAGTGATGGTAATGGGATGGTAATGGAGATTTAATTAAATTATTTTTTATGCAATGGAAAATAGTATGTATGTAGATAAAAAAATATATGCAAAAATTTTTTTTTTAAATTTAATTTTTTTTTTCAGATACTATTAAATCATCGGAAGAGGCTCCAAGGACTGCTCCTGACCGGTAAAAGCAATTTAAAGGACTAAAACACTTTAACTGACTCAAAGCTTCTATTATTATTGCAACATTTGATTACATCGTAGAGATAAGCAATATACAAGCGTAGAGATAAAAACTTTAACAGGCAATATAGGTGTAACAGCACTATATATCCCACCCAGACACAACATTACAAGTCACCAGTATGTTGATTTCTTTAAAAGTCTTGGTAACCGATTCGATTTAATAATAATAGTTTTTGTAAATTAGTGTAGCTTATCATAGGCTACTTCAAGTCATATTTTCATCATAAATATTTGCTTATTGTATAGAAATGAAAATACAGATTGTAAATAATAAAGAAAGTACAAAAAAAAAAAAAAATATTGCAACATTAAAACTATGTCTTACAGACTAACCATTAATTTACTTTTTACTCCAAGAAATTAAGATACAGTTGATTTACCAAAATCCAATAAAATTTTAGTTGATGAAAGGTTTTGGATATTTATTGTCAGACATTGCTTAGAGCAAGCAAATCCAGACATCTGTTGTAGAAGAAAGCTGAAATCATGTTTCTAAGCGATGAGAACATCTTTAAGTGGATTAGTAAACATCACTGTTAGGTAAGTAGGTAGAAGTGGCCATTTCAGTTGATTCTAGAACACCAATTAGCAATTAATTGTGCCATTTTGATATAACGACTCGAGTAACCTATATTTGTTGTTATTGGTTGTTTTAGAGAGGATCACTCTGCCAAGGAACTCAGTACTAGAGCCAACATGTGCGATTGAGTAGATTTATCAGATTGCCTAAATAGCCTCAGCTAAAGTCCGGAGTCCAACTCTAGCTAATGCTGGGAAAAAGAAGTTATTTTTTATGCTCTTGATGGTAACTTAGGTGGAATCACTTTTTCGTGCTTAGTTAAGTACGGTACTGCAAGTTTAAACTACTAATATCTACAATATTTCGAGCATTTATTTATCAAATTACTGGCTTAACTTATTAAATGTGGAAAACTACTGCTATTGTAAGAAACTAAGTCCTCTTAAATAGAATAGCTCCATTTTTTTAAATTTGTTACCAGATTCACTCAATTATTTTTTGTCATTTATTTTATCCCAATGACAAAGGGTACTGGACCAGGTCGAAAAACCCATAAAGCATTTTTTTTGTTTGATTCATCGGGAATCAAACCTGGGTTCTTTAGATTGACAGGCAGGCGCGATACGTACTGCGCCACACAACGTGTTTAAAAATTTCTGTCTCATTGTCATTTCTGCAGCTATAACAATGGGGGTTGAAATGAATACCTAGATTTGCAGTATGGCTTTCTATCCACCAATGACCCGTACTAATGGTTAACTACTTTTGATATATCATTGTTAGACCTGCTTTAAGGTTTTTTTTTTTTTATAACCAGCCAAAGCGTTAGGTATCAAAATACCTATATCACTTACGCGACACTTGGTTGCGGTAGGATAATATAGGAAAATTACAAAAAAAAAGGGAGATAGATTAGTACCTAATAGGAAGTTGAAGAATAACGGTATTAATATTTTCTTTAAAATTTTGCAAATTGTAAGTTAAATGTCAAAACATATTGGGAGGAATATGATTCCACATTCTAGAAGTGCGATCTATGAACGAACTTCCATAACCTACTCTATGCCATCTTGGGATTTCCCAGTGTGAGGGTGAGTATTTACGACTCCTCTGAGCATGTGTTATCTATAAATCAGAGAAAGTACTCCGATGCTCCGACTACACATCGATGTCCAACAGAAGTTAGGGATGAAGTTATATTTGGCCAATTTACCAATAATATTTACCAATTAGACGAATGACGCGATTTTGAACTCATTCAAGGTAGCCTAAAGCTGTAATGGAAGTGATAGCCCAAATTTGTGAGTTATATTGCATCTTGGGACGTATAAATGATTTATAGATAATAAGGAGTTCCAAAGGTGAAAGGATAGCTTTACATCTACTTAGACAGCCTAAACACTCGGCAGCTTCTTTCGCGATATCAAAAATATTGATTTGATTCACACGCATACCTAAAATATTTAGACTATCCGTGTTTTGTAAAGTAACACCTTGAAAGGAGAGATTAGGTTGAAATCGTTTTAGACGATTTAAGCTCAACTGTGTTTTTTTTTTGTCTCAGTCAGCAGTTTTAGTCAGATCATGACTAATCATGTTAACCATTATCTGTCTTCTATTGTCAACTTCGGTAGTTGTAGCATTAGATTTACTGAGAAAATCGAAGGATGCCACCAGAGTACTATCATTTGATTTTATTGATGTTATATGAGGGCCATGCTTTCCTAGAGATCGCACAGGTATTTACGAATGAATGGGTTCCTTGACGACTTCCATTGGAGAGTGGACGTCTTAATCCAGGGGTCTGTCAAGAGTGAAAGCAGTGCATAGAGTCTCTAATTCCCATTTATGTTTCTGTAACCAGGAACCCGGAGTAGAGAGATTAAAATCCGGCCAGCTACGCTTTCAATTTTGATTCGGGATTTTTTTTAAGCAAACATCACCGTTAGTAACTAATGTTTATGTTAGTAAAAAAAAATGTAACATGCTGCTGTTTGTAGAATGTTGAAAAGATAAATTAAAATACAAAAAGAAAGTAGAAAATGAATGTTACGACAACACCATCTGGTATACAGGTTTGTTTTTAACCTTTTTTAAGATTATCATAAAACCAAGCTTCTCGCGCTCACATCTCATGTTCTCTCAGTATATTTTTAGTTATTTTATCAGAAATGTGTTATAAGCATTATTCATTTTTAAGTCAAAAATAGAATGTAGATGTAGTACTTAGAGAAATAAGAAATAAGAAATTTTTGAAATGTGAATGTTATATACAAAATACTACATAATAATATATATACATACTATTAAATATACATAATATACCATAATTATCAGTAACATTGGATTACATTTTTTTTTAAGCCCTACCGTCTGCATTTCATCTGCCGTCGGTTAAAACATACCCTTTTTTCAGAAGAAAGCTTGTGTTTTGTGACTTTGAACTTAAGGATTTCAAGTGTATTACGAAATTATTTTAAAGCTTGTGCATCTTAAGACAGAAATTGACAGAAACCTCGATTAATAGAAAGCTTTGGAATTCTCACGCGACTTATATATTTTTATTTAAATTAATGTATGTTTTGTGTTATAAAATATATACATATTGCCATTATTTGAATTTAATTAGAAAGAAATAAAATAAAACATTAATTAGTTTTAAACAATATATTTATATATTATATTATTATTATTAAAAGTCACAATCTTAACTGCTGGCCTTCTGGATTGCCACTACTCTATTTTACATATAAAAATCAATACCACAAATTATAAATCTCAATTAACGGTTATTGAATGATTTATAATTACTCTGTGAGCATTATATTATATACATATACATATACATTTATATTGTACATAATTCGCGTTACAACATTCCCAGATAATTGAGCCACGAATAACTGATTTTCAATTGTAATATAAAAAATATCAACAAATAAAGTACAGAACATTAAAATTGAATTTTCAATAAATTTTTAATTACGAGTACATCAACATCATTTTTAAATTTACCAAATAAATTAATTTAGAATTTTCTACTACAAATCTTAATGTTAATTAATTAATTAATTAATTATTTCTCTATTCATGATATAAGAATCTAAGGTGAATTGTTAAATAAACAAAAAAAAAAACAAAAAAAATTTAATCTACATAAATTTCACCTTGAACTTGAAAATTCAAAATTGTGCAAAATAGAATGCGCACCTTTCTTTAAAAGTTTAAAAAACAAAATCAATGTCATAAAATTGAATTTTTGCAATCGAAAATTATTTAAATTAATTTTAAATTTGTGATTCACAAACAGAAAAACAAAAATAGAAAAAATTAATTGAACCTGTCTGTGAGACTCTTATTTCCTTTTTTTTATTCTTTTTATTTTTTTTTTGCTAAATTATTGGCGACATATTTTAAAGCTAATTTGTTAAACAAAATTAGTTTTCGAATTAATTATGAAATACTTTTTAATAAATTTTTCGGTTTATTGCTTTCATTTGCTTTTTTGTTTTAACTGCCAATTAATTTTTTCACGTAAATTAGAATTTTTATTTGTTGGTTAATTTTAGTTTTTTTTTTTAATAATAATCCATTTTTTATTTTTAATTTTTGTTCTTCTATTGGTTCTTAAGAATACTGAGATATAATATAAAGTATTTTTTTTTTATTATTTATTTATTATTTACATGGAATATGTATTAAATAAAATTAATTAAATGTGCACAATATTGAATTTCTTATAGTTGGGAGCTGACTAATTTGTTCAAAGTGAATAACTAAACTACTATACTCTATGAGCCAATGTTATTGTATATTTTTGTTATTTTGAAATAAAATTTTATTTTTGCAATAATAAATAATTTACTTATTACTTTTAATATTATATATAATTATTACTTATTAGTATTATTAAATAATATTATTTATTATTATAAATTATTATAATTTTGCTCTGTTTTAGAATATAAGATAAAAATTTCAGATAATATTTATACATTTTAACATTATTTAACAAGTATTAAGTGTAAAAAGGCTAATGGAGGCGACGTAGCAATTAAAAGCTATCAGATACTTATAAAAATATAACTTTCAACACAAAATAATAAAAAATATATTGTTTGAAATTATTGTAAAATTACTGAATTAATTGTTACAATTGTTTAATTTGTTATTAAATAAGATTTACGTAGAGTTATTTTTAAATTATTACATATAAAATGTAAAATATTAGTACCAAGGCCCATATGTAACATTTCTTATGTGGGCCAGTACGTTTGTTAATATTTTCTTCTTCTAATATATACCAAGTATTATGCTTGTTAACTTTTGAATCTATGTCTTAAACTTATTCAGTGTTATACTACATTTATATTTTACATTATATAATGTTAGTTTATAATATATAATGTTAACAATGTGTAAATGAAATACGATGAAATTAATTTATTTGTAAATTACGTTCAAAAATATTAAATTAATATTAATAATATAAATCAAATTTTAATTAAATTATATAATTGATTCATTTTTATTTTAAATAAAATTATTATTTAATTTATGTAATAAAATAAAATTTATTATTTAAATATATTAAATAGGTGTAGGTTAATAATTAATTGTTTTTAATTATTATCATTATATAATTACAAAATTACATTTAAAAAAACAAATTTTTCTTATTACAGTTATTATAAAACAACAATTACTCAAAAATATAACTGTAAGTATATCTAAATTAAGCTCAAATTGTATTTTAATAATTCACAAAATTCAGTCACAGTCCAATAAAATAAATTCACTTATCTGTTTTATTCATAAACAATTAAATATATTATATCGATTAATTTAAATACATTAATAATTTTAAATATTTTACTGTTAATTTGCAAATTTTTTTAATTTATTTTTTAAATAGTTGAACACGAAAATTATCAGTATTTAACGTTAACGAATCTTGGATCTAACTATTTTACGAATGTTGAAAAAGTGTTGAATGTAATAAATTTATTGAATTTAACAATGACCACCTATTATAATAACATTTCAATTAAAATTATGAAAAACAATTGCAGAATCGCTATCCCCTGTCTTAGCCAAATACAATTTTTCAAACTAACAACTTTCCTGATTGTTTCAAAACGGCTTGTTTTTTTGGAATGTCCACAGCTTTTTCTAAGTATCACCCAATATCACTGTTCTCTCTATTTTCCAAAATATCTAAAAAAATTACTAAAATAAAATAAAATTTCTTTATTTGGTAAAAATCCTATTCTAGGTGAGAAGGAGGAAAAATGCAACACAACTGTTTATGTCTGAATAACTTCATTCAGAAAAATATAAATTGTGGAAAGTTTCTTAGTGTTGTGTTTTTCTAATTTTTTTTTTGTATCTGTATTCTGTACAAGTATCTTAACCATTAACAAAAATATTGAGTGCAATATTTGAGAGTAGTTGACATGTTTCCAAGTTTCAGAACTAAATTAATAAATTAAATTTTGGTTATTTATGAAGACTCAAAAGTAAATCTGATTTTTAAATCCAGTGTTCTAAAATGTTTCAGTCTACGGTCCCTTGATGCTTCGTTATTATTTAGTTGAGGCGCAAATGAATTTGGGTGAATCTCTAGGAGATATGAATATTTTTTCTTTTTTATTGTGTTATGAAGAGATGAAATATTTAAATCCAACCATATTCTGTCATTGCACACGCACCAGGGAGCATTGACGATGGATCTTAGTACTTTGGACTTAAAAATGTTCGATTATTTCGATGTAAGAGTTACTAGAGGTTCCTCTAGTATTTTAAAGTTTTTGGGAAGCTAAAAGTTGCTCAGAATGCGACACCAGGACAGCTGTTTCATCGGCAAAAGTAGCAGTGGCAACACTCGACTATGTTGGCGAAGGTCTGAGGTTTCTCTGATGTGAAAATGAGGTATATCAAGGTTTATATGACACTTCCCTGACGAACACCAGATTCAATTTGTCTTAGTGTAGTTTGCTCACCCATTGTACTTAACAAAGAATCTTCTTTTTGACAATTATGATGACAAGAATTGATGGTAGTGGTGATATTTTTAGATATTAAAAGAACCTTTAACTGTGTGGATCATGCCATACTATTTAAATATATATTGATAATATCATATATATGTAAACCTAAGGGGAGAACTTGAGTTATTTGCTGATCACGTGATTCTCAAATATGCAGATTAAACTGAAGAAGCCACACTTTTAACACATTTAATGGAACAACGGCTTACTAATCATCGGCTTGTATTAAATTTAAAAAACAAAAAAATTATACTTCCGAAAACAAACAATTAAGCATCACTAATACATTTCCCTTCAAAACTGGATACTTTGAAATTTTATTTGTAGCTGAATTTAATTATAGAGAGTATGTCTAACTGGAACTACCACACAAAACGAATAATTACAAATATTACTCCATGTATTTATAGTCAGAAAATTTTTAATGTCTATACATCATACATAAAATCACATATTTGTTAAATTAATCCTATTTGAAGTTAGATATATTACTATATTACATCCTACTAGCAGTTTATATACTGAAAAGTATACGTCAGTTTATCGAACATTGTTTAACTTCTAATAACTGCATTCAAAATTATAAATAATCAAACAAATCATAGTTTTCTATTAAATATAAGTATAGACATCATCATTGTCCTGTAATACCATCTGTGTTGAGGTATATGGTAGATTTTTCCGGTTCTGTTGATTCGGTGTTCGTATCAGAATGGACCTTACTGGTCTAAATGTGTCGGCGTACTGTTCGTACCCACTACTATGCATACCCTTAAATTTAAAATATAACTCAGTTCCACGCATAGATCTTTTGCCTTTGGTTGCTACCTCCGCCAAATAACTACACCATATGTTGACATTTAATTATTTTAATTTATATTATTGTTGATAAATCCAATATACTCTATGTTGTCCCTACTTTTTGTTTCGTATCCATCCTACTACTCCGGAATTGGAACCCGATTTTTAGTAATGGTTGTAAGGGTTAACAGAGGTAACCACGTGTTGTTGAGAGTTAAGAAATAAGGTGCAAGAAGCTAATTGATGTAAACTGAATACACTGAAACGCAGCACCACTTTATTAGACCACCAAGTATATAGACATCCACAATATCTTTATAACTGACTTCAATATTCTTTAATTAATAGCCTCCTCAAAAAATCGGAGACAGTATTTTTTGATCGGAGACAGAACAGTTGATCTGCAGTTATTTGAGCACAATATATTTGGTGTCACGCTGGCCTGCGCGGTAGATAGAAACCATCAACTTTTCAACCAAAAGGTACCACATTCGATTTCCGATGAAAGTTAAATAATGTACAAATTTTTCGATCTGCCACCTATGGTGTGCCCTGTGTCATTACGATAAAATATATGACAAAAAATAATAGGCCCACATCTTGAAACGAAAAACGTTCTTGAAAGTTTGGTTGCATATTAATGCTAGGTAAAGTGATATATAAATTAATCATTAAAACAACATTTGCTTTTTTAAAAAGATGAATTATTTTAGCAGTTTTAAAATTATTAGCAAAAATGATTTGATAATTTTTGGGATTGAAAATATGACCCAAAACAATATCAACAACAAACGTTAACGTATCGTTTTCCAAAAATTATTAGAAAATTAATTATTAGGTGCTGAAATTGATACTATAAGACTACTAATAATCTACTAATAATAATAATAATAATAATAATAATATATTGAAAAATTTGAGACAATAAAATTATTAGAACTATTTCGGTACATTTTTTGTAAAATTCTGCTATACCCATCATAAGCAGTTCAATAACTTTGTATTAAATATTTTAATTTTCTTTACACACATTCAAATTCTTTATCAATTTATTATTTATCTATAATAATCTACAATAATTTATCAAAATATTTAATTATTCTAAAAATTTACCTCAAAACATATCAAATTACAAATAATTTTTTTTTTTAAATTTAACTCAATTTTATAACAAATAACTCTATGGCATGGCACTCTGTATCTCTGTAATTAAAACCAAGAAAATTGGTTATATAAAATTAAATTAACATGCGTTACACATGCATAAGCAATTAATCATTCACAATGTTATGTATTTGAACCTAATAAGTAATAAGTATATACATTGTATGTTAACATTGTATTTAAATTATAATAATACTGGGGTTTCTACAGGAACAGGAACTGCGAAATCTATTCGTATCTATTCATAATAAATTCACTATGTATTTAGTTTTTTGAACAGTTTTCTGTCGGGATGAAAATTTTGTAAAACGATTTTAGTGTGGAAAGTAATAGATTTAAATTTGAATTCGAATCTAATTAAATTTTACAGGTGATCTTGGAATAAAACAGGATCAATTATAATGATGACCAGTGAATTGATGACTTGTGAATTGATGACCTGTAATAACCTACAATATTGTGAAAAATTATATCATACGAATTAATACATATATATATATATATATTTATATATATATATGTAAATAAATTGGTTTCATTTTAATTTATAGATTTTGATAAAGATTTTGCCTCTTTCTGAAATGTTATAAGATTTTTTTTATATTTACTCTTTATTAGTAACTTACTAATAAAGACGTTACTCTTTTTAGTGATTTCAGACTGACTAACCAACAGCTAATTTTGAGGTTAACTTTATTTTGAACGTATTTTATTCATCTTTCTCAAGAATATAAAAAATCTGTGTTAAAAAACGGCTTTATCTGTACCAAAAGCGCCTGGAATGGCACAAATGATGAAAGTTGGTGCTCGAATGTATAATGGCTTGGAAGAAGTGTACCGTAACATCACCGAAACTGTACCGAAACATCACCGCATGTAAAGAATTTTCAAAAACATTTCTTTCAGCTTACGGTCCAAATGGAATGAACAAAATTGTTATAAATCATATAGAAAAGCAATTTGTTACATCGGATGCTGCTTCAATTATGCGTGAATTAGATGTTGAACATCCTGCTGCAAAACTAATGGCATTGGCTAGTCAATTGCAGGAAGCTGAAGTTGGTGATGGTACAAATTTTGTTGTAATATTTGCTGGAGCCCTTCTTGAAGGAGCTGAAGAGCCTTAGAACAAGCACTTGAGATTCTACCAGAACAAGTATGTCATGAAATAAGTGATTATCGTGATCTTAAAGCAGTAACAGAGTGCATTCGTCGAGCTGTTATGTCTAAACAATACGGTCAAGAAGATTTTTTGGCCCAATTAATCGCAACAGCTTGCGTATCAGTATTACCTGTCATCAATTTTCAATGTTGACAATACTCGTGTTTGTAAGGTAGTGGCTTAATGAAGTCTGAATTACTTAAGGGTATGGTATTCAAAAGACAAGTTGAAGGCGATGTTAATTTAGCTGAAAAGCTAAAATTGCAATTTTTTTTTGTCCTTTGTTTTTTTTGACATAATTCAAACTGAAACAAAAGGCACAGTATGAGTTGATGAATTTTAGTCTTGAAGAAGAGAGTCTTTTGGAAGAAAAAATTAAAGCTATTGCAGATACTGGAGTTAAACTTATTATTGGTGGTGGTAAATTTGGAGATATGGACTTACATTTCATGAATAAATATGGGCTTTATTTAATTTAGAATTCAAACGAACAGCCATATCGTTTCAATTCTAAATTCAATTTGAGACGGTTAAGTAAAACTGTTAATGCTACAGTCTTACCACGTTTAATAGCTCCAAACAAAGAAGAATGGGGATAGTATGACAAAGTGTCTGTTCAAGAATTAGGCGACACTACTGTAATTTCATTTTCAAATGAGGGATCAGATTGCAGAATTGCAACACTTGTAATCCGATAATGCTATGGATGATGTTGAAAGAGCTATCGATGACGGTGTAAATACATTTAAATATCTTACAAGAGATGGAAGATGAATAGCGGATGCAGGTGCTGTTGAAATTGAACTAGCACAGAGATTAAATACATATGCTAATAAATTACCATGGTTTAGCAAAATACGCTTTTCGTAAATTCGCCTCAGCATTAGAAGTATTTCCAAGAGCAATAGCTGAAAACAGTGGGTTAGATGGAACATTAATAATTATGAAATTATATACAGCACGTAGTTGTAACGTATTTGGATCACAAAATGCTGGTGCCTATATTGAAGAAGACATCAGGACGTAATTGATCCAAAAATTTCTAAAATTTATGATTTGTATAAATTGAAACATTGGGCTTTGAAATATGCTGTAGGTGCAGCAACAACTATATTAAAAGTTGATCAAATTATTATGGCTAAGAGAGCTGGAGATCCTAAACCACGTCAAGCATCTGGTAGTGATGATGAATCATAGATTATCATATTTTATCAACTTACTTTTTAATATTTTTACTATGGCTACTTTTGATAGTAATAAATCTCTTAACATTACAATAAAAATTAAACAGAAAAAAAAACAAAAAAACAAAATATAGCCCTACAAAGAGCTGTTTGCTTTTCAGGTCTCAATATTTATTCTTCTATACTCCAGGGTACATATCTATTTTGTAAAATGTAACAGTGGATCTTCATCACTCTTTTTAACTATAACACACAGATACTCCCACACATGTAGGTAAATTCCCCACTCTGGTAAAAGCAAATATTTTCTTTTTTGTATTCATCGGCCTACACGTAAAAAATATTTTTAGCAATTACAATTTTACAATTTTAAATTGTGTTTAATTATATTAGAATATAGGTGCGGTAACGTTTCCAAAAATTTTTACTTTAATTTCTGTAATTTAGCTAAACATTTGATAAGGTAGGGCATAAAGAACTGCTATGTACATTTTGTTCCATAGAACTATTATTTATTACTGCGCTCATACCATATCGAACGGCACTTTTTATTGAACCATAAAGGGTTCTATACTCAGACACATGAAATTGTGTCAGGCGTACTACAGGACAACGCCTGAGGTCCTATTTTATATCTCATCTATACCCCCGGTATCTGTGAATGCTTTTGGATATAGAAAATTTACTTACATGAAAAATCCATATCCAAAAGCATAAAATGTATTGGATGATTAGCTGCAACTTACAAATGTCGCTAAGGAACAAGCTTCTGATTTATAAAGCTATATTTTAAAACCGATATATGGACATATGTAATCCAACTGTGCCTAGTAGTCATCAATTCAAATATTGAAATTTTGCAGCGATTTCAGTCAAAAGTACTAATAATACCATTTCATCATGGTTGGTATAAGTAACGATATTTTACATCAAGACGTAGAGATGAAATCCATCGTACACCGACCTACAGAAAGAAGTCCAAACTGCAAATACCAAACAAGATTAACTTCTCATTCAAATATTAAACAACTTTTTGGTTTCAAATGATGCTACTCCACTTAAGCGTTACAAGAATTTATGCAACTATCAAATAGATACTAACATAGTATAACTAGATTGTCATGGATGACTTACCATTGGGCTTTTCATTTGTTGAATGTTGTTAAAATGTTGCTTATATATAAAAACAATAAATCATACAAACTATACTGAATGTCTACATTAGAAACATCAGATTGTAGAGTTTATATAAGGGGGGCAATAAATAAAAAAAAAATTGTTTTTAAGTGAAAACGAATTATTGTCATGGGCTCAAATGTGAAGAATAATATAAATCAGAGCCATTTGATTGCAAGAAAAAAGTACTTAAATAATAAAAATTTCCTTATTCCAAGTTTTCTTAAAATCAGCCATTCTCCCATTTTTTACATATACTTCAAATAGTATAAACATAATAATTCTAAATACCAAAGGTCCTAACATAATTTATAGTAACTTGAAAATAATTGTATATATATATATACTTGCATATATACAAATTTGATTTTCTTTACTAGTTCATAAGAGTCATTCTGATCTATTTTCAAAAATATAACCTAGAACTACAGTATGTTGCTCCACCAGTGACAAATTAAATAATAAAAATTGATAAAGAAATAGGTACATATATATGTATGTCAAAATTTGTACATAATGTTTGTATAAAGCCAGTTAAACTGCTACTTTATGTCATTGTTATATGCTTGTTAGAATCATTCTATAAACAACATTGTATATAAAACGGCTTAATTAATTTCAAATTGGTACCTATAAGTTAAGATATTCATTTTGTAGTTAACTGTGCTAAAAAATCGAAAAACATACAGGGTGCTTTTGTTTAAATATATAATAGTATCTTTTTTATAGGGATGTAATGTAAGTCAATAGATATATACATTATAGCTTCAACTTGCTTCAATTGCAAGCATTATTATTAATATTTAAATCCATTTTTCAAAGTATTTTGTTATACGGGTATGGATGAGTAACTGCCAAAACTAATTTGAATTTGCTGCAGAGAAAACAAAACGCTGTTCGTAAATTAATTATAAGCAAAACTTTTTATTTTTCCACAAGCAGATTGCACTTATTAGCAAACACTAATACTATTCTAGAAAAAGTTCAAAAAACAGCACCTGCCTTTTTTTGAAAGCTGTTACAATTCCGAAAATCCGCTTATAAGAGCGATTGTAGATTAAGATTTAGTATTAAGATCATTTTAGTTAATAGACGTTACTTAAGATTTAGGTTAGGTTTACATTAGGTTTTATAACGGGTGTTTTTTTTAGAATGATAGAACTTTCGATAGGGATAACTGTGATTTGACAGAAGATAGAAGCCATGTAGTTTTGACATTTCTGTTCAGTAAGCATTGACAAATTATCATGGAAAGACTCACGCCGCAACAACGCTTACAAATTGTTGAAATTTATTTTCAAAATCAGTGTTCTATTCGCCAAACTCAAAGAGCACTTCGTGAAATTTATATGGTTTACATAATCGTCCATCAGAGCAGGTTATTCGTCGAACTATCGATATATATCGGACAACATTTTCTCTACTCGATGCAACAACAACAACAAGACAAAGAACTGTTCGTACAGAAGAAAATATCGGTGCTGTAAGAGCTAGTGTTGATGAAGATCCAAAATTGTCTATTCGTCGACGTTCACAACAAGTTGGACTGTGTGCAACCACCACATGGAAAATTTTACGTAAAGATCTTGGTCTACACTCATATAAGATTCAACTGGTTCAAGAACTAAAGCCACTTGGCCATAATAAGCGTCGTTTGTTTGTTAATTGGGCCCTAGAACAGCTTGAAGTTGATCCACTTTTTTATCGAAAAAATTGTGTTTAGTGATGAAGCTCATTTTTGGTTGAACGGCTACGTAAACAAGCAAAATTGCTGTATATGGAGCGAAAACAATTCTCAAGAAATTCTGCAGGTTTCATTGCATCCTGAAAAATCCATCGTATGGTGTGGTTTACACGCTGGAGGTATCATCGGTCCATATTTCTTTAAAAACGATGCTGGAGCAAATGTTACAGTGAATGGTGCTCGTTACAGATCTATGATCAATGATTTTCTGTTTCGAAATTTCTGTTTCTGACCCGGAAGTGTTTTGGTTTCAGCGAGATGGTGCTACACCTCATACTGCTACTGCAACAATTGATTTATTGAAAGAAAGATTTGGTGATAACATTATTTCGAGAAATTGTGCAATTAATTGGCCTTCAAGATCATGCGACATAACACCACTTGGATTATTTTCTTTGGTGTTATGTGAAGTCATTGGTTTATGCTTATAAACCAGAAACAATAGATGCTTTGGAAGCCAACATAACCCGTGTTATTGATGAAATAAGGCCTGAATTATTCGAAAAAGTGGTCCAAAATTAGTCTGATCGAATGCGGTTCCTCAGAGCTAGTCGTGGTGGACATATGCCGGAAATTATTTTTAAAGCCTAAATATCATAAAATTGTCTTTCAAATAAAAAAAAATGTGTTTTATTTCAATTTAAAGTTCTATCACTCTAAAAAAAACACCCTTTATTAGCATAAAAATAATTAATTAAAGGGTTTTACATGCTTTTGTGTACTTTGCAAATTAAATTTATTCTAAATATTTAAGTCAGATTAGTCTAAATAATTACAAATGGTGAAGATATTCTGGTAATATAAGCTCTTGAAATATAGAATTAAAATATATGAAAATAACATATTGTACAAATACATTAAGGCAATAAATAAAATAATAATTATATAATAATAATGTTTGACTTAAACGAAATCTTATTACAGTCATCAAATTACATAACTGTTAATTTGTTTATAGTTACAGAATCAAAAATGTTTTTAACAGTACTTAATTATAGTTGTTTTTTTTGTAGTTGTAAATTTTCATTAGTTAAGACTTCAGCTACATAAAACACTTTGAAAAGGTTTGATGAGTATTTTTGATGTTCTGATTTATGGATCCCAAAAATATTTTCAAAGCCCCAACACGATATGTGTTTATATTAACCTCGTAGCTGTTATAAATTGATTATGAAAATACATCTAAATTTAAAAAACATATACTCATCCAAATCTATCTGTTCGCAGGTCTCGCTAAATTTGGGATCTACTGTAATTATTAGATTTAAAATTTAAATTTGGACCTCCAATGAATAGCCCAGTTCATATTTTATAACTTAAAATTTAAATGTTTATATTTAATTTTAATATGCAGTGAGGTTAAAGAGCGTTTAGTCTTAATAATATATATTTTAAGCATATTCTGTGAAGGCTTGCTGTACACAAGATCCACATTTTTTAATTCATATTCAGAAGTTCAAACTCAAAAATTTTGAAGCAAGGAAGTAAATATAAGCCTAAATACAATAAGCCCATTTGCGGCTGCGGTGATTTAGAGACTGGATCCCTCTCAGAATAAATTAAATAAAAAAAAAATATATATAAGGAGGATAAAATTGTTAGTAACAGGGTCTGATATACTAGGTATACTTGTCACTCACAACAGGAAATAATTTGCTAGAGAGGTGTATTAAATATTCCAAATAAATTTTTGGATATATTATGTTCCGGATTATTGAGTAGAGTGTCGTTTTTATAATAGAAGTGACTGATCAAATCTATATAATCAAAAACCAATAATTCTTCAGAAGTTCCATTTACACTATAGGCTATAGGGTATTCTTAGGGTAAGTAAAATCTTTCAGACCATTATTTATTTTAGCTTTTAATACAGAGGTCTAATAGTTTAGTAATTTAATAATTTATTATCAAGTATAAGACTCAAGTACCTAAACGTAGTATCTACCCTAGTAGATATCGACCCTATCAATCTTAAAATAGTACCCAAGTATCTACCCTATCAATGTTAAAAGAAAAAAATTTAAAAAAAAAGTTCAAAGACTATCTAGGAAATAAAGCAAATTTGATACAAGAATGATAATTACACTACTTAGACAATTGAACAACACTAATTATTAAGTCTAATTTACATAATTTTATTTTAATTATTTTATAACTAACTTATGAACATAAAACAATTTCCGAATTAGATCCAAGTCAAAATTTGAATCAAAATAGATCAAATAGATTATTATTGTACTACGAAAAGGCAATGTCACCAGCAAAAGCAGTATAGGCGTATTAACGGAGTGTCAAAATCATCACAACTTCAAAACTAGGTATACTAATTTTGAACATTAAAAAAAGGTTGTTGAAATAGCGAATTGATAAAAATTAGAAACAGAACAGGACCTAATAATGAAACTTGGTGTACACCAACCTTAATATTTATTGGGACAGTCAATTGGGACAAAAGCAGAGAATCCTATATTGGTTAATATGATGGGTACAAGATCTGAATTGTCTTTGAACAACAAGGTGCTGAAATTAAACTGGAATTAAGCTTTAAGGGCGCTGCAGCTAAAATCAATATTGATGTAATTTAAAGATTCCAGAACAAAATCCTAAAAATGGTGATCGATCGTGGTTTGGGTCAAATGGTTGAATCCACAACGATTTACATATCCTTCAGTATACATGAGGAGATATCAAAATATTGTATTGCTTCCAAACATCCTGACGAATAATCTTATGAAGGACCCAGGCCAAATCATTCAAATTGTATAAATATAAAATTTATTCATTCATTGCCGGAAAGCTTTTATGGAGCTTCAAATTATACAAACGTAATATTTTTCTCCAACTACAAATGTACAACATTAAAACTTTCATTGTATGGGTATCATTATTTTGTCTAAATTTTTTGATTTGGTAAAAAAATGTTCCTTTATTAAATAAATTTTTAAATTACAAAAAATTAGTATTGGGACTAACTATATATATTTTGACTATATACATTAATAGACAATTGCTTTTCAATTACAACTGGAATATAGGTGGAGTAACTCAAATGAAACAATTCGAAGGAAATATCAACATACACCCTAACAAATAGTTATTGGTCACAACCATATTCAAACAACATTAGGCCTATACCATAAAAATTTTACTTTAGACATTTAGACCTTGACTTCTGGACAATTCTTTTTAATCAATTCCATTCCATCAATAATCACTCCGCATTAAAAATAATACTACTGGATGAATAACAACCCTGTACATATATATATATATAATATATATATGCAAAAAAAAAAATAATTAAAAATACAAAAAGTAAAACATGTCGGTTTTTCTTATTGTTTTTAGACATTTTAACAATCCCGCATGAAAATCTAAAGATAGTAGATACTTTTATTATGCTTTATTTCATTTTTTTTTATTATTTTATTATTATTTTATTATTATTTTATTATTATTTTTTTTTTTTTTGTAATTTAATCCATTTTGGACAAGCCATACCCTTTTTTTCAATACACTATTTAACTTATTATTAATTTAAAAATTAGTGGTTATTCTACAGTGTACTACAAAATTGATTGAATACATATTAAAAATTATATTAAATAAATAATTAATATTATTATTAATATATGTTTATATAATTTTAGTACACACTGTGTTATAATAAAAAAAAAATAAAAAATTTAAAAACAAAAAAAAAATTAAACCAACAATTTCTTGTATTTTTGTTTTTTTCATCGTCTTTGTCGTAAAGAACTTAAACTCGCCATAATGAAATCTGAAACCTTAGAAAGAAGGTTGGTTCTGTTCTGTTCTGTTCAAACTACATGTCACAATAGGTATTTATCATGTTAATTTTATCACTATTTTAAACAGTTGACTAAACACATTGTAATGGGTTATGTAGAACAGAATATGGTTAACTTGAATAGGTGATGCGGTGCATTTTTAATTTGTTTTTGTTTTTTTTTTTTTTGTTTTTTTGTAGAAATTGAAATGGTGGGTTATTGTCAAGTCAATGATAATTGAATGTATAACAAAAAAAAAAAAAAAAATACATACATGGTTGAATTGTATTTTAAATAATTATTTAAAATAAAATCAAAATGGTTTTTTGTTTTTGTTTTTTCTTTATAATATGTAAGAAATATTATATACAAGTACATAATCATGTAACGTAATGGCTACTAATAAGTTTGAAAGAAAAATGTAAAAGAAAATTGAAAAAAAAAATATAAATAAAAATTAAGAAAACGAATGAGTATGGATTTGTAAAATTTGCAATATAACATGGTTGTATTATACTTGGTAGATAATGTGGGAAAATATGAGGAGAGGTATTTTATATGTAATATTTTTGAAAAAATTTGACCTCTATTTTATATGGTACTACTAGACTTTTGATTTTGACCAGAGTTTTTGCATATAGATACAAAGAAATGTTTTTTAAATTAAAATTGGATGTGATGCATAAGAAATCAATAAAAGTTATTCACTTCATCCACGTATGCATCCAACAAATCTATTGTATTTGAATAAATATTTAAGTTTTACAAATATTTGTAAGCGAGAGAGAAAATAATAAAAATAGAGGCGGAACAAGGTCATAATGGCGTAAAAAAATGTTTATAAAATTATATATAAGAAAAGAGACTCAAGGCTTTCAACCATCAAGAATAAACATCGGTTAATGTAAGGATAAAAATGACAATATTATAGCAGAAGAGGAAACTGTAATTAAAATATGGGCTTAGTATTTACATGAGTTGCAAAATGTACCCACCCATAGCATAACCTGAAAACCGATTACCATCTTTAGATGAAGTTTGAAACGCAATAGATAGAATGAAAAATAATAAGCTCTAGGACAAGACAGAATTACGGTAAAATATTAACAAATTTTGTAAAGTGTCATTTACTGTAATAAATGCGGTGAGTATGCAAATTATGATATAATGAAGTGAGAGCCCAATAAATGTCAAGTTTAGGCTTGATACTGTCCAATATATTACATAAGAAAGGGGATAAGCCAGAACTATCGGAGAATTCCACTGTTAAATTGCTTATATAAAATCATGTCAAACATCATACGAACGAAACGAACGTTTGAAATCTATACTTTTTTCCATTCAAATTCAACATTTTTTCAAACAATTTGTTTGAAGAAATGTTGAATTTGAATGAAAAAAGTAGATATATATGAAGAATAGGTGAATACCAGTGTGGAACAATAAATCTACATTGATCAATTATTGTCAAACAAATAATGAAAAAAATCTTTGAATACAACATGGATCTATACACATGTTATTGATTGACTTTAAATTTACCAGATTTTTTATCGCAAAATTGTGTTCAAACAACAACTAACTACAATTCATCCAAAAAATTGACCCATTTGACAATATTAATAAAAATAAAATCCCTAAGGTGCTATCATTATTAGGAGGTGTGCAGAAGAAGCTGATAAATCTGGTTAACATGAAAACAAAACTCCTCTACAAAATGCAGTATGCCAAGAATTTGAAATAACCTTGAAAGTCGGTCAAGAACTAAAAACTCATAATATTTGATTTAGAAACCTAACATTGTAGGTTTGAGGCTTTGACTTATTCTATTTCATTTATTTATACCGATGGACCTGCGTGTTAATATATAGGCCAGCTACAGTTCATCTTTTGAGTTCATGTTCTCTTCATGTTTTTTTTTTTTAAATTTAAAATTAGGTAAATTAATAAAAATATTTTAATAAATAAAATAAAACACTTGTTAATATTTCACTGATTAAGAAAATATATGTAAATTTTCTTATATATTTTATTTTAATTTAATATTTTAATAAAAATAAAAAATAAAAATATGAGCCGACATGTTTCGTCCTTCTAAGACATTATCAAGACTAAGTAAATACCATAAAATTTAAATTTAAAAGATGAAAAATTAAAATGTAGTACAATTATACCAGTATAAATAGTAACTGGTAAATTACTAGTAAATTATACATTTATTAAAACACACACATATGATTTTAATATTAACTAAGATTGACATGTTGTAAGCGACAAAGTTTACAAAATACAGAATTTGATTTACAATTTAAAAAAAATACTATTAAGTAGCGGGCTCTCATTAGTTAGATCTAACTGATTGTTTAATAAGTTGACTTTTTTTTTATATTTTTAGTTTATTAATATGAAAAATTTCATATTTATCCAAAACTCTGCTACCTGTTAATTCCTTTACCAATTCCAATTTGTCAATATCGGTAAAGTGGTCTGAATATTTTAAGTGATGAGCTAAGCCTGATGACGGATAGGGAGAAGATACCGATTTTATGTGTTCGGTAAATCTAGTTTGGAGGGTTCGTTTTGTTTTGCCAACATACACTCCATCACATCCTCCACATTGAATTTTATAAACTACAGTTTTTGTTAAAATATTATCTGGCTTCGGTTGTCTTATTTGTCTTATTTTATTGTTAACAAAAATATTTTTTAAAGTGTAGTTGTTAAAAAATACCGGTTGTATATTAGTCGCCCTAAGTGGTTTTGTTAAATATTCGGAAATGTTTTTGATATACGGTATTTTTCTATAATTAATTATTTCCTTATCAACGTCAATTTTTGGAAATATCAAATTACAAATGTATTTTCTAGATTTAGATTTTAAAATTTTGTAAACCAAGTCTTTTTTATATCCATTATTTCTTGCAATGTTAATTATAATACTAAGCTCCTTTCTAAATTTATCGTCAGTTAATGGTATGCTAATTAATCGGAATATTAAATTATGGAAAGATAACATTTTTGTTGACCAAGGATGATTTGATGACAGAGGAATAACTGCATCGGAAAAAGTTTCTTTTCGATAAATGTCAAAAAACAACTTGTTGTTAGAAATATTTATGGTCAAATCCAAGAAATTAATTTTTTCCCCTCCATATTCCACAGTTAATTTAATGTTTTTACCCAATTTGTTCAGACATTTTTCAACAAAAACATGTAATTCTCTTTCCGTGCCTGTCCATAGACATAACACATCATCTACATATCCTATCCAAAATATAATATTTTTCATCAAGTAATATTGTTGATTAACTAAAGTAGTTTCAAAATCGTCCATAAAAATTTCCAGCTCCTAGTGGTGAAAAACTCGAACCCATGGCTAAACCATCAGTTTGTCTATAAAATTTGTTGTCAAATTCAAAATAATTTTGGTCAATACATAAATTAATCAAGTCCATTAATTGTAACCCTATGTGTCTATCTGAAATATTATTTATAATTTTTGAGTACAAAATATCCTTCAATTTATTAATAGGAATAGAAGGAAATAGACTTGATACGTCAAAAGACACTAATTTCACATTTTTGGGCAATATTTTTATTGCCTTAAGCTTGTTAATTAATTCAATAGAGTTTTTAACTGAATACTTTGGTTTAAAATTAATAAGATCAGGTACCATTGAATACAATTTCTTAGCTAATTTTTGTGCTGGAGCCTTAAAACTACTGCAGCGTACAAAACAATTCAAAAGCTACTGCACGTAGTGGGATACCATCTTTGTGTAATTTAGGTAATCCGTATAGAAATGGAGCCATAGTCTTATGAGATTTAAATTTAATTTTTTCTTTTAAGTCAAATATTAGATTAGATTTATTAATTGAAATGTTAATAAGTTTTTAAAATTTTTGAGTTGGGTCATATGGTAACTCTATTGTATTCATATCTTTTATAGTATTTAACATTTTCTCAATATACGATTTATTGTCCATTATAGAAATTGTATTACCTTTGTCTGCTTTACATAAAATTAAATTCTCATTTTATAATTTGTCTTTAATATTTTTTATATATATTGAATTATTTTTTGAAACTATTTTCTCTTTATTATTAATACCATTAACATTAATACATACATATTTATTGTAAGCAACCTTCAGAGCTTTCGCACACTCCATTCTACATTCTCTGTTAGCATCAGGAATAGCCGCATCCGTATACACTGCAATCTCTGATAACTCTCTTTCTCCTATTTTTTGATGTGTGGGAGCAAATTTTAATCCGTTGTTTAACAGATTAATTTCTTCTTCGGAGATTTTGAAAGTATACTTTTATTTACTACTTAGAATTGTTAGCTTTCCAAAAATATATATCTTTTTATTTATTGGCGCATATTATCCTTTAAGGACGAAAAGGACATTTGAAAGTATCCTTATTATTGTTTTGATGTTTTTGTGTAAAAATCGTTATATCTGTTGATCTATTAGGTTCAATTGTAGAGACTTATCGTCTCATGTATATGCACAAATTAATAAATAAATAAATTGTTTTCAAGTGAGAAACTAAAGAAACCTAATACTTATCGAATAGTTCCAAAGGACTTACGCAATCCAAAGCACTTTTCAAATTCAGTATCCAATGATTTAATCTCAGGTAATTAGGAAGATTAGATCCAACGTTACCAGATAGGTGCAGATTTCGCTTAAAAGGAGATAAATCCACCTCTCATTTGCGACGCCATACCTTGCAAAAAACATTAATAGTTGCAGGAATATACACATCGCCTGGTTCTGAAATTTACATCAAAGTAATAATAGCGTTAATCAAGGACATGCAATTCTAAGATAATAAACGGGAAAGTACAATATAGATTTTAAGAGGTTGCGATTACATAAAGCTTCCCATGAAAAGAAAATAGAGTGCTCCGCATAATTGAATATAATTTTATTTTAAAAAAAATTTTTTAACAAGATGCCTTGATGTATTACAAATTATACCTATATGCCATATGGCCCATATGCATATGTATCTTATCATTTCACATCAAATAAAGTAAGATTTGGCATCCAAGAAAGTAAAACAACGAAATGAAATAAAAACTGATTAAAAAACAAAAGTTTACTATCTTACATAATTTTGTAATTAAAGCTAGATAATTGGGATATAACCTTGAAGTAACCCACATCTTTTATCTTATCTGAATGAGTTAATAAAAAAGTAAAACATTTTAGCAGTGAGCAATTTTTTTTATACTGTCAGATAAAAGCGCATCAGACGTCTATGACTAGACGAAAGCTGGCTACATTTGATTGTGCAACATATCATCATCCAGTTAGGGTTAGTAAAACACCACCACCTTTGATTAGAAAAATGTTAAAATAAACTAAACCAGATACATGATGTTAGTACGAAAGTAACAGTCATAACTTAATACATGTATCTCCAAATAAGAAAAAAATAACTATAATTAAATAAACATTAAAACCCTAAGTATGTTTCATAAATATTATTCGTATCGATTTACGGAATTACACCGTTATCAGTCTTATGATCTACCTATAGTTTTAATATTAATTTAATAATCTAATTTTGGTCGATTTTTATAACTCACAAATGTATTATTGAAATTTTCTAATAGGTTATAAGCTAAATGAAAATGAAAATAGGAGTTGTATAGGTAGTCTAACATTATAAATACCTACTGATGAGTTCTGGTAGTGTTATGATAAACAAAACAATTCCCATAAATAACTTTATTAATTTAATTTTAATAATGTTTTATCTAGAGCCTACATATTCTATAAAATATATCTCAATAACTATACTTTAAATTAAAATATTTTAAAAACCTAGGCTGAACTAGCAAAAAAAACAACAATGCAAAAAAAATCAATATATGGTAATTGGTCCTATTAACAATTAGTGGTTATTTAAGGTAATATAACTTCAAAACTGTTAAGAATAGTTTATCCTCACATAGCATACAATTTTAACTACTTACTAACATACTTACTAACATAGTTAGTATTCAACACAATTTTTCATAAGTAATTCCGAAAAAGCCCACTCTATTCCAGAAATATTATAAAAATAAATCATAACAGTATTTATTTATTTACTCAACATTAACTTAAATTATAATAATAATTAATAAAAACCACTAGCAATTACCGCTATCGGCTACATTTTAAATAAAAAAATTCAATTCTAATTCTTTGCTTCTAAAAAAAAATAAAACTAAAAAAATTACATAAAAATATCCTCATGTGCCTACGGAAATAAAAAAAACTGTTCGTTACGAAAAAACAACAACAAAACTATTGAAAAAAATAAAATTCATAAAATAAAATTTTTCAAATTTACAGCGCCACCTCTTATTCATTTCTAAAAGCTTTATAAAATAAAATCACAAAACTATTTTGTAGGTGATCGGAGGCGCAAACCATTTTTTTTGTCTTTTCTTTTTTATCAATTAGAAACCTTATAAGATTAGTGTTGTAGTTGGATTTGTATACCTACCATTCAATAATGGTGATGATGATGATGATGATGGAAAATAATAAATAAGTAAAGAAAGAAAAATTTAGTTGAGTTGGTTTTTTTTTTCAATAAGAACGCTTACAAAATAAAAAATATATGAAATTTTCTTACAATGATGGATGATATTGAGTTGAATGTGGTTGAATGGTTGGAGTTGAATAACAAAATATGAAAATGTTTTTTTTTATTCTAATCTGATTTTCTGTTTCATATTCTAATTGGATATGAATTTGTATTTTTAGGGATATGTAAAAAATGTACTAAAATATTTTCTAATATTAAATTAAATATCCAATATGAAGGCCATTCCAATATATTTTGATTTTGTTTAATGAAAATAACGAAATTTTATTTGTTTTTATTTTATTTTTTATTTGATTTGATGATTTTTTTTTTAAATAATATTGTGTAGTTTATTGAATGACCCAAGTCGAAATTAATTATTTATTTAAATTGCAAATTAATAAGAATTTCATTTCAAAGATTTTAAATTTCTAACAAAATGAAAAATTTGATGTACCTACGTGCGAATTAATTTTTTTAAAACCAATGAAAATAAAATGTGGTTATTTTTTTTTAAAACTGAAATCAATTTTAATCAATTTTTAATGGAAAAAAGAATACAATTTTAAGACAATTATTTATTTTATATTTCATAAAAATTACGTTGGATAAAGATATTTTGGCAGATAATCAATTTGGTTTTCGAGTTAACTACTCTACCACAAATGCGAAATAACAAAGCTAATTTCACATGTTTGTTGACACTTAAATAATGCTAGATGTGTAGCAGCATGTTTAATAGATTTTATATTAGCATTTAATTCAGTTTGGACAAATGGATTAATATAAAAGCTTATAATTGATCTATTAACTACCCAAAGCCATTAATAAAAATAATTCAACAAATGATAGCGGAAAAATCCTTTTATAGTCAACATATAGGCTATATTAGTTCTAACAAAACATTCTATACACAAAACGTATACTTATACATATACTTTTTAATATTTACTTAAGCGCACTATTAGCTCAATTTAACAATAATAATGACCCACAAAAACAAAAAGTATAGCATTTGCAGACGACTTAGTTATTTATGGCGCTGAATAAAAAAGCACCACAAACGCAACAAATATTACAAAATATGTTCGACGAAGTTTTAGCTTATACTAACTCTTGGAAGCGTTGTTAACAGTTAGTTATAAGAAATGTGAAATAATATTATTTAGAACAACGGGAGGAAATTTCATATTAAATTACCGGATAATACTAAACTTACAAACAAAAAAGTAGTAAAATATCTTGGAGTACATATTCGCAACATAATTTAAATTACTCGACACATATTAAAAATAAAATAAATGATGCTCGTAAAGTATACAGCATAACGCAGAAAGTACATTCAATTGTATTTCAAGAGTAAAAGTATTAGCTTATCAAAGTATAATTAGACCGGTGTTAACTTATGCATGCCAAATATGGTATAATATTAGTGGATCAACAATGGAAATATATAGAAAATTTTAAAGAAAATGAATTAGTAAATATAGGAATAAAGGAATGTCTTGGTATAAATATAGGAAACCGGAAACAGATTTTGTTAACTTCATAAGTAATAAAAAACAATATATGATTTATGGCAAATATTTCAAGGATAGATATTTTTATTATTAATCTTATAAGATCTTAGAATATTTTATAAAAGCTCCGAACATTATACAAAATAGTTTAATAGCTCATTCAGTTTATCCGGACTTCCGGACTACCGGTAGTACATTTCAAATACATTTAAAACATAATTTATTCTACCGGAAGCTTTTTCTATCCTAGATAAAGAAAATTTTATAGAGAGTGACAGTAACAACATACGAAGAATCATTATCATGCTTTTAGAAGAAGTACAAAATTAAAACAATAGATTTTGCTCCACATTTGAATCCAATGGAGCTTCTGGAGACTTGGAGATATGAAATTAGAATTAATATAATTAAATATAGTAATATAAGTAATGTTAAAATACAAAACTATAGAAATAAAAATGGTATGTACCTTATAGAATCCTATTAAAACGGATCAGTAATAGTGTTAATATTAAAGCTCTTATATCCTTTTTTTGTTTTCATTATGTTAAATTTATACTGTAAACTAATTAATGGCATATTAAATAAAAACAATTCAAACAAAAAAAAAAAAAATCTATTTCAAACATTTTTTTATTAGTAATTATTGTATAAATCCGCCCTTTGCCCCGCGGATTTTATTAATTTATTTTTATAATTCAATTCAATTTTAATTTAAATAATTTTAACTTATAATGTACATTGTACTTGTACTTTATACAAAAATAGCAGGTACCTGGTGCTGAATAACTGAAATCTAAAGATTTTGAGAGATATATGTATAACTTAATTTACAATAATCGTATTATTATCTGTTTAGGGTGACAAAATTGTCTGAATCCAAATACATAATTGACACAATATTGAGTTGTAGCCGTACTTTTGCATCTAAATAGGGGATAATTTTGTGTATTATATTGCCAGAAAGTGAATTGAGGCAGTAATAATAAATATAGAATATTATAAAAACGATTTCAGTGTAATATATAGTGAAACAATTAAAATAACGGCATTAAATTCTTAATCAATTAAATCAAATGAGGAGTTAAAGCATTAATCCATTAACACAATATTATTAAATTTATTTTGGCTCAAAGACTAACATGGATAGCTCATGCGATGAGAGTGAATTATCAAAGGGTGCCATAAAGAATATTATACCGTACAATATCACAGCAAGAGGTAACCTAAAATAATGGCTGGACAAAATCAAGGACAATTGTCAAAAAACTGGAGCTGATGGATAACAATTACACAATATAGGGCAGAATGAAGGAAACTGTACCCGAAAAAACTTGTAGCCGAGGAAAGATGACCCGGTATCCAGATCAGTTGTATCTTGTTTCGGAGCCCTATGAAGCTTAGGGCTTCTGAACATTCTAGATTTGATGAGGTTACTTTCAAGAACTTTTAAGGCAGCCTGACTGTCACTAAAGATTCTAATGACTTTGTTAGACCATCTCTGCTCTTTTATTATATTCATTGCTGCGTTTATGGCAAAGACTTCAGCCTGGAAGACTGTGCAGTATTTGCGAAGAGGAAACTTGAGTTCAAGTTGTTCTTTTTCAAAGAACTCTCAGGGACCAGTCAGTGAAAATGTCCGAGGTGTTCGAGGACCTAGTTTGCTCTTCTTAACCGCGCTAGGTCTCTCTTGTCCAGATTTCTACTTCGTATATCTTCCTTAGGGATACGTATATAGTGATATCATCTGTTGGCATGAAGAACTCTTTCTGCTCGTTTGTTACTTGGTTTGTTATTAATTGTAATCCTGTAACATAAACTTAACAGTGAATTTTTATTCAATTTCTTTTTAATTATAATATTCACCAGGGTTTTTTTTTTCAATATAAGAAACTTGATTTTGGTAGATTGTTTAGGTCTATCAGTTGCACCCCTTGGCATTAATACTGCTTTTTAATGAATAAATAAGCCAGCAATTTGTTAAATAAATACTCGAAATATTGTATATATAATTGTAGTATAAAATTGCAGTACCGTACTTAATTAAGCACGAAAAGGTAATTCAACCTAAGTTACTGTCAAGAGTGTAAAAAAAAAAAAATACTTGAAGTAACTTTAAAAAAATTATTATCCAGTATAGTAATTTTTCTTAGAAGCTTATCTGCTTGAACATTTCAGCTGTTGATAATAACTTGTTGGTCCATTAATTTACATAATATGTAGTTGGTGTTAACCCTGTCTAACTTAAACGTATTTTTTTGATTCATTATAACAGGGTGTATAGCGTAACAATATTGTAACCGTTAATTGACTATTCAATTAATTTACATTATATTTTGCCTGAATGCCTGAAATGTCTGAAATACATGTGCAGAACTATGCATGAATCGCAGCAAAAATAAATTAGAATGTATGATTTTATATGGAACCAATTGCATGTAATTCTGCACGCAGTGCCTTTTGATGCAAGATATCTCTATTTCTAATTTTTGTTGCGCAGCGGCAGAGCTACCAACATGAAAGATTGTAAAAATTGTCATTTTACTCATACTAATAAAAAAATAATGACAAACGTCATAAAAGTTATATAATATTTACATATTTATTATTGTTTTTTGTGGTAAATAGATTATAACCAATTTTGTAAAAATTTATTTTAAATTAGTTAATGGAAGAAAAACCAATGTAAGATTGTATGGTAAGAGTTGCCAAATTAATAGGCCTTCAGGCTGTTCTTAGAAACAAGGCCTGATATCATTCAATGTTTAATATCAGAAGGCCTGGTCAATTATAATATGTTTACAATAAATAAAAGACTTATTGTTCATAATCTGGTCATCTTTAATGACCCAAATTAACTGTGTTTATTTATCAAATTTTCACTCTATTTATACAAATATTTTACATTCAGTCTTATGGATTCCATTTAAACTCTATACAAAAAAAAAACGTTTGAATTCAATTTTACATTACTTCTTATAGAATGCATTTAAATTATATATAAAAAATATGTAAAATCAATTTACAAAAATGCATTCATAATATACAAAAATTTTTAAAACTACGTCACATAAATTATTGTTATTTATTAGAGTTAGTGACATTCATATAACAAACCTATAAAACAAATAATTTACTTAAAAACAAATCATAATTTTGCAACAACAAATTTTACTGGCACGAGGTATAGTAATTTGATGCTCAGTATTAAACAATAAAAAAATTTAGTCTTTCTTTTCAATAACAAGTTTTTTTTAATGCTAAAAAATGTGTTATGTTTAATAATAGAATGTAATAGAATGTTGCAATGTTATATACATAATATGTTTGTTTTGCATTGCGGTAGATTTTGTTATAAGTGGACTACATAGTATACCCTCTAGCTCATATCATCCCTAGCTTATGTCCTTTTTTTTAATATTTTAATTACGAATTATAAATTCAAATTTTAATTTCAATAATTAACATTACAAACAGTTGTTAATATTTTTAAAATACTCTCAAACACGTACCTACACAACAATGACCCGGTAATTTACGTACCTACACAACACAATTTCAAAATATCCATTTTTCTTTTTTTTAATTTCTAAATCAAAATCAAAATTAAAATTCGTAAATCACTTAACTTTTAAATATGAATTATTGTGGCGCTCACAGATTTTTTAAAAGTCTCTATATGCCGTAGTAAGCTTAACCCAATTTAATGTCAGATTTAGTATTAATACATGTCAAAATACAAATACCCACCCGTTGTGATCGTTGTGATACTATACAGAGGGATAACTTAATTTAAAAGTAGTGATTTCAGTTCCAAAACGATATCGTATAGATTTTTTTTTTTTTTTTTTGTAAATATTTTTGCAAATCAAAGAAAAAAAATGAATACTTAAAATCACGCAATCGTAGAATCATTTCGTTTCGATATATTTAAATATAAAAACGGTGATGACTCCTGCTGATTTAAATTGAGTTTTAAGGTGTGTAATAAAATTTAAGAAAAAAAATGTCATTTGTTTTTTTGTTGTTGTTGTTGTTGTTGTTTTTTGGTTTAATTTTGTTATTAAGAGAGAGAAGATATAGTTTACGGCACGGTGTCATTCAGATTCAATGACTTAATATAAATTTTGGTCAATGAAAAGTATACAAAAAAAAAAAACAAAAAAAAAAAAATAAAAAACAAAAATCGTGATTTCAAAGAATTAAAAAGAGGTTGATTTGAAATTAAAAAATTAGAACGTCATGTTAAATTCCTTTAAACCGGTATTTATTTTCATTTTTATTTTAATTTTATTTGCAATAAAAATGATATTATTTAGATTAGTATAATTGATTAAAAGCACTAGTTACAAGACCTATTATCAATTTCCTGTTTATGGTGTAGTTTTAGTTGGTGGAGTTAATGTTGTCGTTGTATTGTTTTTGTTGTTAAAATTTTTATTTCATTTAGTGTGTTTCTTATCTTTATCTTTGTCTAATCTATCAAACTCATCATCATCATCATTTCCAATCCGTGGGGCCGGATCTATCAAACTATAAACTTTAAATTAAATAATTTAATTGTTGCCATCAGGTTTCCGTTCACTAAAAATTATTTTAATATTTTTGATTGCAAATATCGAAGTTATCGGCCTATCAAGTAACGGAATTCAACATAATTATAGTAGGCGTATCAAATTTCACTACGACTTAATGATAAAATATAATGATGAAATCGTGGAACAGTAAGAAATTATTTTTCCCACAAAAAATGCTGACCTAGCGTCTACTAATTGGAATTTGCCAAAATATCTTTATAGAAAGAAATTTTAGTATTTATACCAACGGAATAAACGGAATAGAATGGAATCTCTTCGGCAACTTAGAAGACTTAGATTACGCAGATGATGTATGCCTCATATCAAGGAATCAAAGGGACCTACAGAACAAAGTCAACAGATTACAGGAAGAAGCAAAGAAATCGGGACTGGAATTAAAAATCGACAAAACCAAGGCAATGAGGACAAACAACAGTGATAGTGAGCCAATAACAGTGAGTAGACAACAGATAGAACATAACATCATAACATCATAACATCATAACATCAAGAGGAGGTACAACAGAAGATGTCAACAGCCGTATAAATAAGGCAAGAAGAACATTTAGCAGCCTAATGAAGATATGGCGGAGCAATCAAATATCGAGAACAACAAAGCTAACAATATTCAGAGCATGTGCTAAGTCAACATTAATATATGGCAGTGAAACATGGCTCACTTCTGTCAGAATCAAACAGAAACTACAAGTATTCATCAACAAGTGCTTGAGAATTATATACAGAATATTCTGGCCGGCAAGAATTAGCAACGAGGATTTATGGATGATAACTGGAGAAGAACCTATCAACAGACAGATAAATAGGAAAAAATGGAATGGAAATGGATAGGTCATACACTAAGGAAATTAGAAAGTGATATAGCAAGAAGAGCTCTAGAGTGGAATCCACAAGGACAAAGGAGACCTGGCAGACCATACAACACATGGAGACGCACAATCGATCAAGAATTAACAATCAACAATTATACCTGGGACGATATAAAGGAAGTAGTACTCAACAGAGAGGAATGGAGGTTCACTATCGAAGCCCTATGCTACCACGCGGAGCAATAGGAGAAAAAAAAAACAATATCAAAATTAAAGTCAGCCTTAATAAACAACCAATAGTGTAATTACATAAAAAATAGCAGTAAATTTTGTTCTTTTTCACACATTAAATTTGTATTGATTAGATTTGTATAAATAAATTGTAATAAAGTTTTTTTTTATACTAAATTAGAATACAATTTAATAACTTCGATATTTCGGAAACAACAAGTGGGAATTTTTGTTGTTTTAACACTTAGGTATAAGTATTTTTACAAAACCGTTATAAAAATTTTTTTTTTTAAATATATGTATAGTAAATGTTGTAATTTTTTGTATTATTTTTTTGGCTTTTATTATAACTAAAAAAATTGCATAACAAAAAAAAAATGCTTTAGTTCAATAATAATTATGCAATTTTAAAAAATTGATATTAAAAATAAAAGAAAAAAATTGATTAAAAAAATAATGCAAAATTCCCATATCAGCGTCATAGTATTATATGGCATATTAATCTAGATACTTAAATAATGAATTACTAAATATTAAAATATGGTTGGCTTCTAACAGTTGTGCAATAACCAACGGTGTTCAAAGTATTATGTATTTCCTTAATTCAAATGTACAGACAACATTGTATTATATTAAAATATTTAAATTATTATATTAATAAATAAAAACCGCAAATTTTTTATACTTTTTAAAGTGTAAATAATATATTATTATATATATACATTACAATAATTTATACAAAAATTACATAGGTATAACACCAAAATAAAAACAAAAAAAAAAAAAAAATACAATTAAAACAACAACGATATATAAGTGGAATAAATTAAATATTTAATTTTAATCAAATATAATATAATACAATAATTAACAGTTTTCATGTATTGCAATTACATAAACAAAAAAAAGTTATACCTAGCTATATGTAATCATTTATTTTTTTTTGTTTTTGCTTTTTTGATATAGTTTTTGTTAATGAAAATGGGAATAAAATATAACAATATAATTAAAAATTACAATAACACAAAATATATATAATTAAATATTTAACGAACAAATAAACAAACAAACACAAAATTTCAAATAAAAAAAAAAAAAAATAATGAATTAAAATTGCATTTAAATTTGTCTAATTAGTAATATTGAGATTTACTAAGAAAAAAATAATTAAATTAAAAATATAGATTTATAATATATTTTTAATTTAATTAATAATATTTAATAACTATACTATAGTAATAAATTAATAATAACAATAATTGAATAAAGAAACATTATTATTATTAATATTAAATTAAAATTAAATATATAAAAATATAAGTTTAGTTTACTTTTAGTTTGGTTTTCAAATTTAATCTATTTATTATACCATGTTACATATTAGCTAAGTACATTATCATAAAATAAATTAAAAAATTTGCAAAACAGTAATGGTAAAAGTAGATAAATGTAAGATCATTCTGATATACCTGAGAATATGTGACGAATGAAATAACAAAAGTAGAAATAGTTAAATTATATAATTATTTAATATTAGGTTAATATTACAGAGCTAAAAGTAATACAGTTACAAGAATACAAAAATAAAAATAAAAAATTCAATATTAAAGTAATAAAGTAAAGCAAAACGTAGCGCAAAAAATTTAAAAATAATAAAATAAAATACAAACTTCTATAGCTATTAAATATCAATATATACATTTGAAATAATTAAATTTAATTTAACAACAAGGAAAGGAAATAAAATAGGAAAAAAGGGAGAAAAAGGGATTAAAATTCGAGATAAACGATTACAACAAAATAACAGCAAAATTTAAAAGATATAATAGAATTAGGATAAGTTAACAACATTTCAATTTCAGAGTGATCAAGACTCACTAAGTGAGATCTAAGATTTTTGATAAAAGTAATAGAAGTTCTATCCGATCCTAAAAAGAAAGGTAACGTATTGAAAATTTTGGGAGCTAAAAGTCATAAAAGGTCATAAAAACTAATAATATTATATTATATATGTATGTATATATTAAAGATATACAATATTTAATTTAGTAATAATTTTGTGAAGCTACAATTTAAAATAACATACTATAGGTACATATACAGAAATTCTTCCGTATAAAATATGTATTATCATAATTAATATATCGTGGGTGTTGTTGTTGGAAGAACAACTCAAGTCCAATTTTTGGTCAAATGGAGTTATTAACACAGAAAAATTAAAAGAATTGTGTTCTTCAATCTGCAAAAATATTCCAAGTTCTACTTTTATAAATTACGCACATATTCTATTATTTCAATACAACCTAAGTCCAAAACGCATTATTATATTCAGAAGCACAAATTCAAGGGTATGTGAATATTTTTGAATAGCTTTTAAAAAAGCTCAAGTCCAAAACTAATAGATTTATAATACACCATTTTCAATCATTTACTGTATTTTATAGTTTTACAAAATACCATTTTTTAACTTATCAATGAACAAAGGCACGTAACACTGCTAGATTTTATTTTTTATTAAAAGATAAATCCAAAAATACGTTTTTATTTTTAATATTTCACATTTGGAAAAAATTTATAATCACATAAATTTATTTTATAAAAATAGCATTTTACATTGAAATTTTGGTCGATTTTTATAAGTCACAGATGTACTATTGACATCTTCTAATAAGTTATAAAATCAATCAAAATGAAAATAGGAGTTGTATAGGTAGTCTAACACTAAAAATACCTACTGATGTACTGTTCTAATAGTGTTATAATGAACGAAACAATTTCCTAATCATATTTTGTTTGTTAATTCAAATTATAATAATAATATTTATAGATACAATGGTGACATAAAACGTCTATGTATCAATATTAATTAATAAATCGAACTTGTTCTTTTTATTAAAAGTAAAATGACATGGAAATTTTAATATTTCCCATTTAAAAAATTTATATTCACATAAATTTATTTTATCAAAAATTTGATTAGGGCGTTATCGAGGTCGTTTCCATCCCTTCCAGTTTGCGCCTCCGTCCATATGCCACAATATGTAATTTTTTTCTTTACCAGGTATAATTGACGTCGTAGTTAAGTTATATATATTTAATTTAAGTTTGTAAAAAAATATGGAGGAATTAGCTTTTGTTACAATAATTATACATTTTGTAAACCGATGATACTGCAAATGATACAGTGATTTGGATTCGTATTTGTACGATCCAAATCTCTTTCGGCTTTTGCCATATTTTTTTCTGTCTTGTGTAAATAGAATGAATCTCATCAGCCGTAGGATTGGAATTTTTTTTGTACAAAACACATTTATTACATAAATCTTTTTTTGATACACAAAACTACAAATTAAACTCTTCATTAAAAATTTGACATGATGAAATTTGATATTTTTAACGACATAGATGTTACCTTCAGATAATAATTGTATATTTTGGCCAGATAAATCTGCTTCTTTCACTTGTAGCACGGCAGTAGTAAGAATCCATTCCAGCAAAAAATTTTATGTGCATCTGAATTTCATCCAACTTTTCTTCAGGGGTAATTTCATATATTTTCCCTTTTTACGAGCGATAGGTGTTTTAGAATTAGGTAGACATAAATTGCTAAAACTATAATATACTGTTTTTTGGTTTATGCTTAGAGTACTTACAAGGAACTTTCGCCATATCCAACGAATTTCTTCTTTCAAGGTCAAATAAAAGTGATATTTGTGTTCACTTTCTCCACGTAAAGTACTTTTCAATGTTTGTTTCGTAGGTATAGAAAATTTAATGGTAATCATGGTAATCTCAAATACCTATGGAGCGAATATGTATTCAATATAATTCTAATTATGTATGCCTCATAGGGCATAGAAATACATGTGGAGCAAATGAGAATTAACAATATAAACACTGATCTTTTCAAATAAAAGTTGCTCATGGGGCAAAGGAGCACTACATTAAAAAAATGGGCTTTATGGAGCAAAGTGCATACAGTGTGCACTCGAAAACTAAAACAGATAGAATAATTTTGATAACAGCATTAGAAAGAGAATTTTTCAAAACCTATAGAACAACTCATAAGTTACAAAGTCAAAAATTGGCGTATGGAGCAAAAAAGAACGGCGGCGAAATATATATGTATAATATATTTTTAATTCAACTAATAGATAATATTTAATAATTATAATAGTAATAAATTATTAATAATAGCAATAATTGAATAAAAAAACATTATTTTATTAATATTAAATTAAAGTTAAATTTAATATATAATTAATAATATATAAAAATATAATTATATTAACTAATAAGATTATATTATATAAATACAATACATATATACGTATATATATACTATATGTATACAATATTTAATTTAGTAATAATTTAGTGAAGCTACAATTTAAAATAACATATTATAGGTACATATACAGAAATTCTTCCCTAAAATATGTATTACCATAATGTATAATATATAATATATAATATATAATATATAATATATAATATATAATATATAATATATAATATATAATATATAATATATAATATATAATATATAATATATAATATATAATATATAATATATAATATATAATATATAATATATAATATATAATATATAATATATAATATATAATATATAATATATAATATATAATATATAATATATAATATATAATATATAATATATAATATATAATATATAATATATAATATATAATATATAATATATAATATATAATATATAATATATAATATATAATATATAATATATAATATATAATATATAATATATAATATATAATATATAATATATAATATATAATATATAATATATATATATAGTACACAAGATGAACGACGTGGTGGGTAAAAAGCAAGAATAATTGAATAGTAAATTATACCACAGAAATATTGAAATTTTAATATTTAAAAAAATTTTATTATTAACAAAAATATAACAATAAAACACGGTTCTAGTCATTCGACAAATTTTAGTAATATTTCTGACTATAACCGTTTTATGACTATAGGCGTAGTCAAAAAAAAATTGCATCTTTATAAACAAAATCAAATTCAATAAAATATCTTTCGTATAACAATTTTAAACTTTATTTTATTCATAAATAGCAATTCTGCTATGTAATCACAAAATATATATATTTGTAATAAAGAACAGAAAAAGACTATATATGTCCCTATAAATCAGTTTTTTAATAAAATAATTCACTTTTGCCTTATTTATTTGTTTTATTGAAAAAAATTGGCGTTATATTTTAATGTGACTATAAACGACATCGATTGTATGAACTTATGAAGTTTATTACTTTATTTCAAACAAATTGTTGACTATTGCTATAACAGAATTGTGACTACAAACGTTTGTGACTATCAACGAATTAAAATACATCGATCTACTACGTTGAGAGTAATTAGTATTAATTTCGTCATAAAGTATTAGGTATTGTACTTTGATTTCATTATAAAGTATAAATATTCAAGAATCAAGCGATTCAGAAAACAACAACAAATATACCAAAACAAAAATTTTTTTTATATAAAATTGTTTTTGAAAGAACTACTTCTGTGCAATTGCATAGGGGATTCACTAGTATAATATATAATAATATAATATTTAATATGTATATAATTTTATTAATTTAATTTTATAAAATTAATTTTGATATTAAAATATTTTCTTGTGTTGGCATTATTGGAAAAGATAATTCTATTAGAAAAAGTGGACCCTCATAATTGCTTAACCATTTTGTAATTGACTTTTTAAATGAGAAAAAAATCAAAAACCAATAAACTCCCATAATTAATCCAAGTTTTTAATTACCAATATTATGGACATTGTGGTAGGTAATTATAAATCAGTTCAAAAACTGTTACTACAAACACAGAAATTAAATTGACTTCTAAACAGACTCCAAAACCGAAATTGTATAATCTGCATTAATTAAAAAAACATTAATTTGTGCAATTTAATGCATTTTAATTATTAGTTCTGAGTAGTTAAGTACAATTATTTTTATTTGTACATAGATAGACTTTTTATTTTGCATTGTAAAGTATGAATAAGTAAGAATAAATAATTAAAATTTAGCGTAATTAAAAAACTAAAAAAAAATATTTTAGTTCAATAATTGTGAAATTATCAAAAAATGTATATAAAAAATAATAAATGAAATTGAAAATAAATTATTTCGTAATTCTGTATAGAAATAATTTTATTTATTTCGCAAAATATACTTTTTTAATTCCCCCTCTTTTTATTCCAGTGATTACATGAATTTACATTTTAGATATGACTCATAATCAACACCACTTACATATATATGTTATATATACAGTCACACAGCAAAGTGTGTACATATTTAACTTAAAAATATATAAAATAAGGATTAGTAAAAAATTATAACTTATTTTATGTATTTTGAACTCATGTAATTCATATATGGGCCTGTAGACTATAATAATTGTGAAGTCACATAAATAATGACATTGATTATGTCAAATGCATTACGCGATTAAAATCTAAAAATTTTTATGAAATTGTTTTTTTTTTTTTGGTATTTTTTTATTCCCCAAAGAATATTGTTTTTAGACCATGACTGTGTGTTGTTATTTGTTTTTGATGTAATGAAGGATAAGAATTTTTGTATATATAGTTTTGTAATATTATTAAAAATAAATCCTTTGATAAATTGAAATCGATGTTAATGAAGGCAAATTTAATTTTCATTTAAATGTTTAATGTTTTTCTTCTATTTATAAGCAATTTTCATCTTTCAGATTTGAAACATTTCAAAATAAAGTATTGTGTAATACATATATAGTTAACGCGCCCCTTGGTATGTTTGAAATACTGATATTAATATTAATATCGAAAGATACTTTATATAATGGACGAGAAATTGAGCTGGCCAGTATATTGATACTTGTCTGTTTTCATATTGAAGCTTGACGCTTAGTTGATAAACAAAAATTTTGTTAGACGATATAAAATCATTCGAACTGTGTTAGGTTAAAATCCTTATTTCCTCCAAATAAAAAACCTTTTATAGGTCTTTGTAAGCTTTATAGGTTTATTTATTATATATATTATATAAAATTATAATAATACATTTATAGCCTTTAATTGAAGATTTATTTTAGTTTTAACTCTTTCACACCGGCTTTCTAAAATGAATAATATTTTGAGATCAGAGATGTTGGGCAGAGTAATGTTAGGCTTGTATAGGTTCCGATTTACGAACTGTCCAATAAATAGGCCAACCGGAAGATACGAGTACATAATTTTAAAACAAAAAGTTTAAACAAATAAAAAGATTATTTTTCAAAAATCATTCACCACCATTTTTTACCTCTTACCATCAATTGTGTACTTATTAATATTTTGATCAATGTTATATCACCACCACCCGTATGAGGAGCGATAAAATTTGCAAAAAGTATGGACTGTTGTATCGGTACTTTTTAACCTTTTCTCTATTCCAACGTTTTACTGAATTCATATGGGGTTAATAAAGTAAAATTTAGTTAGCAATGCATAAACACTTCACCCATTTAACAAACTATTTACCAATTGTTACACATTGATCAGAAATATCTTTATCTTGAGTTAATAATAAAAAAAAAAAATCGAATTATCATTAGTATCTTCAATTTCAATATTTTCATCCCTAATTTCCACTTCTATTTCACTATTGGTAAATCGTTTTCAAAGAAGTTTTGACTATCAAATTCTTCACAATCCGTCAATTGATTCAATTCTGGTGAGAAAATGTTTATGTTTATGTCAATATAATCTTTAAAATCAATTTGGAAGGTACAATAAGGATTCAATATAGCTTTCTCAAGACTCTGAAAATCATTTGCCATGATTTACGCTTTTACTTGTCTCATAGTTACGCTTTGACATATTTCAAAATAAAACTGCAACTGTAAAATAAAAATTTGTACCTACTTGTGCCGATGAACACTATTTTTAAATAAAGAAATAAATAATATTTTAAATTAAAATATAGTATTTAATACTTACTAGCTGAAGCTGCTTTAATGATATTTAAATAAATAAATTTTGGTCACAGTTTAATATGGACTGATATAAGATCTGTGTACAAAACAAAACAAAAAACAAATCGAATAACATGCTCACCGAAGATACAGCAACATCAACAGGTATTAGACAAGTCTCAGTCTGACTTTGTTTACCTTAATAATTGATAAAATATTCAGAAACATAGTTAACACGTCTTGGAGATATTGAATTGGCGATAAAAACATTAATGTCATATGTTAGGCTACTCCCTTGGTATCACAGTACATTAGATATCCATTTAAAATCCAAAAGTACGACAATAACAGACAAAATTACTATTAGAGCTAACAAATTTATTGCCAACTGCTCCAGCTCCGAAAACATTTTAATTAAATAAACCTATAAAGTAATAAGCCTATATTGTAGAGTTTAGAAATTATAGCAATTTATTTAAAAAAATAGTTGACATTACAGTGTTGCTGATGATTTTTTACTGCATCATATTTCTATTTATAATATCAACTGATAGGTCAAGCTTGTATCAACGATTTAATCTTATTTTAGATACAAAAACAAAAAATAATATCACAAAAATAATTAATAAAAATTAAAATTATCAAAATTATTAAACCCAATTTCTAAATAGTTAAAGAGTTCAATAAAATACTTCAAATGGCATACTTACATAATTTATTTTTATAACAATTTCCAATTTGTTAATTTGAATATCTTTAAATAAAAAATACATTATGTATTATTTTACCCTCCCTTCACCCTCCTCCTCTTTTAACAATTCTTATAATATTATTTAAACCACAGAAAAATTAACAAAATACCAAAATTACAAACAAAAAAAAATAAAAAAATGAAAATACTGCTGCCCCTATAAAAGGGTCACAAATTTATGTAAATCACGTTTATCATGAATTAACTTAAGAGGACAACAACAACAACAAAATTATCATGACTGTAACATTTGCAAATAATTTCGGTAATATAAAAAAAAAACAACATAAATACAAAAATTTAACCAGATCTGAGGACAGATGTAACAAATTTTCAGATACATACTAATATACCTATCTTAGTATACTTATAGATACAGGCTTATTTATTTAAAATAACAGTAGACTATTGTAATTCTCGTAAAACATCCACTATTATGAATTGAATTAAAACTACTGACTTGTAGAGTTGTTTTAAGAACAAGAAAAACAACAAATTCTTGGGCCACCAACAATGTGGATTTTTTTTTTTTTTTTTGTGGTCGTATTAACCCAAGTTTGGAATTATGTCACGAATTAATTTTTGTAGTCTTTATAGCTTAAAAAATTCAAAATTTATTATTATGCTAAATCGTGAGAGAAAACAATAAGTTTTTGACAGGTGGCGCCGCGTTTCGGTAATGTTTTGGTTTTCATTTTTTGTTTTTTTTATTTCAATTCATATTTTTATTGGATGATAAAAAAAAAAAATAAAAAAACAATGAAATTTGAATGAAATTGAAAAAAACAATTCAAAAAAGCATAAAATAAAAATAAAAAACCAAAACAATTTTTTTTGGAAAGAATTTGGGCGTCAGGATCAAATTTTTGCAATACTTGTTGAATTGAATGAAACGAAATAATAATAATTATTGTATTGCCAGAGACATGATGATACAAATTATATTCTTCTATATGGAGTATTTAAATTATGGTTACTAGCGTTTGTTAACATTATTAAATACTTTTTGTTTGCATATTCAATTTATAGTTGCCAGGTTTAGGCTATACACATACAATTCACATCACAACTATATTTCAGAAATATAATCTAAACTATTTTGAATACCACTATAGTCAAATCTTATGATGATTTCAAATAAACAGACAAAAATAAAACAAACAAAATCGAAACGGAAATAAGGAAGTAAAAATTAACTTCTAGCTATGCTGACACCTGATGCATAACTCAAGTGGGAAGCTCATGTGAAAATGAAAAAAGTGCAATTATATCTAAAATATTTTTTTTTTTGCGTGGATTGGGGCGAATCTTGATAGACACAATGAGCCCCATAGCTTACAATGTGTGTCAGATATTTACTGGTATTTAAACCACACCCCCTCCATCAAAACTAGTCCGTTGGACTAACCATTAATTTATTTCTAATGTTATTACTTCTTAACGAAAAAGTTTGCGAAATCTAGTGGCTAAGATTAAATCTAGTGGTTTAGTTCTTTGAAGCCTTTTGATATATCATTTAGATTATCTAGCAGTTGGCTTCAATGTTAACATAACCCTCCAGATGAACCAAATGCTTTGCTGCATATCTTTTTATTTCATTTGCTATGCAAGGAATTTTTAGATCTCTGTGCAAGTGACTGTAGCGAACATACCAAGTAGGCATTTACTATATTGCGCAAAACTTGATTTTGGAATTTTTGTATCCAAAGTATATGTGTTTGGTTGGCACATCCCCATATTTGTATGCTGTACAACCATATCGGTTTGATTATCTTATTATACATTTTTTTATGTATAGGCAATTTTGAATTTCGACATAGAAGCCAGTACATTTAATTCTCTATATTTATTATCAAGTTCAAATTTCTTCTTTCTAACATTCTCTTTCCTTCTAAGTTTGACATCTAATGTCATTTTCCTAGGTATTTAGCGTTATTTTCTTGAGGTATATTCACCCTATTCAGATTTAATGATGGTTGATTTTCTAATTTTTTATTTTTAAAATTTACATGTACCGAGATTAGCTCATTGAATTTAATTTTCCACTTCTTTGGCCAGAGGTATAGCTTTTCGCTTGCTCTTTGCAATTTATTTGTAGCCTCGTCAATATTTGATCCTACTGCCATCAACGCATTACAATTATATTTTCCATTTGTGGTAAAGCATTGGTGTATAGAGCAAATACAGTATGGTGCCATAGCCGGCTTGATAGGGTGTGCGAAGGTGCGATCACACCTGGCCCCGTACTTTGGAAAGTTTTTATAATATTATTATTAAATAGAACAAAAAAGTACACAATATATTAAAACTTTCTTAAAATTCAAACCATTTCTAGGTTTTTTTTTCGAAAAAAGCACTTTAAAAAAAATCACAAACATTAAATTTTTTAAATGTCTTTTTAAACCTAAAAAAAATGTGTACATGTTAAAATGGGCTTATAAGAGACAACAAAAGATGTTTTAAATACCACAGGTCTAAAGCTATCTGACTGCCGAGGTAAAGGATACGGCAACGGGGCCAATATGAAAGGAGTGTATAAAGGAGTGTAGGCATATAAGTCTAAAAGATTTTTACATTCAATGTGGGTGCCATGCCAATGTGAATTTACTCTTAGGAGATATCGCAAAATGTTCAGGCATATAGCAGTTAATTTTTTTGGCACCTTACAAATGATCTACAATATATTTGCGGCATTGACATCGCGTTGGGACATATTGAAAAAACACGTTAAACGTTTTTCCCCAGAAACACGTTGGGAATGTCGTGTACAAAGTGTAAAAGCAGTATTGCATCAAATTTCATATTTCTAAACTGCTTTACTTGAGATTTCAAATGCAGTGATAATACAATTAAAAGTGAAATAATTTCCATTGAACAGAAACTTACCCTAAATTTGAATTTATTGTTTGCCTCACCATTTGGTATGCTTTATTATCAAAAGTCAATTTCGTCAGCAAAATACTACAGAATTCCACAATACAGGTAGCAGTTTCTCATCTAAGAGAGCTTTTGGTATATTTTGAAAAATTTCGAAAATCCGGTTTTGAGCTATATTTAAAGAAAGCTAAAGAGAGTGCAAATGAGTTGAAAATATCTTTAGAATTTTAAATAATACGTCGAAGATGAAAAATAAAATTATTTGAGTATGAAGGGGTGGATGATGAACCAATTGATGATCCTAAGGAAAGTTCTAGAATAAACTATTTTTTAAAAATTGTTGATACTGTACGTATTTGCTTTCAAAAAAGATTCGAGAGCTATAATAAACCAATAACAATATTTTTGGGCTTTTATACCATTTAAATAAATTAAAATTGAAAGATGATAGTTACATTTTAAATTGTTGTAAGGACTAGCAATAGAAGGAGATATAAATGGTATGGATTTATATGAAGAAATTAAGATTTTTATGAATATCGTGCCTGAAAATAAAACTGCTTTAGAATTATTAAAATATATTATTAAAAACAACTTGTCGGAAATTTATCCGAATTTGATTACAAGTCTACAAATATTGTTGACTACGCCTGTTGCCGTAATTTATGCAGAGCGGTCATTTTCAAAGCATTTTCAATAATTAATCAGGAATTATCAATTTTTTCAATCGAAAATGAAATTGGAAGAGAAATAAATTACAATGATATAATTGAAGAATTCAGTACAAAAAGAGTTCGAAAAATAAAATAGAATATTATTTACACATATTCTGATAATTACTATTGTTTTAAATAAACATTTTTTTTAACATGATCATTTTGTTTATATTTTTCTTATGAATTTTACTTCTATTCATAAATTTTTTCTCCAAACTACAACAAAATTTACTTAATTGTGTGCATTTCAAATAGATCAGGCATCATAGTTAGTTTCTCCTAAAGTACATACAATTTATATTATTTGTGTTTTTATTTCATTGAAAACATTATCAATAAAATAATGATACTAATGATTTCCACTTTTCAAAATTATGATTGCATTGCAGTTTTCAGAATACTGATATTATCCACATAAAATTGAAATCAGAAAATTGTTATATATGTATATTTTTGTTTAAGTTATGCAAGTTGGTAACTTATTGAAATATATGTCATATATATGCAACGATGTCATTTCAATAATATTTTATGTTAGTAAATTATTGTAGCAAGAGATTGGAATCCTTAGGTTGAAAAAAAAGTATTGCCTGGATTTATCAGCCTTCCGCGTTAATATTATCAATAAATTGATATACGTCGGAAAAGCAGCCAAATAGGTAGACCTCAGCAAAATCTTGTTATTTGTCCACGAGGAAATGCAATTGAAAAAAGATTATCTACTAACATTGCTCTAGACTTGTACGACCATATGCATCATATGGATGATAAAAAGAAGCGACTAGATGTAAAAGGTCAACGTGTAAGGGTAGGATACACATGATGTGTGACAAATGTAATATACATTTATGTATAACAAAAAACAACGATTGTTTTACAAAATATCATCACAATTTGCAGGTTTATTTCAATTTATATTTTTACAATTTTATGTTTTATGCTTTATAATTATTATATTTATAATATTTTATTTTTTATAGTAAAAGAAATTAAAAAAGAATATAATTAGAAATTAGCTGAAAAAAATCAAGAGCGAATTTTTTCAAGTAATGTTAAAAGCAAAATTAAAAGTGAAATACAGCCTTTGAAGAAAAATGTACATTATAATATTCACTTTGTATTACCGTTAATAAAAACAAAATTCAAAAAAAAAAATATATTTTTGTTTTATTTAAAGCTTAAATAACACAAAAAACAGCCAAAAAATTTGTTTTATGTCACATGTACCGATTTCGTACGAAAGGGTTAATAAGTTAAATAGGATTACACTGGAAAACGGCAAGTCTGATATGAAAGTTGTGTATGAAAAAGTTGTAGGGGATGATGTATGATGTAGCGCATCAACACAATAAAAAAAAAAAAAAATTAGCCAATTTTTTCGAGATAATCAACGTTTTTTACAAAATTTTCAGTTTTTAAAAGCAAAATTTTAAGTTTATGCAGTTATTATTCAAAAACGGTAAGTCTGATACTCATTCAACACATACCGTTAATTAGGTGTATTAATTCTAAAAAAAAGCTATGAAGAAGATGATGCTCTAGTTTCAATTTCTTCTTTAGACATAATTTTTCTAATCCGATTTTCTTTAACCCTCTGTAGCCCAGGTAAATTTAAAGATAGACCCCTCTTCTAGAACAATTTTTTTCCTAAAATACTCCAAGGAATCGTCCTTTAAAAACTTTTTGCTCTAAACCGGACCACCCTATATAGAAGTAGATTCAACTAAATTAGTTACTGTGGACTTATGTTTAACAAAACCGTGTTGGTTTGGAATTAAAAAACAAGTGCAATGGTGATAAAGCTGATCATAAAACGATTAGTTCAAAAAGTTTGGGAATACAGGATAATTTAGCAATAGATCGAAAGTTGCTAACATCATTTATCTTGTGAACTGGTCTAATGAAGGCTTTTTTCTATAAAGAAGGAAAAATTTTATTAGAGATCGATAGATTAAAGATTTTGGACAGTGTTAAGGATAAAGAAATTCATAATATATTACCTTATAATAATAATTATACTTTATAATATACTATTTACCTACTATACACACTCTGTAAGAGCTTAAAAGCTCACTTGAGAGGAACTAACAAAATAAATAAATAAATAAATAAAGATTTTGAACATTCTTTTAGGATAATGTCAGGGACAACATCAGGGCCAGGGGATGTGTTATCACTATAAGTTTTCTTAAGTATTTAGAAACTGAAGCTTCACTAATGTTTAAGGAGGAAAATGAAGTTTTCGGAAAATCATTCATGTGACTGAACTCTAGAGCGTTAATATTGAAAAGAGAAGGAGAATATGAATTATTAAAAAATTCGAGAAAGTATTGTGAAATAACTTTTGAGTCATTACTCTGTGAGTTATTGAATTTCTTGAAACTTGGGAATTGGTCACATTTTCTTTTTGTGTTGACAAATTTGCAAAAGATTTTAGGTTTGGTTAAAATAATGGTTTATATACAAAAATATTAAAACAACAAAGGTGCTTAGATACAGACAGACAAATCCTCCGACCATGTACTGGTAAAAATAGAAATTCAAAAACCAACAATCAAAAATAGTTCACTATGAAATTCCCATACGAAAATGCAAGCATTCGAAAGAATTGATTCATTTGTATTTAAAATATTTTTGTAAGAAACCATTTTAATAAAATTACAGAGATAGAAGACCATACTTTTATCTGTAATAATATTTATTATACTATTATACTTTAAATGGTCAATGAAAATCGGACTGGCTCTACCAGCTACATTCATATATTAAGATTTTAAACGATATTTAAAAAATGACATCAAGTCCTTTATATTTTTCCTTGGTAAACTTAAAATAATAATAATCATTTACTAAATTATTCATAAATAAATTTGTTTTTCATATTATCATAAATTTGTTATCTCATTTTTAGGTCTCTCAGCTCCTAAAATAACTGATTATGATCTTTGGAAGGCAACAAAAGGTATAAAATGTCTAACACAATTTCAAACAGCCATAAGAAAAACTGATGGCAGCTGGGCGCGTAGTAGAAAGTAAAAAGCTAACATCTTTGCTGAACATTTATGTAATGTGTTTAAACCAAGGGAATGAGTAAACCAGTTTTGCTGATGTGGAACAATTTAACAACATTATGAATGCTCCCTACCAGATGGATTTTCCCGCAAAACAAATAAAATTAGAAGTTGTAGCGGTTATTAAGAATGACATCAATCCAAAAAAATCATCTGGTTATGATTTGATTACCGGAAGAAAACTACGGGAATTGCCAGTGAAAGCTTTAAAGTTACTATCATATATATATAATGCTGTACTAAGGAAAATATTCTTCCCATCTCAATGGAAAGTAGCAGACATAATCATGATAGACAAAGTCGGAAAAAGACCAGAAGAACCATCATCTTACAGGTCGATCAGTCTAATACCAATACTGTCCAAAATACTTGAAAAACTATTCTTAATAAATTACAACCCAGTTAAAGAAAGTAGAAAACTTATACTAAAACACCAGTTCGATTTTAGAATAAAGCATGGCACTGTGCAACAAGTTCATCGAGTTGTGAATCAAGTAAATTCTGACTTGGAGCAAAAAAGTATTGTTTCGGCCCATTTCTTGATATAAGTCAAGTTTTTGATAAGGTGTGGAATTTAGGCTTATTATGTAAACTAAAAAAAGACCTGCCGTTCCAATTTCTGCGAGCTGCTGAGAAGTTATATAGAAAATCCCTCGTTTTATGTCAGACAGCAAAACGACGTTTCGACGTTCAATCTGGCGTGCCCTAAGGAAACGTTCTTACACCCCTACTCTACCTCATCTATACGGCAGATATCCCAACGACAACAGATATGAAAGCAGTAAGTTTTGCTGATGATACAGCAATTATGGCTTCAGACATCGATCCATTACAAGCCTCAAATTTTCTTCAGCGAAACCTCAGTCAAATTCAAAGCTGGCTTCACAGTTGGAAAATAAAAGTCAATGAAGACAAGTCAATTCATGTGACATTTACACTGATGAAAGGTTCTGTAGCTAAAACCAACATTGATGTAATTCAAAAATTTCAGAACAAAGTCCTAAGAATGGTAGTTGATGTTCCGTGGCTCGTGCTAGCAAACAATCTTATGAGGGACCCAGGCCCCAGAAGATTAAAACGTTAAATTCAATGCGACCTATAAGATAATATAATAAATAATATATACTATTATAAAATATATAATAAATAGTGAAGTGTTATCATAGGATACTTCCCTTCAAGCCAGTATAAAACACAAAGATATTTAAGTTATTGATTCAGATTGTAAATATTAAATGGAAGAAAAAAAAAGAAAATTTTTGGGTATAAAGTTTAGACTACTGAAAAACAACAATAAGAAATCTAGCTTTTAAGATTATTAAATTTGAAATAGTATAAACAAAACTAAACCAAAACAAAAATATACAATAATCAAAATTATGCTAAATTTATAAATTTATATTACCCAGCAAGATTTATTTTTCATCACATTTACATTATATATTTTTAGTTTTTTTTTCATGTACATGTACCTATTGTAAATTTCTATGTCACTTACTGGACAGAACTACTTTTTCGTATATACATTTAAGTACGACAATACAATTTACATTGTTGCATCAAAAATATACTAGACTTCAATAATAAATTAAACTTGGTTTGTATTAGGTATAAGTTAATTTTAAATTCTCCTGTATTTCTTTCACCAATTTCATTGTGTCAAATACTCTAAATCTATAAAACTCGCCACTTGAATACCCTTCTCATAAAAATATTTTTCATTTAAATATGAAAATGCAAAAGAAAATTTTTCTAGGCTCTTATAAAATAAATTAAAATTTTCTTTTATCAATTGAAAAATATTGCATAGTTTTAGGAGGAAATAAATTTGTAGGAGAATATTATTAATTTAGGTAATTTAAAAATATGTAATTAAAAATAAATTAATAATAAATGAAAAATAATAAAAGTTAATAAAAAGTAAATTATAATATTAACTTAATTATTCTTTTGTAAATAGAATTTCTGGTTCTGGTAAGATTTCAGATTATAGATTGTCTAATATATTAAAAATAACATTTTATTAACCATAATATCCTTTGTGTGTGATGTTGATCGGAAAATGAATCATTATTAAAATTAATTACAGCAATAATTGATCTCAACAATGAGAAATAATATCGAGCAATCATACGAACGTGATACAGATCTGCTACAGCATGCGTTTAAAATTGTGGATATGAATCAATAATGCTCAAATTTGTATTTAAAATAATCCATGTGTATTCTATACTAACACTACACACACATACGATGAATTTATTTAGATAAAAGCAGTACGTACTTATATAAAACTAAATTTTTATTGATCCATCTCCATTACAACATTAGCATTAAAAATATTTGTTTTTGTATTATGACCTATGTCGTATTAGAATGAACTTGGATTAAATTAGTATGATTATTTTATTTTCATAAAAATATATATACAATGGAAAATTACACAAATCATAGTATTACCTAAACCTGGAAAAGATCTAAACAAGGTAGATTCAAGGCTTATATAAGCTTATTACCGATACTGTCAAAGTTATTTGAAAAATTATTCATAAAAAGACTAAAACCGATTCTCACAAGTAAACAGTTAATACGAAATCATCAATTTGGGTTTAGGAATCAACATGAAACAACAGAACTGCACAGAGTTGTTGAAAAAATAACAAATGATTTTGAACATAAAAAATATTGCTCAGCGGCATTCTTAGACGATACGCAAGCATTCGATAAAGTCTGGCACGAAGGCCTACTATATAAGCTGAAAGAAAAATTACCTCATCAGTATTATCAATTAATAAAAGCATATCTATCTAACAGGAAATTTATGGTAAAATTTAGCAAATGATTATTCTCAATTAATGAACGTCTCAGTCGGTGTACCACAACAGATCATATTAGGACCTGTATTATATTTATTATTTACTACTGATTTACCATTAACAGAAGAAACACAAAAGGTGGCAACATTTGCAAACGATACAGAAGTTCTAGCTTTAAGTATTTTCCCACAAATGACATCCTTTAAGCTTCAGAGAAACTTGGATCTCACAAATAAATAGTTAAAGAAGTAGCTAGTGAATTAAAGCAACCGAAGTCAAATCTATTCACATCACTTTCACCACCAGGAAATAAATCTGTCTTCCAATTAAAATCAATAACAATACGGCGGATTCGATCAAATATTTGAGGATTCACTTGGACCAAAAATTAACCTGGAGAAGCATATTGCAGCAGTAAACAACTATCTCTAAAATTTTCCAACTTATACTTGCTAATTGGCAGAACTGTCTCAACTGTCTCTAGAAAGTAAAGTCCTAGTCTATAAAAGTATACTGAAACCAATATTGACTTACGGTATCGAACTTTGGGGTGTGACAAGCAATTCAAATATACGAGCGATTATCAATGCGCTTTTTTTTACAAGTAAGATCTGTAAAAGAGGAAATAACTACTACAACCATAAGATATTGGACCAGCTAGGAAACCACCCAAATCCACTGGTAGAAAAACTGCGGAGACAACCAGGTAGACAACACAGAAGATTAAGACGCTTCTCAACAGCGGACCTTCCGTCTAGGCTTACCACCTAAAGCTGTCAAAGATAATGTAAAAACTAGGATTGTATTTGTTGAAATCTACCCTCACAAGCCAATATACTACTCAAAATTGTATAGATTTGTCATAAAAATTTATCGAATATCTATTAGAAGTTTTTGTCAAAATTTCGAAAATATTAAGATAGATTGTAAATAAACGTAGAAGTAATAAAAAAGAAATAATAAAAATATATGGAATTTTGATTCATACGTCACCGGTTTTGGATATGTATCAAAATGCATTTCAAATTGCTAAAAAAAAGGATATAGATAAAACTAACATCTAAATATATTTTAGATGTTTTCTAGAGAGATATAATGGTCAATGGACATTTTGATAGATAGAGCAGCCACCAAGACCCAGGAATCAATTTCCAAGTTCAAACACATGAAAGTGAGGTATTGCGTATGACAGATGATGTATCAAAGTAGCTCTATTAGTGTGCTAATTATGGATCAAAATAACACTCAGCCAACGATATAAAAAATCCTAAAAATACCCATAGAATTCTAATTAAAAAAAAAAATTGTTTTTTTTTTTTGAATTTTTAAAATAAAATACAGTATATTTAAAATTTATAAATAATTTTTCATTCATCATTATAATTACATATTTTATTTTTCTTTTTTAATTAATTATATTACTATTTAATTTTTTTTCAAATACTTTACAATATAATTCTATATATATTTCATATATATAAGTATATATGTATATTTTATATGTATATATATATATCTATACATTCATTTAAATTTAAGTAAACAAATTAATTTATTAAGATCATTTGAATTTAATTTTAAAGTAAAAATTAAAAAAAAAATAAAAATAGTTTTTTTTAATATTGTGTTTTTAATATTTTTTTTGTTTTTGTTTTTATGTTTTTTTTTTTAAGTTTTTTATTTGTTTGTTTTAATTATTGCAACTTGTTTCAAATGTTAGGATAATAATTTTGTATAGGAAAATATTTAGTATACAATTTACATTTATTAAAAAAAAAAAAAAAAAATAATAATAATAACATTAAAATAAAAAAAAAAAAAGATTATTTATTGTTTTTTTGTAATTTTTAAGGTAGTAGAAAATAATTTTTAATTAAACATGTTGGAAATTAATTTTTTTTCATTTTAATAATTTTTCTTTTCTGTTTTATTCATTTTTTGTTTTTTATTAAGTTTTTTTTTTTTTGTTTTTGTTTTTATAATAATTTAATTTTATATTTTATTTCACTCAAAAAGTACATACATATTTATGCACTTGCACATTGCCCATTTTCACTAAAATTTATTGGTTTAAGTGTTTTTTTTTTTTGTTATTAAAGTGTGTGTGTGTGTTGTTTTTATATTTTTTTTCATATAAATTTAATTTAGAATTTTTGAAAATTAAATTCATATTTTTTTTTTGTTTTGTTTTTATTTTTTTTTTGTGGGAAAATTTTAAAAAATTTGTTTTTCATATATTTTTTTATTCTATACTCTACTGATGGTGTTGCAAGACAGTAATTATGATGGCATTTGGTTTGAAGTGATACTTGCTGGTAGTTTGAAAACAGTTTAAGGCAACGTTTACATATTGGTGAGAGAGATTTGGTGACAACCTGATAAAATATGAAAAAAACTAAGTTGTCAATTTTATCCGTAAAATAAGTTGCCAACATTGTGTAATGAGAGCTTTCTGAGACATGGTGTTTTAATTCATTTGTGATCAAGCAGAATGAAGATACATTTTTTATTGACACTGTACAATATTGTGTTTTTAAAAATTTTTTGTAATCTGTCAAACCAGTCGTGGAGACATCGTCAACAACAATTGTGATCATGTAGACAATGTCTCAAACTTTTGTGAGCTTTTGTATACATTTAAGATGATGTGAACGGTGTATTCAACTTTGTGTTGAGACATTTACGATGTCAAAGATTATTAAAGAAATACTGATGTGTAAAGACAAATGTCTCTCTCTTCAATATAAAATCGTCAATAAATATTGACGAATATTGAAGTGTTAACGCTGCCTAACAGTATGACAGTTTGAAGTGATACTTGCAAGCAAGTTGCAATTTGCTGTTTGAAATAATTCAATCATTCAGTATGAAATAAAATTTGATACAAAAATGCATTTGGTTTTATTTCAGTGAGCTGGCCCAAGTGCTTAGATGGCCAGGTACGTGGACCTTATATTTTTATTTAAATTATATTATATGTATTAAATTATTTATGTAGATAATTAGTTGGTTAGGAGTGGTTTGTACAATAGTAACTCAATTTTAAAGTCTTTAACAATGATGTATGGTGACAGTATTTGTCTAGAATAGGTTTTTTTTAAATAGAATTGAATGCGGTAAATCGAATAATTTGAATTTGTTTTAAATATTTTTTTTATTTTATTTATATCGAAATCACTAAATGGAAACCTTTTATACAGATTAGTATACACGTTTGGATAGAAAGGGAAAGAAAAGGAGGACAATTATGAATCAAGGTGATAATGTTCGTCTTGAATTTATGTAGGTCATAAATATAGAATTGACTATGTTTGGAGAATACATAAGATAGAATTAGGTTCTACATTCTAGATGTTCTGGTTATAGTTCTAAAGAAAAATTTAAAATTAAAATGTGCAGTATATATAATGAAATATAGTTAAAAAATTTTAGCATTTTGGATACTGAATATGGTGTAGAACAATTTTGAACCTAACTTGGCATTGATTGATTTGATTTGGAGAAAACATTGAGGCAAAATAAAATTATTAATGAAAACTGGGTTAATTGAAAGCCTATTACTAATTAGCTATTTGATATTATGGCTTAACAGGACTAATAACTATGTGACTTATAGACTATCATTAATATTCTCTTAGACGTACATATATCGATTCAAAATATAACTGATATAATATTTTTCTATTCTGCTATGTGTATACGTGACATTTTTAAATTCCCATAACGACAAAAAAAAAACTTCCCAATACTACCAAAATGTTGTATCAACCATTTTACCAGGATCTTACCGAAATACATATTAGACTAAACTGATTTTTCAACGCGCCAGTGATGCGTTTAATGTACATACACCCACAACATCATGTTGAAAATTAATGATTAATCCATGTTCGATAATAAATCTGTTGTTTGTCAGTATAATCAGCTGCAAATGTATCAGTCAAAGTATACCAGTATAATCAGCTGCAAATTTATTTATCTATTTACGAAATTTAAGATTATTTGATTGAATTGTGTACAACGGACCACAAGACCTAAGTGCATCGAATATAAGTCAACCAGGATTACATTTCTTATTTCCACCCTATTAACCAATTTGATTGAAATTAACAGCATTGTTGCAAAAATATTGGGTACTCATTCCATCAATATTAAATTAACCATATTAAATTTATATTGAAGACTAATCAACTACATTGTGACAAATTATAACAGAAGTCTCAAAATTATAACATAGACATTGAACTGCCTCTAGGCTATACCCAGAGAGTGGATAAAAAAATTAATATACCTAAGAACTGAGCTATTCTAACTATTATGAATTAATTTTTATTTTCAAAAATGTTTTAAACAGTTTTGATACAGACTTACAGAATAGTGAACAGAGTTAGAGTAATTATGTAATTAAGAAAAAATGAATAGAAATTCGAAAAATTTAGTTATTGTGAATATATAGTTTTTATAGCAATTATAATAGTCACATATAAATAAGTAGGTTCGGTAGATAGTAGTGGCTGCCGACAGTAACGCTGACAACATTTATCTGTTATAAAAAACGTGTCAACTGAAGTGAACGTTATGATTTTTTACACTGTCAAATATATGAACAACTTACTTAAATTGATACATTTTATTGACAAATTTAACTAAGCACAATAAACTGGTTAATTTAACAAATTGCTTTCTGACAGTTATTTTTAAATTACATATTAGAATTGCTCAGTTAACAAAAAATCAAAATTTTGGGCATTAATTGACCTCATCAGTGTATATTACAGTATTGAACTATACTATATAAATTCTGGCTTAAATTTTGCCTAATTTTTTAACTCATATATAATTTTTAAAAAAATCATAAATTATAATATAAAAGTTATAAAAACTAAACAAAATTACACTTGGCAAAACATATTATGTATTTAAAATCTTTATATTATAAGTTGTTAACCAAAAATTGGTTATTCGAACCATTATTTATTTATGGACATTAATTGAATAAATCAATCTTAATAGATTGTTAATTAGAAAAAAAAATACTGCCAAAATTTGTTAATTCAATAGAAAATACTGTAATAGTATCAGATATTCCGTTAATACTAATTTTTGTAAGAATTCACAGAAACTACACACATATATGTACATAGAATATACACATAAATTTTACAGAAAATACACAAAAATTTTATGGACCCATACTGAACCATTCGGGACCATATTGAACCATATTGGACCATACTGAACCATATTGAACCATACTGAGCCCATTCTGGATCATACTGAACTAATCTGAACCATAAACGGTCAATTAACTTAATCTTATTAACAAGATAAGATTGGACCCTACTGAACTCATAAGAATATACACAGAAATTTTACAGAAAATACACAAAAGGTATTTACTGGGGCCATACTGGACCATACTTAACCCATTCCGCACCATATTGGACCATATTGGATCATACTGGACTATATTGGACCATACTGACCCCATGCTGGACCATACTGAACTCATCTGCGCCTTAAACGGTCAATTAACTTAATATTATTAACAAAATGGGATATGAGTACAATGGTAGGAGTTATAACAGAATACTGCCATATATGCAAGCATGCCATACGACTTTGGCTCCACTCAAATAATTTCTATAGAATTTGCAAAAATTAAGAAGATGACGAAATAATCCTACATCTTCTTTGAATCTACACCGCATTAGTTCAAAAAAGAAAAACCCATTTTGAGCTTATTATTCTTTAGATTTACTTGCAGGCATTAAAATTAAGTACCTTAAATTTCAAAATCATTTAACATATTTCTGTAAATAATATGATGACCAATAAACGTGATTCTGTGGTATCACAATGGACCTTTCTCGTCACAGTATGGCTAACTTTAGTATTTATTCATATCCGTCAACATAACACCTACTCATATTTTGATTATTAATTTTTTGTCGGGTAGAGTAGCTGTTACAATATGTGAATATATCATAATGGTAAGCGTGAAAGTGAATTTAAAAGAGTGAAGAAGATTCTACATTTTACAGCATTTTTTGCCAAACTGAGTTGATGCATACCATAGTATTAAGTCGATCATTGAACTGAATTTGAAAATTGTATTTGTAGATGAAATTGAAAGCATTAAAAGTGATAAAAAAATATTGTGTTTATCTACATTAAATAAGATTTTATAACATTATTGTCTAGAAATTGTAATGTTAACGATTTCAGATGTATACAATATCTACTCTAAACTATCGGGCTAATCAAGAAGTAGAAAAATATGATTTAATATAAATTATAAACAAAAAATTATGTTTGGTCAACTCTTCAAAGAATATTTTTTTTTTGTAATATGTTAGGCTGCACATCTGCAAACAAATTATATACAGTATAACAAAATATAAGTATTATCAACAGACAGTATAAGAGAGTATAAACAACTATACTGTCAACATTCCAATCAATCAAAACATTTTTTGCTTCAGTTTTTTTAAGAAAATACACACTAAATCTAAGTGTCTGAAGATAAGAATACGAAGCTATCAAATTTTGATTAAATTGATATTATGCTTCAGGTATTTTTTTGCAAATGTCAAATGTAATAATTAGATTGAGAGGGCCTCAATTACAAAACAATTAAAAAATATTCAATTATATAGATATCATATTTCTACAAAGGTTATCGTGTAACACACAGAATAGTTGTTTTTTTTTGCACCAAATTAATAATATAACTGTTAAATTGCATTATTTATTTGCTACTAGTGTCATATTTAGATGACATTTATTTGTTCGTGTGAATTGGGAGTTCAAATTACTTAAATTAAATATTAATATGAGTCATAATTTCAATATTATTGTAACTGCTGTAAATATTGTAATACTTCAAGAACAAAATCCCTTCAAATTTATCAAATTACATAATCTTTTAATAAATCTGGATTTTAATACAAATTTTCATAAATTTTCCTTACTATTTTGTTTATGTTTTTTTTGTTTATTTTTTTTTTGTATTTTGTTTTTAATTTTACACTATAATTTTTTTGTTTAATTAAACCAATATTTTTTTTTTCTTTTGCTTTTTTAAATATTTTTACTTAATTTTAGAGAAAATTAAATATAGTGTTTTGAAGCTAAATTATTTAATTATATAATTATTATATTTAAATATATATATATATTTTTTTTTACAAAAACAAAAAAAATGTGTTTAATTTTTAAATTACATTATTTTTGTTTAAATTATACATATACATTCTATGTATATTTTATTATTAATTAATATATGTTTTTTTGTTTGTTGAATTTTATACAATTTATAATAATAGTAATAATAATAACTGTAAATTAGACTATTTATATACTAAATAATATTTTTTACTTAAAATTATTTTAATCAATTTATTTTTTTATACTTTATTTACATTATTTTTTTTATTAAAAATGAGAGAATGAGAGTTATATTTTTTAGAAAAAGAGAATTAATTATTATTATAATAATACCAAAACAACAACAGAAAAAAAAATAAAAATAAAAAATGAAAAACAGTTATTAAATTCTCTCAGATCAAAATTAAATTATTATAACTGTAAATTACATATTTTAATTATTTTTAATTAATATTTAATTTTTTTTTTTTTTTTTTAATTTTGTTTTCTCTTTACTCGTATACATTTTGTTAATTTCTTGTTTCTTTTGTTTGTTTTTTGTTTTCTTGTTTTTATAACATGCAATTTAGTAAATTTATTTTTTCATAATTAAATTAAATTAATTTTTTTTTGTTTAAGAATTTTATCTTTTTTACTATAAATTATCGGCCATTTTAAAATAAATTTTTGAAAAAGAGAAAAAAAATAATAATAAAAAAAAAAACTATTCTCTCAATAATTTGGTATTTTCTCCTATAATTATGTATAATAATATGGGGCTGGTGCTGGTACTGGCGGTTGTAAATGATGTTGATACTGTTGTTGATGATGTTGATGCGAATGATGATGATGTAAATGATGTGGTGGATTTTGTGATGATATTTGGTAATTATTTGTGATATTATTATTGTTGTTGATACCTAAAATTATACAAAAAAAAAATAATAATAAAATTTAATTAATATTAATAATTATTGAAAAAATAGGTTGGTAAAAAAAAATTTAAGTGTTTAAAAATATACAAAAATATAATATAACTATATAATATACAAAAATATATACCAAATAATTAATATAATTTGATAAAAAGACCCACATTTCGAAAGGGGAAGGACCTATAAAAGTTGGCCTACAGATTTATGTGTAGGATCAACTGTTAAAATAAATAAATAAATATATAAATATATTTTAACAATAAAATATTAATGTATTTAATTTTAAATATATATATTGTATAGAATCTGATGTTCTAACATTTGGTCGAGTAAATTATCTTTAAAAAGTTAGCTAATATTTGTTTTTTTTGTACTAAATTTTGAATACATTCATTAAATCTTCTACAATTGGCTATTACATAAATTTTATATCAGACTTTCCGTCTCAGATAATGTCAACGAATAAAAAAAGTTCTGAAAAATTTGTTTATTGTTCTAGCTGTAGTAGATATTTATTAGACATTATTTTTTCAATCCAATTTTCGTTAATACCTCTGTGACTCAGGTAAAATTAATCTCAGCAAAGTTGAAACCCAGGTCAAATTTAAAAATAAATCTTAGTACAATTTTTCTTCTAAAATACGCAAACAAATCACAACTTAAAAGATTTTACACTTAAAACGGACCATTCTGTATATTAGATTATTTTAAATGAAGGCTGATCCCAAAGTTTCGGTGGTAACGAATTCAGTAGGTTTGTTTTAAGATTCAACCATATTGTCAGTATACTGCAGAAACATTTCAAGTCCATAAATGCTGCATAAAAGGAATTTGGGTCTTTTTTATTGACTATAATACAGTCTTTTTGACTATTAGTAAGGCTCAGTATAACAAATTTGTGAACTAGAGTTGAACCACTCTTTTTGTGCAGATTATAAAGAATTATTTTTGATAATACTCGGAATATAAATTAGACTTGAGATGTTTTTGAAGTATATAGACGATATGTTCCACTTCCTTAATGCGTTCATTAATCTGGAAACATTTATTTTTATGTTTTTTTTTTACAGTTCCATCAAGGCTATGAAATGAACACTTTAAATTGCTTTCAGGAAGAGTCGTCAAGGCATACTAAACCTTTTAGGAAGTATGGAAAAGTCTTAGGAAGAGTATTTAAAGCATATTAACTCTTTGAAAGCATACTAAAACTGGATTTTCATTGACCAATATTTAAAATCTTAAAAATTTTATCGGTTCTAAAAAGGGAGGTAACATGTAATGACGTTTTTTTATATGAGAGCTCAATGGGTACGACAAGAACAGAAAATATCATTTATCGGGGATATTTTCACAAAAATTGGGGATATTTGAAAAAAATATGGGATATTATATTTTGATAAAGTATATTTTTAAAATATAGGAGATAGGTTCTTTATACCGGCAACACTTTTTTAACAATTTTTTGAGTAAAATGTATATAAGAAATATAATTTTTTTCAACAGATGGTTTTGATAGTTGAGTTGTTGTTTTTTTGTGTATTAAAAAAAATAAATTTTCCCAAATAGAAATTTAGAGAATTCTTTGCAACGGTCTAATTTTTTTTTTTACCATAAAAATTCAATAAGCTGTCTCCCTGTTTAGAGCCAATAAAATTTTTAAGATCCTTAACAATCACATTTCTCGTATTTTCTCCTTCGAATGTATATAGGGACTAACTTAAATGCAGAAAACTGCTGTTATTGTAGGCAATGTTTGCCTTCATAATGTCATATAGTTTCCCAATTCAGAACATTATAGTGGCATATAAAACAAAATCGATCAAATTATATGTGCAAATAAAAAACGAGAATTGAAATAAAATCGATTTTTATTTCAACTAAAATGAATTCGTTAAAATATGGTCGCGTCATAATGAATATAAAATAATATGAATATTAAATAATTTTATTTTTAAATAAGTCTTTAAATAAAGGCTTTAAACATTTTTTTTATTTTACTTCAAAATATACAAAATAAAAATATTGTATTAAAAAAATTAAGCTTAAAAAATACTATATCCGTCTACAATAGCCGTCTGACTTGCTCGCTCAAAGCAATATATATGATATAGTATTGCTGCCCCATATAATTGTATTGTTACTATACTACATATATTATTACCATTCTATTATATTATTACCATCATATATTAATACCTTCAATAATGCCATAGGCATAGTATATACCTACATATACATTGTATATGTATATACATAGTATATACATAAATACCATAGTATTATTTAATATAAGTGCCAATACAATGGAGAAATAGTATTTAAACGAAATTGCTTATAACATAAGTTAGTTTGACAAATTTAAATAGGAAACGGCTAACAAATTTGATCAGAATAGACTATCTTTCATTCGTAGGTATATACCTATACATTATCATAGTAGTGAACAAATATCTAAATAATGAATTTACCATTCTTGATTTGTAAATGACAAATATATCAGTTTTTGTCTTCACACATAATACAGGATTTACCCTTCTAAGCAAGAAAAGTCTCAAATTAAAAATAATGAGTATACATAATGAGTTCCAAAGCATGCGTATCAGTTTTTTATTAGAGGAAGGAGCAGTTATTTTAAAATTAAATAAAAATTTATTAACTAAATTGAGGGTGCTCTATCAATTGGTAATATTTCCAACTTCCAGAAAGGTCCAGAAAATGTTTTTTTTAAGACACAAAAATCGCCGAAATTGGCCGAAATCGGTCGAAATCCAGATTTTCAAATGGTAAGGGGTACTTTTTTATGCAAATTCGGATTCTAAGTCACCCGGAACACCCGGCTTATACCGTTAATTTATCATTTTACTATAGTACTGCATATGACAAAAAATGTATAATAAATTTAAATTGTGCGTAGAAATGAATTAATTAGAGTTGATTGATATTCAAAATATAGCTGTGTAAATAATTCGAAGGGATCGGGTGAAAGATCGAGTTATGTAGAGAAGATTTTTTGCAAGAGGTCAATGCTGTCGATGCGTCAATTATTGCTAGTTTATTAGCCTAAACTAGTGACTTTAATATTCCACAGGAAATAATCAAGATTGACATCTTCAATAAACTTTTAGCTAAATTTTTAATTTCAATACGTCAATAGTTGCAGTCGCAAGGAATACACATTTCTTCCGGATCTATATGTTATTCATCTTTTCAAACAAAAAATCATCGATAATCATGCGATAACGATCTCTATTCCCCGTAATGCAAACTTGGACTTTTTTTTCGAAAAAATAAGGTTTGATGATTTCATCAGCGTGTAAATCACACCAAACGGTGCATTTTTCTAGATGTAATGGAGTCTGTAGGATCTTTTTTTTTTTATTGGTTTCATTCCATATATGCCACTTTTTTTTTATTAACGTAACTATTCAACCAAATGAGGAGCCTCATTATGAACATAATTTTGCGATTAAATAACAAGTCAGTTTTTAACTATTTCATACCGTAATCGACAAAAAACGACGCATATAATAGTTTCAATACTTTGCTATTCCTTCACCAGCTGAATCTTAGAGTTGTATGCTAAATTTTGTTCAAAAAAATTTCCACGCAGTGGACGGGCAAGGTTTAATTCATTCGACCGACGACGAACGAATTGATAAATATGGATCATCAATACCATACTTTCGTTTACAGAGGCAATTTAGTACGCATATGCCTTTGTGTGGTTGTTATTGCTTAATTTATAGAGTATGTGGTATAAAATTTATTAATACATTACAACTGATGGCTTGCTCAGATGGACCTGGATTATGTGTGCCATGAAAGCCCCACGTCTATAAGTCGACGACTGATTTTGAAAGTAAATTTGGATAATTTAGATGTGTTGTTCAAGTGTGATTAGTGGATCAGTTCAAGCGTGATTAGTCTATTCATGATTATTTGCCAGATTATACTGTTAATAAATATTAAAAAATGAATGACAGCTCGTTTGACAGTTAACCCATTCTTAAATTCTATATTTAAGCAAAAACAAAAACACCTATTGCAACCAACCTGTTTTCTTCTATTAAGAAGACTATCAAGGCCCAAAATTCCCTTACACCTCATTTCATATTCAATCGGTGATAAGGATAGATTCATCCTGGATAAGACAAATTTAGTTAATTATCTTAGGTGAATTACAATATTTTTTTTTTGATTATAAGTCTATTTTAAAAAATTACGAAATTGCTACATGTTTTAAGTGCCTTTATAACTTTAAGGACTTAAAACTATGAAATTCAACTTAGTATACTAAAAATAAATTCAACAAAACTAAACAATAATCTGAACTGTATGTGGGTATATAAAAAAATGTGTATATGAATATGCAAAACTATATATATATATATATGCATTTGATATACATATTATATTTAGATATATATATATATATATGTATTTCTTGTTTTTGTATATTTTACTATGCATTCGAAGCCGGACAGTGTTCAGATCACTACAGCATGTAAATCAGCGATTTTTTTTATCCTTACTAATCTTAAAGTATAGGACTTCCACTTGGCATTTCCATGGTACCCAATTGGTTGTTTTCGCCTATTCCCACGTTATGTTTGCTTTTTTTAGTTCTTTTATATTACATTTTAATTCGCTAAGGTGTTTTTTCGGCGATTAACTCTTCTTGTACCTTATGATGGATTCCATTCTAGACTCATTCGTGCAAGGTTTTTTTTTGTGATTTCCCGAGTGTATAGCCTATCTATTTTCATTTTTTTTTTTCTAATTTGCTTGAATATGGGTTCTTCGCCATTTAGTCTATCCATATGTCTGTGTTAATTATTGTGTTTGGCCAGAATATTTGGTATATTAGTTTTTTGATATTTATTAACAAAGACTTGTAACTTTTATGTAATAATTTTAAGTTTATGTAATTTATTAATTAATAAAGACTTCTCTGGTTTTGAATTTAGTCTGTTTGTTCTTCCATATCAATTACAATCTTCCAAATACATGCTCTTGCTTTCTTTAACATGTTTTCTATGTCGTCTTGAACCCCACACTTGTTTGCTATAATGCTTTCTAAGTAGTAGAAATTTACAACTTACAAATTTACAAACCATATGTAATGTAAGTGATATTTGAGTGTAATTTGTCAATGTATTAACACCTTATTCATATACAGAACCCGATGCAAGTACACAGTTAATTTATCTAAGGCCTAATTTATCAATTTCATTTCAAATTTCTAAATTCATTTATTTATTAATTTTCTTAAATTTAATTATAAATAAAATTTCAATCTAAAATTCATTTTTAAATACTAACTATTCTAACTGTTAACAAGATATTAATCTATACTGCATATATCTATATACATTTTTGTTTTGTGTATTTTACTATGAATTCGAACCCAGCCCGTAGCAATCAGGTGGCATATAATCACTACACCAAATGGATCAGCGATTCCTGGATCTATTTAATTTTTTTTAATTTAATTATAATTGTAATTAAAATTTAAATCTAATATTCATTTTTAAATATATATACTAACTATTCTAACTATATTCAAAAATTTTATATTACACCATTAAAATCAAAAACAAACAAAAAAATACCCATTCTTAAAGTTTAATAAAATTTGAAAAATGAAAAAAAAAAATCTGTTTGAAACCTCACCTTAAACTTACAAAAAAAAATAATAATCATAATAATAATAAAATAAAATAATAAAAATTGTATCTTTAAGATAAGCCGCTAAATTCAAATTACGTAGGTGTATTTTTATTCGATTTAAATTGTACATATAAATTTTCCATTCAATTCATATTCTATATATATATATATTATATCAATTCTAAAAATTGATCCAAATGGTTATTTATTTATTTTGTATTTGGTATATTATATAGAGAGAGGTGCAACAATGTCTATCAAAATTCAAGACATAAAGTCTTCTAAGTCTTTTAATTTTTCATAGCCATTTAGTCGTCACCATCATCCCAGTATTGATAGTTTTTATTGTTAACAGTGTGTTGGGTAAAAATATTTTACTTTGTGAATAAATTTAATACAATATTGAAAATTCATTTACACTATATCGGTATATATACATAAATATATATACATAAATAATTTATATATATATATATATACATATATATGTAGTTTTAAGATTGAATAAACTAAAGTGTATATTGTGATCCATTCAATTGAATGATTGAATTTTATATTTTATATCGGACCGGTTCCAATATACACACAGAGCTATATATATTATGTATATATATACATATATATATATATATATATAAAATTATCGTATGTGGGTCTTCATAAAATTGAATATGCATCATTCTTATTTTATTCTCATTTATTATTTGCGGAAGATATTCAAAAAGATGTCCCTTAAGATAAGAATTTCCGGTCCGGTTTTGACCAATCTTAAAAAAAAAATGTTTGTTTTAAATCGAAATGAATATACACACATTTTTCTACATATAAGAAAGTCGAAGAAGATTCTTCTTCTTGATTTTTTCAAAACCCAAATCAGAATTCTTTAAGAAAGCAACCTTATCCAAAAATAAAAACAAAATAAAAACAAAAAATAAAGAGAAAAACTTAAAAGTCTAGTGTCTGTTAATTTTACACCATCGCATTGCATTGCATTTTATCTTGACCAAAAAATAAAGCGTGAAAACGATTTTAGGATAAATTGATATTCCTTTTTGTATGTATATATATATTTACAAGGTATGTATAGCTATATTTTGTATATATATATACATAATATAATATATATAGCTATATTTTAAAAATTTTTAGTTTTACCTCTCAACACAGTATTTTTTATTTATTTATAATGGTTGGTTGGTCGGTCGGTTGGTTTGTATGGTACTGATGAGAAGGATCATTAAATTGAGAAAGATGGAAGTGAAAGAATAAAAATTTTATGCAAATTAGTCAATTTCATGATAATAAATAAAAAATTAAGGATAAGATTAGAAGATATTCTCTTATAATAATAAAAAAATAAAAAAAAAAAAATAAAAACAATAACAACAATAATAACAAAATACCTATACCCACATATTCAAGATACCAAGAGTGTTAAATTAAAGGCTTTCTTTTTTTTTATAGTGGTGATGATTTTTTTGTTTTAATTTTATTGGAATACTTAAAATGTGATTGAAAGATTCATGAACAAAACAGGTGGGCATATTTGATCCATTTATTTGGAATTTCAAATGATTTTTTTTTTATTTTTATAATTTCTACTCCTATATAGCTTGACTTAGTATATAGCTTTTGTTTTATAATTTTCATTTAAAATTTAGAATTTTAATAAATTCGATGGTGGATGATGGAAATTGATATTATCAAAAATCAAATATTATGGCTAATAAAAATAGATTTAAATAATATTTGATGGAATGGTGTGGATAGATTTAATAGATAAGAATTCTGTAATAATTTTTAGGTCATTAAAAATTAATTTTTTGGTGTGTTTGTAATAAATAAAAAATTTAATACAAAATTTAGTGGCATAGGTCAAGATATTTTATTCGTATTATATATATAGTTCAAGAAGAATAAAGTTCAATCAACTGTCTATATAGAGTGTAAATCAGTAGTATACAAAACTATTATCAGGCAAATGTCTAGGTATAGGTACTAAGATCCATCGTCAATGTTCTGTTGAGCATGCGCAATGTCAGAATAAGGCTGGGTTTTGGATGGGGTCTGGAAAAGAGATCACATCGAAATTTATTTATATATACAATAGTAGATCTGCAAATAAATCTGCAGGCTAACTTACATATCCTTTTCCCTTTCAGAATGTGGAATGGCTTTTATATAGTAGTAATTATTTGGTATATATTTTGTATATTGTATATTGTATATTGTATATTGCATATTGTATATTGTATATTGTATATTGTATATTGTATATTGTATATTGTATATTGTACATTGTATATTGTATATTGTATATTGTATATTGTATATTGTATATTGTATATTGTATATTGTATATTGTATATTGTATATTGTATATTATATATTGTATATCGTATATTGTACATTGTACATTGTACATTGTACATTGTACATTGTACATTGTACTTTGTACATTGTACATTGTATATTGTATATTGTATATTGTATATTGTATTTTTAGTATCCGATTAATGGTTAGTAGGGTCGTAGTGGTAGAAAAATGATATAATGCTTTTAATAAAACACTGCAAAATTTTCAAATAGTAAATTTTACCTTTGAATTACTTTTGTGACAAAAGTGGTCTTCTAGTAAGTACGTGTGACGTCATCAGGTACCGTTATGTAAATTTTCATTATATTTAAATCGGTTTAAATATTAAAGAAACCTGACAAATATTCATATAACCTAGAAATTCATCCAAATTCAACTAATCACTAACGAAGCATTAATCTAACGTAGTCTTAAACATTTCAGACCATCACGATTTAAAAATCATATTTACTTGACTCTTCATATAAATTTCAAAATTGAGTTAAGGCTATAAGGTATTTTTAACAGGCTATAAGTTTAAAAAAAATTAATTTTTACACACTATACCCAAAAACACTATCAAATGATTGTTTTATATAAAAAAAAATATATAGCATATTAAAGGGTATTAAAAATGTTCGAGGATGTTAAAGAATGTTTAAAAGATATCTAACAAAATGTATAATAATTGTAATCATTGGAGGAGTTATTAATAAAAATTTAAAATAATTTAAAACAAGCTTTGACAACATAATATATGGATATACTATGGATATACTATAAGATAGATGTATATCTTCTGTATGATATAAAATATACAATTCTAATTTAAATCTGTTTAGAATAGATTAGAAATTAGATTAATAGTTTTAGAGAAGACTTGATTTCAATTTTCCTATATCCATAGTCTAGTTATATCCTTGCATAGCTGTAGAGTTAGTATTATTCCTGATTCATCGATCGGCCTGGAAACAGTTATCAGTAAATTGGATAACAATTAATAATGTAAGCTGATTGACCTATTCTATGCTATCGAAACTATATACATTGCTAATTACCAATTAATTTAATTTAAAATAAAATAAAATGAAATAATTAAATAAATTTTTCTACTTTCAAATAAAATTTAAAATTTTGTTTTAGGTTTCCTAAAATGATAATTATTATCTAAAATTGATATTTATTGATATACATTATATATATTGATCTACATAAATTGACTGTTGTAAAAATAATATTCAAATTTTGTCATAATAAAAACAAAAACTATTATAGCTATGCTTAAAAATTCTAAATTTTGATGTTTTTTTACTTCCACCATTAAAAAAAAATATCAAATAAAAATGTCCTTTGAATACGAAATTAATTTACTTTCTGAGCATTAATCGTTAAATTATTCTATATATATATATATATATTTTAAATCTTTTGTTTTTTATAACATTTGTAAAATGTTATTTTTTTGTGCTTTTTGGACACAAATACTTAAGCGGTTTATCCTTGTTCGTTCATGCATTAATAAATATCTTATTGTATATATATAAATTGTTTAAGAGTTAATTTTATATACATATACATATATTTTATAAAAAAATATTTCTTTTTTTATTTATAATCAATCTTATATAATCAATGTTCGTGTTTTTTATGTTAAAATGTTTAATTTTTTTTTATTGTTGTTGTTTTTGTTTTTGTTATTACTATTGCAAATATTTTTTTTTTGTTTTTATTCCTTAAATTGTTAGTGGTAAGTTGAAAGAATCATAGTGAAATAATAATATAAGAAAAATATAATAATAAATAGAATAACAATAACCATATACCAATACCAACAATAACAATAATAACAACAGCAATGACAACAACAACAACAACAGAAACTGAAACGTGATACTTTTACTTAAGCTTCAAATCCTATCAAGTTTACCCCTTTTGAATTTTGCAATAACATTATAAAAACAACCAATTTATAGTTGTGTTGTTGTTGTTGTTGTTGTTGATGTAATCCTCCATTTTCTGTTTAATCAAATTTTTTCTTTTCTTTTATTTTGAGTAAAATTTTCTTTTAAACAGAAAATCATTACAGCTTTAATATTCACTTTTTGTTGTTTTTTGTATTTTGTTTAAGGTAAATATTTAGGAAGTGAACTTTAAAAAAGAAGCAGGTTCTATCAAATATTGAAGTTCAAGTTTTTAGGTTGATAAAATATTGTTTTTCTATATATATATATATATATATATATATATATATATATATGTATGTATATAGATAATACTTTAAAATAATATATTATTTAAATTGGAAGGATATATTTTTAGAAGTAAAATAAATTTGTACAGTATTTTGTACACATTCAAATACACACAATACTGTTTATATACATTGAAGTACACTTCCTCTTCCTTTATGTATATGTTATGTATATAAATTTATATAGGATAATAAATAAAACCCCAGTGAGCATAGTATGAATTTTTGTTTAAATAAATTTATTTGTCTTGCTTAGTATAAAAAGGTACAAGACACAATAGAACTACTAACATCCCGAAAATAGCTTTTTACCATAACGGGCATTATATGAAAAGAACATTAAAGTCGCGGCTTATATAGCACCCAACCAATTTATCTACCTATCCTATTCCATTATAGTAGACGGACAACATGTACCAAAACAGACGATAATCGTAATTGTATTGATTAAAATATGACACATAAATGTCCCTATTAAGGATATGTTTGATTTTAGGGACTATTGATTGGTTAAACAATTAAATTAAATATAGTAAATTTATTACAGCTTTTGGGGTCTGGTTTGGGATCGACAGGGAAACATTTGATCACTGAGCCAGATCCGTAACTGTCGAGTTTGTATTCAAGTGCTTACATTACCTCCACGTGGTGACCCCTGGGAGCTGTGTTGCATAGTATCCGCTAGTAAGCAAGCCAAAGTTGTAAGTGCGCCAAAATACTCAAAATTGAGTAGTTTAAGTTAGTCTTTAAGTTTTAAGTTATAATGAAATGAAAGTGAATTATTGTTTTTTAACAAATTTTTTTTTACAGTTAAATAAAATAGAAAGAGAAACTTAACTGTTAAAATTGTTGTTTTCACTGTAACCGAAATTGATAGCAAAATAAGTAAACAAAAATATATATATATATATTTTTTACATGTTAATCATTGTACATATAATTTATAAACAGATTAGAAAAACAATAAATAAAAGCTAAAACGAAAAAAAAATGATGCAAGGTCCTTTGGGTGAGCGTGGAGGAGCGCTGTCTAACTATTATTTCATCTTTTTGAAAGGAAATTATTTAACTGTTACTCAATTAAGACTTTGACTACGTTGATCATCGCTGATATAAAAATATTTACCTACTTCCAGATACGATATTTGTAAATTACATAAACATCAACCTATGAACATCAGTGTTGTCAAATATCCCGGAGTAGTGAAATATCATAGTAGTGATCATTTCCATTTCCGTCCACGTCCGGTACTGTTATAAAAAGTGCTATTTACCATATTAGAATGTATACCTATGTGAAGGATAAAAAAATTTTAATATAACTGCTGATTACGGTACCTGAGAATGAACATGGGGATATTAACTGTTGGTATATTGTTAGCCAACATGTTAACGGAAAAATTCCCATTTTTAATATATAAATTGAAATATTAGGAATATCACAGACTAATTTGGGTGGCGCAGTAGGTAGAACACCTGCCTTTCAACCGAAAGGTCCCAGATGCGATTCCCGATAAAGTAAAATTGATTATTTCGACCTGGTCTAGTACCCTTTTGTCATTGGGATAAAATAAATGACAAAAAATAATTGAGAGTATTATCTGGTAGCGGCCTAAATAAAATGGATTTACGCTATTTTAGAAGCCTTATATCCTGACAATGATAGTAGTTTTCCACATTTAATGAGTTGACAAGCCACATATTTGATAAATAAATAATAAAAAAACATTGTAGTAAAAATTGCAGTTCCGTACTTAATTTAAGCACGAAAAGGTAGTTCTACCTAAGCTATTGTCAAGAACATAAAATAACAAAAAAATTAATATTGACTAAATACAATGGGTTTAATGGCTGCGGTCACACACTTCCACACTGTTTAATGAAAACGGTCAAATAATCACTAAAATCAATGAAAAAAACTAAAACCTGAGAAGAATAGAAATCGAGAAATTGTTTTGTCATTCTATTCGTCCGTGTACAATATTGAAACATCTACATAACCATCCAAAACGCATATAATTAAAGATGAAATCAAAAAAGTGGTTATGCCAGCCCAAAATAATAAAGCCGTAGGATCAGATGAAACTTCGTCAGAAATAATTAAACTAATGAAAGACATAAACCTCATTGTGCTCCAAAAAATGTTCAACAATATTTCAATAATACCGGAAATTTCCCACAAAGCCAACATTTGGCTATAAAGTGCCAAAAAATGCGATGAGTACCGATTAATAAGTTTAATGAGCCATGCACTCAAGATCTTCCTGAAATTGCTACATAATGGTATATACACATATTGCACATGGGCAGAATGCGATTCTGAGGGCTAGAGAAGCTCCCTAAGAATGCAACAAAAATGATGACTAGAAAAGCCCTTTTTAATATTCAAATACTAGTACAAAATTGTCGTAATATTTATAAGGATGTTTTATTATATTTTGTGAATTATGAAAAGTCTTTTTAATAAGATCAACCATTAAAAACGTATGGAGGTATTAAATAGAATTGGCATAGATAGAAATATTATAATGTAAATAAATAGCTTTTATTGGCACCAAACAGGCCGTGTAAAAATAAATAGTGGGCTGACACAAAGAATTGTTATACAAAAAGCAGTTCGATAAGGCTGTATTATCTCCTTTTTACTGTTTACAAGCTATTTTCCAAGAAGCAGTGAACGATTTAGATGTTGGTATAAAAGTAAATGGCACATATGATATGCAGATGATACAGTTTTTAGTATAACAGACAAACTGATGGATTTACAATATATAGTAGACAAAGTCAACTATCATAGCAAATTTTTCACAACTTAAAAATAAATATCTGAAAAACTCAATTCATGATCCTAAGTAGAAAAAGCACTTATGCTATGTTAACTAAACGCATACCAAAACTATGCCCAACATGGCGTTCTAAGTCAACTTGTGACTAATATTTTTTTTTTTTTAAATTTTTTACAAATATCTCGGTTAAATTACAGTTGCGAAAATAAAACTTGATGCCGAATTGAAACAGCAAGCAATGCATAAACAAAGTTTTTTGCTGTCATGAAATGAACTTAGGCCTTCGCTTACGATTCGTTAAATCTTATATTTGATCTATATACTCCTATACGGTGTAGAAACACTTAAAAATAAGAGAATTCAACAAACTCGAAGCTTTCGAAATTGTAAATCTACCAAAAATGCTAAAAACATCGTAGACAGATCACATTACAAACGAAAAAGTTCTATATAGAACAAACATAGAAAGGGAACTACTTCTAAGGCTAAAGAAACAAAAAGCCTTCTACTTTGGACGGTATGTGTAGAAATAAATACGACCTACTTCAATTAATAGTTCAAAGAAAAATTGAAGGAAAACGAGGTATATAGGAAGAAAACAATTTAACATGGTTGCTCAACATTACAAACTGAACAGGCATCAGAAACATTGGCGATTTAATCCATTCAGTAAGAGATCGAAACATTTATCAGGACATTGTTGCTAATATCATATAACAGGTAACATTCAATTATGGATAAGCAATACAGAAGGTACAGCGCAATTAAAAAAAAAAATAATTCAATTAGAGGTGAATTGCTTTATTTCCGTTACTGAGCAGTGTGTACATACAGTTTAAAACATTTTATGAATAAATTTGTTGGTTATTAAATTAAATTTTATAATTTATTTAATTTACAATTTGTTATTGAAAAAACCGATTACGATTAATATTAAGTAATTGTCTTACTGGGTACTGTTTACAAATCAATAGACATTAAAAAACATCTATTCAATATGTATAGTATCTCTATTTTCTAAAATATAATGTTCTATATAATATATGTATATATTTCTATACCTAAATAAATATATTTATTTGTTTTTGCATAGTTACAGTTGTTTTTGTATATATATATATATATATATATATATATATATATATATATGTATATATTGTTGTTTACAATTTTTTGTTGCTTACCATTCTTTATTTATATTAGATACACATTAATCACGCCCTCAAAAGGATCAACCAGAATTTTCAATTTTATTTTCTTCTATATCTATACCATTTTTAAACAATCTATATTTTCTATAATACTATATACAAACTATTGCACCGTAAAATAATATAAGTATATTTACTTATATTTATATATACGTATAAAATTTAATTTAAATTCAATTTTCAAAGAGATTAAAGGGTTTCAAAATTCAAAATACAGTTATAATATTGAAAATATCTATCTATTTATATATTATATATATTTATATATACACTGAAATAGAAATAGAAAACAATATACTTAATATTCTTGAAATTAATGATGATTATAATAATGTCGAAAAGTTCAAAACTAATACAATAAAAGTGAAATTATTTAAAATTCCATTTTATTTTAGAAAATGGATTAAAAAAATTAAATCCCCATAGAAAAACTGCATAGCGAAATAGAAAAAAAAACAAAAAAAAAAACAAATTATTCTATGTATATATTTTATATTAATGTACATGCCTCCTTAAAAATTAATTCTTAACTGCTTCTTTATAGTAAGTAAGTAAGGTAGGTAGTATAATTACAATAATGGTAGTTGAATTTACCAAATTTACTAACCAATTCATTGCTTTTTAATACAAAGCAATTTTAATTTACATTTATTTAACATCTTACGCGATGGAATTTTCATTTTTTATTTTTTTTCTGTTTTTTTTTTTTTGTTTTTTGTATGTGGTAAGGTGTTTTTTTGTTTGTTTTACTTTGTTACTGTTTGAATACGAAATCCCATACAAAGTAAATACAAATTTAGAAGGGTTTTATTTGATAATCTTTCATCATCATCAATCATCATCATCATCATCACTATATTAGTGTCCTTTAAGCCTTTAAGTGGAGTATAAAGTGGAGTTTTGATTATATTTAACTGTGTAATTTTCTACATATTAATCCTTTTTCATTATACATATTAAAATTATCCCTTCTTGACAAGCATAGGGTCATTTGAAACGAGTTCACTGAATAATATTGTTTGTGTATCAAACAATTTCTTTGATGTTGGTACTATTTTAAAGCTCAAATTTGCTTATATACATTGTATAGAAACTATAAAAATTACTGCTCTATCATATTATATGCCTAAATGATCATAAGTCCCAATTATTATTATGTTTTTATTTTTTCTTTTTAAATTAGATTATTTTCTAGTTAAAATTAGCTCTGATAGATTATCTGTGAATTTAATAGTTTCATTATTGTATATCGAATGCAATAAATAAATTAAATTTAATAAAATAAATTTAAAAAATAAATAATAAAAGGATATATTTCAAAACTCATACCAATTCATTAGGTTTTAAGCCTTCTTAACCTGCTCACAATGGTCCATACTATTAAATAGATTAAGTATAACTGTTTAGTTCCTTGTTAATAATTCATATAATTTAAATAGACGATTTCACCGCCCTATGACCTACGGATGGGGTTGCAAATGATGAAATAGACGATCTTAGATATGCTTAATATAAAATAAATTAATATCAGAAAATGAATAGGTTAATGGGAAGGCAACACACAGCCATGTTTAACAACCAGCTTGCTTGGCAACAAAGAAAATTTCACCTATCAAACTCTAGTCTTATATTCCAATTTTTCAAACATTTCGTAATTTGACACTTGACATTAAAATTTTTAATTTCTTACAATCAATTTTATCTATTTCTCTCTCTCTCGGTTTTTTCTCATTTCCTTTCAAAATTGAATTACTTCATTTTGTTTTTGTTTAATAATTTGTTGTTGCTATTATTATTTTTATTATTATTGTTGTTGTTATTGTTGTTATTTAATTTAATCCTTATGATGAAAAACTTTTTTAATTTTAATAGCTTTAGGATTTAACTGAGATTTTTCATCTCATTTTTTGTACTACACCTTATTTTCGGTATGAGAATTTGAATTTTATAAGAGATGATTAAATTTGTATACATACAACATATATATAATTATATATATACATATTTGGCTCTTAAAGAAAAAGAAATAATAAAAAAAATAGCAAAAAAAAGACAAAAATTGAATTTGCATAAACAAGAAAATTTTTGAGTATAACATCCATGTAAACAAAATCCTTTTTGTTTAGTTAAGACAACAAAACAAAAAAATAGGTACAAATCCTTTTGTAAATAAAGCGGATGGAGAAGCAGGCTATTTTGGGAAGATTTTCATATTATTTGAATTGATTTAAAAAAAATATATATATATATAATAAGTTATGTATCATAATTTATTGAGAAGACAGAGATTAATAATTAGAATTAAGGATATTTGGTTTGAGAATATGATATTTATAGTAAAGAAAATGAATTGGTATAGGTATGCAGTATAGAAGTGATTATTTTAACAAAATATAAATAAAATGTGAATATGACTTATTAATGCAATTTTGCCACAGACCTTATGCCAGTTAAATTTCTAATACAAACTCAATTATTATAGAGTTAATTCTGTTTATTTCTGAATTAGAAAAGCATATTTGTAGGCACCTTTATCATATCTTTATCTATTATGCTTAAATAACGATTAGACGATACAAAACAATATTGCATCAGATATTGTTGTATCAATGCTTATATTCAAATATAAAATTGTTATAAATACAAAAATAAATCACTTTTATTCTTAACAGCTCAGATAGTACTACTTACAAGGTATTCGATAGACATTGAAACCGGAATTTTTTTCGAAATAAATCCAAAATAATTTATTTCCACTAATGCCATTTTTAGAATAATAATTTAAGTCTTTCACCTTTTTATACACTCCTTGTGACAGTATAATTTGGCTGAGAATTTTACATTCTTACATTTAAAAGCATTAAGTGATAAATCTTGACTTAATATCCGCTGTTGAGATGTATTTTAATCTCTTAGGGTGGTTATTTGATTGTTTCAGCTTTTTTTTCCACCAGTTGATTTGGGTTTTTATCTAAGTTAGCGCAATATATTTTATAATTATGAAGCAATTATTTTCTCTTTTACTGACCATACTTGTAACTGTAGGTAAGTTATTTTGGATTAATAAACATACAACTTTCGAAACATATCAATATGGGTTAATGATAGCTCTGTTATTATACATTCTGAAGGACGATAAAAATGATTATTAAATTATCTTTAGGTACTGATAAATTTCAATTGCCTGGTTTACATTATGCTGATGATTACCAGCTGCTCACTTATCAGTAACATGTATCAGTCAAGTACCAGAATAATGTAAACCAGGCAAAAATGTTTTATTTACCTTATTGAGCAAGCACTAACCAATTTATAGCTAATTTTCTAAAAATCTAAATCCAACCTTTTTTACTATACTAAGCAGCGAAGGTAGATAATAAACATACGTATATCTAACTATTTGTTTCATTATATACCTTTTTTAATTTGCAATTGCGAATGTCTAATTCAGTCTTATAAAATTAGTCAAAGTTGTACAAAATAATTGATAAGTCTATACACTGTTGCTATTCCACACCTTATATCGGTCAAATCACCTATTATGAATGATTAGTATCTTATTCTGAGTAGTGAATTTTGGGATAAGTAACAAAAAATTTTATATTTAGTATTCTGCAAAGTGAAATAGCGATACACAGCGATATTTTTCGTAACGTTTGGATTTTGATGGTATTCCGGAGAAGTGATGTTTTTTATTATATCTGTCATACTACTATGAAAAATTATGTGAAAGGTACCGAATGAGAAAGATCTAGCTTAAATTTAATATAAAATTTATTAAATTAATACTCGTTGCTCATAGATTTTTAATTAATATTAATTTTTAAATATTTTTGTACATTTTTAATTTGTAGAAACAAGTTTTGTTTTTCACATATTCAAATAAACTAACAATTTAATAATTATATGTACATAGAGTTTTGAAAACATCGTGCAAATAACTTCAAACAAGATTAAAACCACAGTTAAAGAATTAAAAGTTATTAGGAAAGCTCCGGGTCGAGATATAATTCCAAATATAGTGTTTAAAATCTTGTCGAAGATTTATGTGAAGTTGCAATAATAAAATTAAATATGAAATTAAATTAAATTCAAATATTATACAAGTATCTTATATTCGTATCGCAAATAAATAAAAATTTAGAAATGAGCATTATTTGGCTGCCGAATTAAAACAATAATTGTAGCGTATAGCTTAATGTCTTTAATTATATTTTATTATGACAAAATTAATAAAATGTTAATTAACATTTGAAAATTATTATAAAACAATAATAATGAAGTGTCAAAATTAAAGTTTTGAACAATTTCAATATAAATTTAAAAGCTTTAACTTACATTGCATCCAATTTGACAAAAAATAATATAATTCGTTTCTTTGAATAGCAAATTTATTGTGATGTGATGCTCTAACGGTAGATAAAGCCAAAAAATGACTCATCTCTCAGGATAAGGTCAATTGCGTAATAGAAAAAATAATATAATATATCTCCAACAATGAATTTCTTCGCTTCGCTCATAGTCATTAGAATACAAAAAAAGTGAAATTAAATAGATAGTATGAAACACTTAGTTTTAAGGTACATTAGTTAACTCAAAATCTTTATTTTTTAATAATACTTATAGCGAATTATTTTATAACAAATAGTCTGAAGGATTTTTGCCGAAGAATAAGGACATCATACTATTTTTTTGATTACATTTCCTTCTAAATTAAATTTAATTGTAAGCAATTTTAGATATAAAAAATAATCTGTAAAGGCATGGTCCTAGTAAAATTTTAAATAACCGATATATTAAAAATATTAGATCTTATTAGAATTTTTTAATTGGCTCTGCATATGAATAAGCTGAAATTAAATTTGAGCATAACTGAATACATGATGGTCTTTAATAATCGTGATGGTAGCATTGGTGGATTGGTGGAAGCATTGAAAGAGTAAACGTTATGTAATATTTACGGGTATACAAAATGATGTAAAACTAAAATTGAATAAACACGTTGATTTCATATGTAATCAAACTTCCAAAAAAAGTTAGAATACTTAGAAAGAATTCAAAATCAAATTTGACCGAAGTGTATAATAATGATTTTACCACATTTGGAATAATGTCCATCATTGTTGTTTCTATAAAGTGAATTGGAGTTAATAATAAACTGTACACTTTATAAAACAATGTAAAATGTAATATGAAAATAAAATCGGGAATCAAGTTTAGAATAATTAAATATGATATCAGTACGGTAAAGACAGAATTTCAATATTTTGGATAAAATAGATACTAGCACGTCACAGACTGTATGTACACCAATATTTTGGTATTTATTTTAAAAATGATGAATACTATGCTGCCAGACTATTTTCGAAAATTAATACTTAATATATGTATGGTGAAAAAAGACATTACAGCCTTAGATCGGAAAATTTGTTCAGGTTGTAATTTTTTCATGTAGAGTATAGGTATAGTATAAATACCTAAAATAATTTTAAATATTTAATCTTTCACCAGTAGAAAAATCGAAACGCATATAAGTGACATGGTTTCAAATTTAATTTTGATAATTTTAATAAAATATCAATACTATGTTTATATTACAATATTATTGATTGAATGACATTATTAGGTTATATATATCTTGATATCAGCAATATTAATTTATCGATATTAAATGTCTGTTAATAACTTACATTACAGTGCATGTTTGTACTTGGTATTAATCAATTATGAATTTTATATTTGAAATCCTGAATATTGACAAATTTTTATTTTAGTATCGTATTTGAATTTGGTATCTGATTTTTGTGCTCATATATATATATTGTCAAGTTCACGCATGCATGCTTTGTAGGCAATCTCAATACCTGCAAATTGTCTACTTCAAATAATAGATGGTAGGAACAGTCACCGTGTGGCTCATAGTACTACATCCGGTAACCATATCCGTTTGCTTGTTTCCACCATTGATTGGGAATTACCATTATATAAACGGTTCTAAAAAAACAAAAACTGTTGCTGGTTAACCGTCGAACAAGATACATTGTAATATTTGGTACAAGGTGTTATACACACATTTAATAAAATAATAAAAGTGATATAATTAAAAGGTTGTTAAATAATAGAATAAGATTTAATATAAAATAGAATTAATAATAAAATAATAAAAAAAATAAATTTAAAATTAAAACAGAACAAAATTCCGTCTTTCATTTCTCGCTCGATGAACTTAAATATTAATTATTATTTTATACACAATTGTGAATAAAATTAGTCTAGATATTATATATTAAAAGATAAAGCATAGAGCGGTCACCTGCCGTAACGGCGATATTTTTTGGTTTGGGCTAGTTAAATTTTCACTCTCAAAAATCGATGGCACAAAAAACTTTGAATCAATTTGACAAAATAAATTGGGAATTCGTAAGAAATTAATTTGTGGAATAAGCCTATATGCCACATCGAATGCTTTTTCGACATCTAGAGTTATTAATCCTATTTAATTTTTTTTGTTATTTTAATAGTTTTTATTGTTATTTTTGATTCTACAAAACTTGATGTGTGCATTCATTTTCTAAATTATGTTATTTTATTTATGTGTGTGTAAACTAAATTAAAACAAATCAAACTGAATAGAATATTGTAATTGTATAGTATCGTCTTATACACAATTTATATAAATTAAATAAATAAATAAATAAAATAAATTTTGAATTTTTTATAAATTATTTTTTAGACATTTGTAATGTAATTTTATAGTACCTATATGCAACAAGTAAATTAAAATGATTTTGTTTTTTGAATAATTGAAGGATAAACAGATTTAATACTTTAAAATCAATTAAAACAAAATAAAAGAAAATAAAAATATATTAACAAAAAGAATGATTTAAATGCCCTTGAAAATAAGACATGCAATCTTAAATCATTTTTAAATTTAAAATCTATATATATATATACATAATATAATATAAAAATCATGTTTCAAACTATCAATTTCAATTTTTCAATCTTCTATTTTATTATCTTATATATTTATCTATTAGCAAATTACTTAAACCCAATAATAGAATTGACACAATATTTAACACATCACATTTTCATATACGAATTTCTCTACCTCTTTATTTATTTTGCATTCATTCTCTTAGATTTATTTTCACTTAAAATCACTATTTTTCATCTCATTTCATTTAAAAAAAAAAAAAATCTATTATTATAATATCATATATATATATATATATTATAAATAAAATCTCCCCCGTGTTTATTAAACACACTTAGAATTTCCCTCTATTTTTTCTATTTTATTTTCTCTCTCTCTTTCTCTCTCTTATAATATTTATTTACTTCTTTGAAATGAAGATCCTGACAATGGTTAAAAAGTTAATCTAAATGGATTCTGATTGAGATTTAATTATTTTCATTTAATTTTCTAGATGACTTCGTCAGTTAAATACGCAATAAACTCAATTTTGTTGTTGACTACTGACACCGTTTGTTATAAAATATATGCGGAGTGAGAGTGACAGCTTTAAAAGACGACCCCTTCATTTAATTTTTATATAAATATAAATATTATATAAAATCGTATATAAATAATATTAATGCAGTGTATATATACAATATATATATATATATATATATATATATATATACATTGAAGAACAGAAGAACCAAAAAGACAGGACTCTATTTCTTTAATTTTCAACTTTTTGTTCTTTTTGTGGATGAAAACGATGGGTGGTAGTTGTTGTTGTTGTATACAGCAGTGATGGTTCATTTCAACCCTAATCAAAAACACTGGAATAAGAGAAAAACAAAAAAAATATTGAAGGGAAAATATCCAGTCCTTTTAATTTCTTTTAAACTAACTGTATTATCATAATAACAGTATATACGATCGTATGTATATAGGCGTAGAATAAAGTTAAAGAATGTAATTTTTTCACCACTAGAAATTAAGGGTCTAAAAAAAACAAAAACAAAACGTTGTAAAAGAATATTGTATAGAAGAGAAGTAAAAGAAATTTAATGAAGTGGGTAATTTTTGTGGATGAGCTCAATGATTTTGGCTTTGTACCATTACCCAAACAAAAAAAAAAGCAAAAAAAAAGAGAAGTAAAATAAAATAAAAATTAACTTTTCAAAGGATACAAATTTACGATGATATACTTTTGAATATAATTTTTGTTTTTGTTGTTTTGTTGTTGTTATAGATTTAAAAGTTGATTACCGTAAACTATACTGTTAATCAAAAAAAAAAAAATGAGCAATCCAAAATATATAATTGTAAATGAAATTGAAATAATTTTTTTTTTTTTATTTTCTGGTTTTTCAATTTTTTTTTTTTTTTGGAAAAAGGATATGGGCTGTTTAACATTAAATATAATATTTTTGCTATTTCAATTTTATAGAAAATAAATTTATGGGTAATATTTTTTTTGGGGCTGATAACAAAATATAATTTTCTGTTTTTTGGTTAATTTTTTTTTTATTTGTCTAATAATTTCAAGGTCATTACAATTTATTTTATATTTTTGTTTTTTTGGTTTTATTTTTATTATTGGAAAGAGAGTTGAATAATTGGAAAAATTATTGATATTAAAAAAAATGTGTGTATGTAGAAAGTGTATAGTGATTGTGTAAAATACATATAAATAAAAAATAAAAAGTAAAACGATAATATAATATGTAGGCGAGTTATAGGAGCTAAATATAGATTCATAAATTTTTATATTTGCTGATGATGATGTATGCTTTGTATTCCAAGTCCAAAACTACGCAGATTTAGAAAGAAAGATGAATACAGAATTAGTTAAAAATATCAACTGGATTATAGCTCATAAATTAATAATTAACACCGAAGAGATCAAATATATAATAATCGATGCAATAACATTTTACTTAAACAGTAAAAATTTCAAATGAAAAAATGGAACAAGTATAAATATCTGGGATTTTGGATAGATAGGCAATTGTATAAAGCTTAAAATGTGTGAAATAAATATTTTCAAAGTCCGAGATTTGTGTTTAAAAAATAGAATTAATTTATAAAAGACCCATGTAGCAATTTTGGCTCTTCTGAGGGAGATGTTGTATCGGCCTAGGATCGAATGCCATATTCCAAGGATAGCTGGAATTGCTAGCTTTTCAAAAATATATGTCTTTAATGGCGCATCTTATCCTTTAAGTACGAAAAGGACATTTGAAAGTATCTTTTTTGTTTTGATGTTTTTGTATAAAAACCGTTATATATGTAGTTTTATAGTAAAATTTTCTACTTTGAACTACAATATCTCAAAAACGATAGCACCAATCATCATCAAATAAATGTTAAAATATGCTCCAGATTGTTATCTTTCTAGAATATATAATTGAATATATGTATATATATATATATATATATATATATATATATATATCTTATAGATCAATATATATAACAGTTTTCATACAAAAACATCAAAACAACAATGATACTTTCAAATGTCCTTTTCGTCCTTAAAGGATAAGATTAGCGCCACTAAAGCAATATATTTGTGGGAAGCTAGGAATTCCAAATATTCTTGGGATATGGTCATTAGGTCCTACATCGATACAATATCTTCCTCAGAATCCTTACAGTTTTATTGCTATAAGACTCTTGCGCATGCGCACTCTTATAATATTATTATAAACAACTCTTATAGAAATATAAGTGTTAATTTGAGTGCTCCGCAATTGTTGCGAAATATTATAAATACGTTATAGCACTAAAATGAAGAATCATATAAGGCACCGGAGCAATTGCTGGAATATTGTTATAGGAATAGTATGTATATGTGTTAGTGAGTGTATAAGTTTTTATTTTGAAATTAAATTCATTTGAAATAATTTATGTTATGCGAGAGTGAGATAGGTATTATTTTTAACTTTAAAATAATAATTTGATTTATATTTATTTCATAAATAAGGGAGATAGATATGAATTACATATTTTTATATTTGTATGTAAATAATTTATAATATAAAAAATGTATTAAGTAATAAATAATATTATATTTGGTTAAGAATACAATATTTTGTTATGAGTTTCCATCATTTCAATTTATTCTTGGTACTATATATAATATTTTTTTATTGAATTATCTTAGACAACAACCACATATACGTAATAATTTATTAAAAAAAATAAAAATTAAATTTAAATTTAATTTTGGCGATTGATAAGTTCAAATGTATGTTTATCCTTATATATAAATGGAGTAAAACTTTAAATTAAAATTTCTAATTGAAAATTAAAACAATTTTGAAAAAATATTTAATTACGCCACGTCTCATTTTATATCATTTAAAAGAATAATAATGGAAAACGGTTCTGAAATTGTTCAGATTTTTTAATTTATAGATTAAGTGTTTTTAATTAACAGATAAACTGATATTTTAGCCAGTATCGTTATTATGCTAAATTGCATACTTTACTTGCGAATATGTTAAATACAACGAACATATACCATTAAGCAATTTGTATGTGTAATTTGTAAAAATAAAGTTTTCCAGTGTGAGCCCGACAATATCATCAGTTTACGTACATGAGATAGAAAAAATGTCATTTAAAATTCATTTAAAATTCTAGAAATGATTTCATATTCTCTTACTGCATTCCATAAAATTTAAAGCGAAAAAACATACAAAATTTTAAATTCATAATAGGTACTCTGTTGATGTCCCTTCGAACCTGACTACTTCCGGTATAATTTTATTGATTCATCTCACAATTTCAATTGAAATTACATTGTTTATAGAATATTTTTTTTTTGTTTTTAGGTCTCATCAGTTCAGTGTTTTATACCGCAGCGTGTAGCGCAATTTTTTAGTGTTTAATACTACATAAAAAAAGCTTCAGCACTTCAACTTAGGAATGAACTGTGCGAAATATGTTCAGTAAATCATCTTTTCTATATACTGCTATGAATAGTGATTCAATTTTTTTAGTTTTATTTAAGTATTTCTAAATCCCTAGGCTCTATAATCGATTTTACGCTGTTCAATTAAGTTTGTTTTTTTTTAAATACTGTAAAATCGCAATTTAATTCTAATTTCAGAGTTCACGTGTATAGATATGAAAAAAATATTCAGTCGATTGAAAATTCAACTCTCATTTCTATTAAAACAAAAAAAAAAACAGAATGTTGTCCAGTGTCTTTAGTGCTTTAATTCAACTCTCATTTCTCATAAAAAAAATTTGTTTTTGTCCAGTGTCTTCAGTATTATAATTCAACTCTCATTATTTCTATATACGAATAATAATTCCAGTGTGTAATAAGTATAAATCTATACTCGTATATACATATATATGAAAATTATACATATTAGAGTGAATTGAAAAAAAATTCTATATGGCTGTAACTCCCAATAAGAGAGTAATTTTGAAGTTTGAATTCATTTCAGGTTTTTTTTAAGACTTGTTTGAAATAAATTTTTTTTGTTTTTTTTTTTTTTTGAAAATTAATTCTTGTAATTTTTTTAAACCACAAGAAAAATTCATTCTAAATGATGAAATAATAAGATCATAACAAAAACAAATAAAAACAACAAAAAAAAAATTCATTCAATAAATGGCAATTTTTCTGAATGAATCTCTTGCAGTGTAAGTATATCTCAGCCATTCTGATTTTATTCATTTCATTTTGTTTGTATTCTTATTTTTGTAATACCTAAACAATTGCTTGAAAAAAAAAAATTATCGTTAAGGTTGAATATTAAAACTTGGCTCTTACGAAATGTGTTTTTTGTTGTTGTTGTTTTTATTGTTTTTTTGATTTTTTGCAGCATCGCGAATCTGCTTTAGGTTAAAAATAATAAAATTTAAAATGAAGAAACAAAATATATTCGCGATTTCAATATTTATACCACTAGTGAGTCTATATATATATATATATATATATATATTATATATATATATATATATATATGTATTTATATATACATATATATAAAAATATATAACACAACAGTGACTCCAACTGAAGAGTCATTAAATTATAAGTCCTATAGAGTTTTGTGTTTTTTTTTTTTGTTTTTGTTTTTATTTTTTTAATATGTTATAAATCAGGTTTCAAATATAACAACCGAAACCTCATTTAATTTATTTTTAGAGTGTTAAAATTTAAAAAAAAAAATTTTTCTCTATCTTTTTTTTTTTTTTTGTATTTTATAGATACTTGTATCTATATTCATTCATTCATAGTGAATCTTTTTTATTAAAACTCTTATTTGAAATATTTTTCATCGCGATTATTATTATTCGTAAATTTTATTTGAAGAACACAACAGGTATCGTGTATATAGTGCTCTTCTTTTTCACCATAATTTTAAGTAAATAAATTACGCAAAAAAAAACAAAAACAAAATCCAAAAAAAAACTCAACCAAAGCTATCATTTGCATAAGTTATTAGTATCAATATATATATATATATATTATATATATTAAATGGACTTTCAATAGAAAACAGACATACATGTAGGAATTTTGGATTGTGATGGTTAAAAAAAATGGGTGCAACAAAATAATTCTTCCTTACTTGTATGATAACAAAAATGTTTGTAAAGCAAAAATATTGTAAACATCTGTGCAAAAATAAACTAAGTGGAAAAATATAGAATTGTGGACATATGAAATTGTTGCAGACATATTTAAGCTTATAACAATAAGTTTTAGGAGTTGTGTTGTTCATTACAATACTACTTGAACTCATCAATAGGTATTTGTAGTGTTAGACTACCTATACATAACTCCTGATTATTGCTATGGTTGATTTTACATTTTGTTGAAAAATGTTATTTTTACATCTGTGAGTTATAAAAATCAACCAAAATTGTAATATTTTATAGTAATATTTTATTCTAGTGTGGACACGGGTAGCCACAAAAAGCTTATTTTCGACTGCGGTAATATATGGCTATTGGATGAGATCCCCTTCCGATATTACCTACTCTACTCTAATCTAACCCTAGTCTGACGCTATAAAAACTTTAAAGGACGATATCATCCTTATAACGATCTAAAAAATATGTAATTGTGTTCAGCATGATAGACTTACTTATATATAGTGTACATCACATCATCAAAGCTAGTATGGGATTGCTTAGATATACTCAAAACCATGGCAAAAACAAATAAAGTCACAGTAATGTGGATACCAGGGCATTCCGGCATTGCAGGAAATGAAGCTGCAGATTATCTAGTTAGAATAGTCCGTCACACCTTTCATAGGGCCAAGTCCGTTCTGTGGAATTCCCCACAGTTAAGATGCAATCAAGAGTTTGGGTAGAGCAAAAAGCTGAGGATTTCTGGCCCAGCTTTCCTGGAAATCGTCAAACAAAAATGCTTATGCTTGAACGCTCGCTCTAGAAAACCAAAACACGTCTAAGCTTGAACAGGAAACAGGTACGTATCTTGGCAGGGATAGTAACAGGCCACTGCCTAACAAATAAACAGCTCTATAAAGTGGGTCTAACCGAAAATAGCTTATGCAGAATATGTGAAATAAAGAAAGAATCTATTGAACATTTGCTCTGTGAATGCGAAGGGCTCACCCGTAGTAGACTTTGCCACTCGGGAACATTGTTCCCCGAACAATGGGAGCTATCCAGCATACCATTGAAGAATATCCTATCACAAAATCAGGTATCCTTAAGGACTCAGAGACTTAATAAAAAAAACTGGGTTATCACAATAAGCTAATTTACGGCTGCGGTGATGTAGGGACTGGATCCTAAACTGGATAAATTAAATCTAGTTTCTAAATCTATATATAGTATATCAAATGCTAAATGATAATCTAGGTTTAACATTTAGGTTTAATAGGTCTTGTATAGGTTTAATAGGCTTTATAGGTCTTTAGACCATTACTATTTATTGGTTTGTAATTGAACTGAACTATTTTTTTTGTTTTTGTTTTTTTTTTTTCAATTTAAAAATTATCAAATGAAATTATATTTAGTCACGAGACATACATTTTTTTGTTAAGTTTTATTTATAACAGTTAAAAATAGATTTGAGATATTGAACAAAAATTTTACCATTTATTTATTTTATTTTGATCAAAACGGTAATAATAGGAATTTAGTTTTTGTAGCTAATATAAAAAAGATTAAAAAACATTTTTATTAATCCAAGTTTTAATTAAATTAATTAAAAATCATATGTAAAATAAAATTCGATAGACTGATGATATAAAAAATATATTTTCTCAGCAATATTTCAATTGAAATAAAAATTGAATCAAATGATTATATTAATTGATTGGCAATAGTTCCGAAAACCTTCGGTAACAGTTTTGTTTTTGAAATTTTAAACAAGAGAAACAAAATATTTTTAAATTATATAAATTAATTATACACAATAGGAATTTACAAGCACTAGCTATCTGGGCTATATCAGCTTAAAATAAAAACAGGTTATTTGTAGTAAAAAAACTAAAATTTCTGGGTAAACCTATATGCGTTTTACTGAATCAATATTCCAAAGTTTATACTTATACAGATTCCCATAATGGGAAGATTGTGCTTACCACAAAAAAAAATTACCAATTGCCAAAAATAAAGTTGAATGTTTAAAAATTAAATTAAATCAATTATTTTACTAAATTTAATTATTGTTTAAATAATAAATTGATTAGTCTAGATCGATTTCGGTTAATACGCCAAAATCAGTTTTTTGATCAACATTATTTGTTATATTATTATAACTTAAAATCTGTATAATTTTTTTTAACAATAATCAAATATGTCTGATGTTGCTAATGGCTTAAAGAAAAAAATAAATATATAAATAAATTACGCCCTATGTCCAACATATGGGTTGGGTTACAGGATAGTGATGAAATAAACTACACATAACAAAACTAATTTCAGCAATAGTTCATTAAAATGTCAAGACAAACTTAGTCTATTAATACAGCTAGTGTTGTACCACTCTAACTTTGAGTCTTTTAATATTTAAAGTATTCCAATATTTTTATCAAAGTGTTATTTGAGTGTTGTTCCAATCTATTATTGTATTTCCTAGTATATTTACTGAGCATTTTGTAAGTAAAAGTATTGTGTAGATAATTTTCAATTATATAATATTTGGGCCGAACCATATATATAAATACCATACATATCCATAAAGCATATGTCGCAGCTCTAACAACCTTGTTTTGGAAACACTGAATATGTGGACTTTATTTTGGCCAAAAACGTTCCAATATAATTGAATGCCATAAGTCAAGATTTTGATTTTAGTATTAAGTTGTAGAGCAATGATTTTTTTTCAATGGACAGTTGACACACTCTGTTTGATCAACGTGAACGTATAAGCAAGTTCAGATTGGATTCAGTATTGAGTTGTATAGCAATGATTTTTTTTCAATGGACAGTTGATATACTCTCTTTGATCAACGTGAACGTATAAGCAAGCTCAGATTGGATTCAGTATTGGGTTGTATAGAAATGTTTTGCCTTCAATGGAGAGCTGATTCAAACTGTATGTCTTATGGCAACGTGAATAACAAAAATTCAATCCTCTGATGATGGTATAACAATCGAAAGCGATCAAAATAATAATTAAACTTGGTAAAACATATTTAGTGTTTCTAACTTGTACTGTATTAAACCTGCTACAGTCTCTAACTTCATATCTTATTGCGAACTGAAATATTTGAAAGACTGAAATCATATTTGAAAGACCAAAATTGTAAATAACTGTTTTTTTTTACGTTTTTACAAAATTTACGTTTTTTCCAATTTGATATGAACCCCCGCTTTAATATTTGTTTTTCAATTTTTCCAGAGAGTCCGAAAATGGGATTTTCAATGTTTTTCTGCCAAAAATATTTGTATATGATCGCTTTTGAGCTTGTAAATAATTTTTTGAAACATAATTTTAAATAGAAGAGTTAACTGCCTGTATAACTGTTTTAAAATCTATAATGAGTCACCAGTTCAGCTGGAAAATATAACCAAAGAATGCTTTAAACAAATGATTATAAATTTTGTGTCAGAAAAATTAGATATTTTGTTAAACTTTGAACGGGTATTCGATATTGTTATAATTTGTAAGAATTTTTGTAAATCGTACGGCTTTGGCTAAGATCGAAATAGAATTATTTTTTTGTTATCTGATTTTGATTCTGAACTAAAAATAAAAAAAAAAATAAATGATAATATTTTTAAAACGGAACTAGTTTAAGAGATAAATATACTTAATTAAAGGTATATCCACAAAATATTAAAAATAGCATTTAACCCCTTGATGCAGGTACATATATGCTTATCGAGACCCCACATTTATTTTTTATATTTTGAATAATTTTTATTTGTCTGCAAAACATAATGAAAATTGGATACGGAAGCTATTCAGAACTATTTCCAAACCTATTAAAAATCACAAATGTTTAAATCATGTATCACTACTACTACTGGTATCACAATTACTATTATGCTAGTAAATAAATTTTCTCATCAAAATTTTATGTAAACAAAAACTAAATCAACTGATATAATAATATGTAATTAAATTATTTAAATATTAAAATAATTACAATTTCATTACATTTTTAATATTTTTTTTTTTTTTTTCAATTTTCAATTTTTCACTTACCCAAGTCAAGTTTCTCAGGGAGAAGCATTATAAAGAAGCATCATAAATTTAAATAAAAAATTTAATAAATTTTTGTTTTTGCATTTTTATATAAAATTTGTTTGTTTAAATTGTATCAGAATAATTACAAAATGTTGCTAGCAACATTTATTTATTTTTTTTTTGTTTTTATTTTTGTTTATATACTTTTTTCATTTGATAAAATAATGTTAACATCATTGTATTGTTTTTTTTTTTGTTTTTTTGTTTTTATGGGGCTTGTTTCATTGACGCCAATTTTTTAATATAGATATTACATAACGTATGTATATTATATATGTATTATTTTTATTGTTTTAATTTTTTATACTGGTGAAACGAATCCATTTGTCAACTGTTGACTTAAAAGAGAAAATTTTAATTTGAAATTTAATATTTTTTAATAAAATAAGAATTAATATAAGAAATTTTAATACATAAAATGTCAATTGATAAAACGAAGTGATCTAGGTGCCAAAATGGAGGTCTAATAACTATTATATAAATTTTCTTTGATTTATTTTGTTTTTGTTTTCTAAATTTTTTTTTTTTTTTTTTTTTAAATAAAAGTTTGATTTGCTGCAAATTTTTGTTTTTTGTTATTTTTTTTTTATATAAAAATTAAGTTTTATAGAAATTTTAGAAAAACCCGAAATTCTGAAATAAGTAAAATTGGGTGCTTTAAAAATTTAAAAATTTTGTGCAAAAAAAAAAAATATTAACTATGGTTTTATTTAGTTATTTTTTTTGTTTTGTTTTTTTGTTATTATTATTATAAGTGAGTTAGTCATAGTGTGTTGTTTTTTGTTATTAGTTACCAAAATATTTTTGTTTTTGAAGAATTTTAGGATACTAAAAAAAATTTCAGCCAACGACATTATTAGATACCCCCCAGCTACAAAACACATAGATATATGATTTTGGCACATAGAACACTTCAGTTTTACGATAGACAGCCAATTAATTTTTTTTTTGTTTTTTTTTTTGTTTCGTTTAATTAAACAAATTAAATGTACCTTTTGAAAAATGGTTTAAATGCCACAACTGATGCATCAATATTTGTTCCAACACCACCACTACCATCACCAATCAATTGTTGTGAATAATCTTTTGTTGGTGAATGATCTTGAAGTCGTGTAAAATTACCAACATAACTGCTATTACTATGGGGTGATGAATCACTACTATAACCACTGCTTAAATTATTATTTGAATTGCTACTGTTAATATTATTATTATTATTATTGTTATTATTATTGCTATTATTATTGTAGGTAACGGTCGTAGGTGTTACTGAACCTGTAATTAGATTCGCTGCTACGCTCGGTAATTTCATATTCGGTGGAGTTTGGGGTGGAGTATCGGTCTGAATTTCTGGAAACCCCATCGATTGTTGGTTCGTATGATTTACGTTCGTATTCGTAGTACCCACTGTTTGCTGCTGCTGCTGCTGCTGCTGCATAAGTGTAGTAGGGGTGGTAGGCGTATTTGGATGATGTTGTGTACCTTGGTTCATACCTTGGTTCATGTTGTTGTTGCTGATGTTGTTGTTGATGTTGTTGTGGTTGTTGTTGTTGTTGTTCGTAGCTTGATGATACATTTGTCCCGCTGCTATTGCTGCTGCTTGCCCTAGAAACCCCGCGTACTGTCTGTTGGTATATTGATGAGAATTTACGAAATTGGTCATCATATTCATTTGGGTTTGCTGTTGTGGGTGTTGTTGGTTCTGTTGTTGTTGTTGTGTTTGAGATTGTTGTTGCTGCTGCTGTAGTTGGGAATTGTTGTTGGTTAGGGCTTGGTGATGCTGTTGCTGCTGCTGTTGATTTATACCAGCCAAATTCCCCATAGCCATCGGCATAACGGCAACGTTGCTTCCACCATTCGGATGTGTATTGAGCTGCTGATTGGGGTGCTGTTGCTGTTGATTGGAATGATGGTGGTTGGATTGCTGTTGTTGATGGTGATGCTGTTGCTGTTGTTGCTGCTGCTGCTGCTGTTGCTGTTGTTGTTGCTGATAATTTCCCATCCATACTCCGCCTGATGTCAATTGTTGGGTGTTGTGCTGTGATTGCTGCTGTAATTGAATTTGATTGTGTTGGGGATTGTGTTGCTGCTGATGCAGCTGCTGCTGCTGCTGCTGCTGCTGTTGCTGCTGCTGCTGATGATGCTGCTGAAGTTGATGTTGAAATGATTGATGGTGAATCATATATCCCGATGGTGGTGGTGTTTTGCAAGCGGCTGTGTCTGCCAGACTCCAAATTTTCGGTTTTGTAGCTGGAATCGGGATTCCACAGTCGCTGCTTGCCTGGTTTTTTGGACCCGATAATTCTTCTTTAATATTTGGATAACCAGTAGTAGCACCTAAAAGTGACGGATGATGCTGATAATGATGTGAATATGCTGGATGATGTCCATATGCTGGATGTTGTGGATGATGATGATGATGGTGATGATGGTTTAAATTACCACCAACATGACCACCAATACCACCCATTATATTGTTTAAATTATCTGGTTTTCTATCATCTTCAAGATCATCATCATCATCGTCTTTATCGTGTTCAGATTTAACATGATGCATTGGATCTAGAACACAAAGGTTAATTAAATTTTTTTTTTTCATGTAAAGAACGGAAAACAAGAAAAACAAAAACAGAAAATCTTTAAAAAAAAATATTTTTTATATATATGTATTTGTTTTTTTTTTAATTATTTAAATTACAGCAAATCTAACTTTTGTTTTTTAAGTAAAAAAATTTAGAAAATCAAAAAAAACAAATGGATTTTTTTTCAAAAAATTTGTAAAGATAAACCATTTGGATAATATTTTCAAAAAATTTATTTGAATATTTTTTTTTTGAATTAATTAAATTTTAATTTAATGGCAAATTTTGTAATATATTTAAATTCATTTGAGTGCAATAACAACAATGTTATTAAATGTTGATCGAAAAATTTAATACAAGAATAGTCAACTTTTAGATATGGCGGATTCGTTTTGATTAAAATACATAACTGTGTTGAAAAGTTAATACAGTGTTTGGACATAAATATTAAACGTACCTACCTATATTTGTATTCAATATTGTTATTGTTAGTATTTTGTAGATAATTCAAATTTAAATAAGATGTTTTAAAGAGCAAATTGTTTTGAAAATAAAATAAGATAATGTGGGTTGTAATGTGACGACCCGCTATATAAAAATAATATTTTTAAAATTTGCATGGAATGATATTTATTTTTATTTTATATTATTTGCTAATACTTAGTTCGGGAATATAAACTATTTAGTTTGCAAGCCTTTAAGGCTAATTTTATAAGGCTAATTTTATGTTTGTAGATTCAGAAAGAGGCAAGATACGATATAATTATTATTAGAAAAAAATGCAATCTACCGATATTGTAAGTACAGGCTCGGATCTCGGGAAAATAAAATGTAGTTTATGCTATACTTGACGATAAGCTAAACCAATGATAATAGATCAATTATTTAAAAGTGTAACGAAATAGCAGTAAAGTATTCAACTCACACTAGATATACAACAGCAATTAACTACTTTGTAAAAAATTTAATGTTTTCAAGACAGTGAAACAGAGCTTTCAAATTATAATCTATGCGAGCTACGATATAAATACAACGCTCTACACTTCACAAAGGAGTAATAAAAAGAAAAAAACAGATTGAGATAGTTGTGAAATCAAATTCAATTATTAAGTATCATTTATAAGATAATCCTAACATTTTATTTATTTAATTTATTTATTTTTTAGTGGTGAAAATTAAAATTAATAACCATCAACATCACTAGCTATTAAAGCTATCGGCCAATCGAAAGATTTATTTCAATGTAATGATGTATAATACTGTAAATTAATATGCAAAATAAACATTCTGATATGATCATCCAAATTAATAGTAATTGGAGCTTCTATACACACACACATATATACATATATGTAATACAAAAACATTTTATTATAACTTATTTCATATACAGTATAATTATTGTCATATATTGAACAACACATTTTTCACAAAAACAAAAACGAAAAAAAAAAAAATTTTCACAGAGAGTTCCCCTGAGATTTACGAATGCAAAAATATGCGTTCAATCATCCTCTTGAAAGGATTTTTATTATAACTACTATGCTTTTTTATTTTTACTATTCACATCGCCGCATGCTTGCATTATTTTCAGTTACTATTTTCTTTGCCTTTTTTCTAAAGAAAATCACTAACACACACACAGACACACAATGAATGTATATGCATACGTTATATCTCCAGACTATTGAAAATATGCTGTTAGACAACATCTGCTACTATAATTTTTATTTCAGAATGCTTCCTATATATTTTCTGATTTTTAGTTAGCTTCCTTAAATTTATTTCTATCTATTTTCAATATTAATAAGAATTTTGTTTTTGTTTTTTTACACTAACTATATCTCTGGAGCTTTCTCATTTTCCTAGAAAGATATAGAACTGATGACAAAAGTGATGATAATAAAACGACAATAACAACGATAATATTTTAGTGATGATTCCGAAAATATATATTTGTTAAAAGACTCTAATGTATGACTAAAGGCAAAACACACACATATACATTTACTGTAAAACAGTGAGTGATTGTGTGAATGTTTGATTTGATAAAAGTAGTATATGCAATAAGAACTCATGTCCGCTGAGGTATTAAAAGGATTCTCAAAAACAAAAAAACAAAAAAAAAACTAAAATAAGTGATGATATTTTGATAGGTGGGTGCAGACATTAACAGAATAAAAAATAAAGCAGAAAATAATTTAAATGTGAATTTTGTCGCACAAAGAAATTATAGAATATAGTATTAACCAAAAAACATTTTGTTTTGTATTACAACAACAAAAATAGAAACATATAAAACAACCATAATGTACAAAACAATAAAAAAAAATCAATCTTTGGAAAGTGAGGATTTTCTACAAATTGTTTTACATTAAGGCTCCATGTTGTACATGATTGAAGTTGTGTACGGTTCAAAATGAATATAAATAGATATATACTCTAATATACATCTTGGTATACTTAAAATGAAAATATTCAATAGATTTTTGATAATGAGATTCGTCCATTTTGAATAGAATATTGTTTTACGAGTTGATTTTGAACTACATTAATGTAATGATAAATTTTTGATGATATGAAATTGTTAGTTCTGGAAATTTATTATAGAAATCTAATTTGTGTTTGCATCAGATTTAGTATTTGTTAAAATAAAGCTTCTACTGATTGGTTGTAAGTTAACAGTGGTTGTTGTTGTAATTTTAAACTGTTAAATACATTTTATATACTGTATATAAAATTAGTATACTGTTAGTTAACATTATATTAATTTTACATACTGTTATAACTGTTAAAAAATAGTGATAGCTGCAGTGTATAGTATTAACCAGCTGTAGTAAAGTTTGTATGCAGTAAATAAGATACCTATACCTATCATGATTCAATTTAACTCATTTTGGGAAAGACGGCATTATTATACTGTTATACTACGAAACAAGAAATGACAGCCTTCAAGTTAACAGTAATTTTTTATCATATTTTAATTATGTAATATATCTCATACAATACTAATTTAATTATTAACTCAAAACACTAACAACAATATGAAATAAATATCTATCATCTCTCATCATTATGCAGTAAAATTGTTCGCTACGTTCTACCTACATCTATTTCAATAATACATTAAACAAAATTGATTTATTCTCTCAATTCTCAATGTTATATTCATTATTAACGGTTTTTCTAATTATTATTATTGTTATAAATATGTTAGTTAATATATTCTTTGCGGTATAATGTGTATGAATACGAATATATGAAAATGTATTAAGAATGTTCAGCAAATATGAATTCATAATATTTGGTAGCTAAGGCTTCAGACAACAAAACAAAATTAATATATATATATAATGTAAAATATGCAAGTATTTATATCAGGATGAATGTTATTGAAAATTAGTAAAACAGAGTTGATATTTTGGAATAATATTCATGATTATGTGGTCCTGTAACAAAGCTTTGATATACTTTATCTAAATTAGTTATTATTTTGGAATATTATTCATGATTATATCGTCCTGTAGCATAGTTTTGATATACTTTATTTAAATTAATAAAACAGAGTTAATATTTTGGAATATTATTCATGATTATGTCGTCCTGTAGCATAGCCTTGATATACTTTATTTAAATTAATTAATATTTTGGAATATTATTCATGTTTATGTCGTCCTGTAGCAAGGTTTGATATACTTTATTTTCGTAAAACAGAGTAGTTATCTGTTGATAAATTCTTATCAAAAAATATTTTAAATAACATTTTTATAAAACTGTACATTCAATGACGGAATAATTAATTTATCGAATACTGTAGAAAATCGAAAGAACAGAATTAAAATATTGAATTAAACTATTACCTAACAATATGATAAACCAGGCTTTGTCAAATATATAACAAGCTTTTAGGCTTAACTCTATTACCAAAATATAGGTTCGGTTGATTGGAGGTGAGTCAAAAAAAAATTCTATACAAACTAGAACAAAACATGTGGTTCACGCAATTCGGATTCAAAAATGGTATGGAAAGCTCTTTTCTGAATCCAAATTTTGGTTAAAAACTGTAAAAATGTACAGAAAGATGTGTTTCGAAGTTTTATAGATTACGAAAAAGCTTTTGACCGCGTTCAACACCACAAATTTATCGCAATTCTAAAATTGCAATGGGTCTTGTCTTGATGGAAAAGATATTCAATTTATTCAAAATCTATATTGAAATTAAAAATATGTGTTGGTGATAAATCATCTTCAGAAATTGAAATTAGTCGAGGAGTACAACAGGGTTGTATATTGTCACCAATTTTGTTTAACTTTTATTCTGATATCATACTTCGCGAATCCATTAATCATTTGTAATAATAGTAAATGGCACTGTCATTAATAACATCAGATACGCCGATGATACAACCCCATTGGTTGATAGTATAGTATAGAAGAACAAAAATTACTTCAAGACGTCAACCAATATAGTCGATAATTTGGTTTGAGCACTAACACTAATAAAACCAAATTCATGATTATAAGTAGGAGAAATGTCTATGACAACAACATCACCATTTCAATTAATGGACAACAAATAGTATGTGTCATTAGTTGCTAATTCTTGGTCATTCGTTACATAGGGAATGGGACTCATCCAAAGAAATAAAATGTAGAATTGAAATGACTAGGAGTGCCTTTATGAAGTATAAAATGATATTCCCGAATTGAGATTTTGACATTGTTGGGGGGTTTGTGTCATGGGTTTGTTTAATGTTATGTATGGCCAGTACTTTTATACGGTATGGAAACCTGGACTTAAATATAAACAAATGAGAGATTCTGCTCGTGACCGAAATCAGTGGAGGACAATTTTGAGTCAGGCCAAGGACGTTCAATGTCTGTAGCGCCCAGCAAGTAGGTAAGTAAGATATAAACAAAATTGAACCTTTTTAAATGTGGATGTACCGAAAAATCCTAAAAATATCTTGGATCGATAGGGTAAGAATCACGGAAGTACTGCAAATATTACAAATAAATCAAGCATCGTAAAACAGCACACTTTGATCACATCATGAGAAATCAAAAAATATGAAATTCATCTACCAATAGTCCAAGTAAAAATGTAAGGCAGCGAGGAAATGGAAGGAAGCAATTATCATGGTTAAGAAACATCAGAAATTGGACTGGCCTAAGAATTATATGTGAACTAGTCAGTACAACTCAAAATAGAAAAAAATTCAGAAGCATAAAAACAAATTTACAATAACATGTGATCGCTAATATCCATAAAGGATAGGTAGTAAAAGAAGAGCATCAAATAAAGAAAACATTCAATAAAGTAACATGTTTGCTACAATTCTTCATATGTTTTTGTACTTTGAACACCTTCAGTCTCAACATGTATACAATTCGCCTATTTATCTTTCAAAGTTCAAATTTTGATATAAACAAAACCCAAACGATAAGAAACGATAATGTAGGCCGATCTTCATTATGAAAATTGATATCCAATCTGGCTACTAATCATTGATTGCGAATTTCCATAATTTAGAACATCCTAACGTCTATTTTTAATATTGAAAGTTATCATCTACAAAGGGACATTTAATATAATTACCTATGCAATAGCTCGTTTGTATATAACTGGCAGCCTTTCATATTCAGTAATGCGACATACAGGATTGGGGTTAATTTCATGAAAATTTTATTGAAGTATACTTTATTTTAATTTCGTATTCAATCATTTTACATGGCATTATAATTAATAGATTTTATTAGCATGAGCATAGTAGAAATGGCAAAAAACATGGCATTTCATATTGTCATAGTAGTAATTTTGAGCTGAACAATAAAGACTTCAAAAACTCATTTCACAATCAAAATGTCTAATTTATTCTTATATAATTGAACCTCTATACCTGATCGCATCAAAAAACAATATTTTAAGACTTCGCAAACTCTATAATCATTTATTTTTAATTATTACCAGATTTTAACATCTTTTATCTTAAGTAATGTGATAATAATGTACTTTTTAATGAAAATTATAATAATATAGCGAATTAATAAAATACTAACCTACTTAAGATTAAAAAAAAATAAAAACAAAAAAAATATATATTTTTTAACACTTTATAAAATTAAAAGAGCGTTTTTAAAAGCGTTTTATTACAATAACATAATTATTACTCTATAAATGGTAATCTCAAACTGATTGAATTACTCATAAAATGTAATAAACTCACTTATTATAGACATATAAGAAGAGGAGGTGGTGGATTATTATTGTATTTTTGTTATTCTTTTTTCCATCTTTTAATCCCATCTTTCTAACACACTCTTTGCTTATCTATGAGTTTTTATTTTCTCATTTTAAGAATTTTATTGATGCTTAGATGATTTTTTATTAACTTTTTATTAACTTTATTATCGTTTTTTTGTTTACTTGTTTTTATTTATTCATTTTTCTTTGTTATTTTTGTGTTTTTATATTTTATACAGGGTGTTTTATGTTTTTTTTGTTTTAGCTTTCTATTAGATACTATATGTAAACTGTTGTATATTTTAGTTTGAATTAAATAAATTTTGTATAAGTTAAATAAAGTTTGTACAGGGTGTTTTATTTTTTTGTTTTTAAATAGATTTGTGATAGCTATTGATTGAGAAGGTCTAATGCAAAATATTTTGGATGCTTAGATGATTTTTTATTAACTTTTTATTAACTTTTTTATCGTTTTTTTTCTACTTGTTTTTATTTTCCTTTGTTATTTTTGTGTTGTAAAATATTTGATACAGAGTGTTTTAATTTTTTTTTTGTTTTTAGTTTTCTATTAGATGCTATATGTGAACTGTTGTGACCGTGTAATATTATATATTTTAGTTTGAATTAAATAAATTTTGTATAAGTTAAATAAAGTTTGTACAGGGTGTTTTATTTTTTTATTTTAAATAGATTTGAGATAGCTAAGGATTGTGAAGGTCTAACGCATAAATGTTTTAGATTAAATTAAATATGGAATATTTTGTACTAAGTTTTTTGTTTTGATTTGGCTGTTTTATACCTAGTTGAGTGAGGAGGTCTAACCAAAAAAAAATTAATTAAGAATAAATAGAGTTAAGAATATTATTTGTATAGGGTATTTTAATATTTTATTTTTTTTTGGAATTGGAATTTTGAAACCAACTGACTGTGGATGTCCAATGTAAAATATTTTAGTTTAAATTGAATATAAATGGAAAATATTTTTTACAGGGTGCTTTAATTTAAAAATATTTTTTTGATTTTTTTTTCATTGACGTGTGATGGTCTATATAGGTCTATATATATTTTTTAAATATAATTTATTGAATTTGTGTTGCTTATTCGTTTTCAAATTATTATGATGCTATGAATTCGGGACTTATTACACTACTCATACCGAACAATAAGATTGTATTGAAATGAATAAATACTTCAGTGTAAATATAGTATGCTTTAATAAGTTTATAATCCTTGTAATTTTATGACTTGTGAGCTTAAATTGTTGAATTCGAAAAGAAATTTTTTTTTATTGCAGCTCTAAATTTTTAAGTGTCTAATAATTTTTTAAGGGTGATGAGTTATTTATGGTCGTTGTACTCAGTTTACACTTCTCCTATTTTATTTTTCTATTCACACCTTCACATGGTGATCTCTGCTAATCCTAGCCACCCTTACCCTCGGTTGTAGTAAACCGCACATCGAATTTGGGATTTGAAAATTCCGCCCTATGTCCAATGGATGGGATTACATGACTATGATGATGAGTTCTAAACTTATTAAACTGGGACAACTTTTTTAAAATAGACTAAAATTATTCTTCTTATCGAAAGATGGAAACGATGTTGATCAAATCAAAAGATGGACAATGTTTTTTCATCCGATGTTCAAGGTCTACATCAACAGTTTAATATGAAAATACAATAACAACTCAAAACCCAAATATTTAACTGACTTTTATACAAACAAGTATCAAATATATAGTAAAGGTATTTGTCACAATTGGCGCTTGCGTTCGCCAACGGGTTTGCCAACTTAAAAAAAATTATCCAGATTATTAACCTACATTAATGGGTATAGTACCGTGTAAGCGCGACCTCTTAAGGTCTATGATATTTCTCCGTTTATTATTTTAGAATTATAGCTATATGTCCTTGATGAACGCTATTATTACTTTTGTGTCAATATCCGAATCAGGTGCTGTTTTTTCAGAAAATATTGATGTCTTTTACTTCTAAGCAGAATATGCAGTTGTCTGTGTTTGATCGACCAATCTTGAACATATGCTTACTGTTGAGCACCATGACCTGTGATAAACTATATCAGCGTCCTGGCATTGGATCTAGTCTCCCTGATACCTGATAGTTTGAACTAGGCTACACAACTAGTGTACATAAATTTTTATTCTCCCAACATAATTATTTTATTATTTCAGCTGCACATGCCAAATGTACAGCCAAAATTTAGGACTCTTTTTCGGGTAGACTGTATAGGCCATCTCTTTATTTAATAATTTAATACTATAATAGAAATTAAATACAAATTTATCTAATCCAACTCGTAATTTAAATCTAATTATATATATATGTGTGTACATATATCTACTAAGTTATTTATTTAGGACTTTTCCCTTTTTCTACTCTTTAATAAAATGCAAAGAAGTAAGGTAAAGCAAAGTGGTCAATGTTCCCATTTGAATTATAGCACCAATTAATAAAAAATTTATTTAATTGCGAAATTTGATATTTTAGATCATCACAAGGGGGTTCTAGTACTGACTTCATTGAGAAAATAATCGTCTGTAACAACCAACAATAACAAGTGGGTCTAGGCTAGTCGTGGCATCAAAAAAGGTATAATTTTGTAATAATTGGGTTTTCAGAAGCAACTGAATTCGAATTTTTAACCTCCCTACCTACTTAATACTTCAGATCATCACAAGGGGGTTTTAGTTCTGACTTCATTAAGCAAGTAATCGCCTGAAACAACCAACAATAAAAAGTGGTTATAGGCTAGTCGTAGCATCAAAAAAAGCATAATTAAGTGATAATTGGGTTTTCAGAAGCAACTGCATTCGTATTTTCAACCTCCCTATATACCTACTTAATATTTCAGATTATCACAAGGGGGTCCTAATACTGACTTCATTGAGCAAATAAATGCAACAACCACAAATAACAAGTGGGTCTAGGCTAGTCGTGGCATCAAAAAAAGCATATTTAAGTGATAATTGGGTTTTCAGAAGCCACTGTATTCGTATTTTCAACCTCCCTACCTACTTAATATTTTTAGATCATAGACAAGGGAGTTCTATAGTACTGACTTCATTGAGCAAGTAATCGCCTGAAACAACTAACAATAACAATATGGGTCTAGGTTAGTCTTGGCATCAAAAAAGTATAATTTTATAATAATTGAGATTTCAGAAGCAACTGGATTGGTCTTTTCACCCCCTACGTGATATTTCATATATTTAACACATTAGTTTACTATAATTTAATACTAAATACAGATTTAAGCTAAGCTATTCTACTTAACTTACAAATTAAATTTAAATTTAATCGAAATAATAACACTTTATTGATTGTTGAGTCTGTACTAAGCATTAAATTAGTGTTTTCTCTTTGTTTCTCCCACACCATATATCATTACATAAAAAACGTATATACTATATGTATGTAATGTATAAGACTTCTTTGTTGTTTGTTGCTGATGTCTGTGTCTGTTAATATTAAACTTCAAAGTTCGATCGAATGAATAATCAAAAATGACAATTTTATGACTTGTTAGAAAAAATTGTTTCGTTGATTAAATTTTATCACTTGTCTCGTTTTTTTTTTTTCTTCTCATTTTTCTATCTCTTTTCACTTCGTACACTGTTGCGCTTGCTATTTCTCTTTTATTCAATTTTCAATGTTGTTTTATTTCTTTTTTTGTTTTGTTTTCTTTCACTTCATTTTCATTTACTTTCAATTTTTTATTGTTTTTTGATTTCATTTTGAAGTCATAAAAATCATTCGGAAGTGGTGTAATAAGCTAAAAAAATACAAAGGATTCTACAGATACTATACAATAATACTTCTTGAGAAACTTATACTTATGTATGTGTATGAGAGTGTGTGTATATGTAGAAAAATTATAAATTTGCATATTATTGAGAAAAATTGAAAACCATAAAAAATTGTAAATATGTGATAAATTTTATTGAAATTATCTTAAAACAAAAAAAAAACAAAGTCGTAATAAAATGATTATTATTAAAACTTGGATCTTGGAAAATAAAAAATTGGTATTTTGATAAAAAACAGTTTTATTTGGTATGTCCTGTAGGTAAAAATTTGTAATAATCTAAATTGTATATTTATGTAGGTGAAAAAATATCAAAAAAATTTAAAATTAAACCATAATTTTGTTAAAGATATGAGAGTAAGGTAATTGGGTGTATATGTATATATATATATATATATATATTTGCCAGACATCATATTTATTTGATTTTGAAAATTAAAATTAATTTTTTTTTTATTTGTTATTAATTAGAAATTTATTGCATGGCACTTTAACAGGCACAGACAGGTAAATGGCATAGATAGACAATAAATTGAAGTCAAAAATAATTTTTGGTTCGACATTAAAGATTGAAATACTGACAGGAAATTATTGTCGTATTTATGAGTATTAGAACTCAAGCCCGTATAAATATTTGTATTGTTGGGGAACTGAAATATTTATTATGTAACATATTTTTTCTTTTCATCGACGTGTGAAGGTTTGAAGTTATATATTTTGTTTTAAATACAATTTAATGAATTTGTATTTTAAATATTATAACAACAAGACTATATATTGAAATGAAGAAATACGCATCAGTAATAAGAATTTGATTATATGCCAATTTCATTTAGGATTCAACTACATTAAATATAATATTGCATGTAGGTATACCCGATGCAACAAATTGTTCATCATCTATAACATGTATACATATATATTTAATGTACCAACTATATGTATATTATATCTGAATATTATTATTAGAATAAAGTACTACCGATACCGACTCGCTTGGTATTATTTTCTTAAGAACTATACTTTATTTGAAAAGAAAATAATTTTACAAAATACAATATATTAACTCTAATGTCTAACTGTGTTATGGAATTAAAAGGACGCAACTGGATACCATTGCTCTCGTTTAGACGCAGAGTAGTAGTCATTATTACTAAAAAAAATATGGGTGATAAAATACAGCCCTGCCTGACAACAACATCGCAAAAAAATGTTTCGAATAGAATCCTAAGGGTGGTTGGAAGGCCGAGAAAAACATGGAGAAAAATAGACTTAGCCAAAGAAAATACCCAACAAAGAACGTGACCACAACTGAAGAGGTATGGAGGCTTTATCTCCGCCCTATGCTTCAAGCAACTTCTCATTTAGTTACCACAAAAAATTTTCGAATGAAAAAAAGCATATTAAATTGATCATAAAATTGTTTTACACTGAGATGATAAAGCTGTCTTATAATTTTACATACTTCTCAAAATAGGAAGACATTTTCGGAAGATTTCAATTTATTAAACCATCCAATAAAACTTTACGATAAATGGGAAATGGTGAATGTATGACATAAAAAACTTAAAAAATATATTTTAGTTAACTTTTAGGTGTTAATCGGTTTGAAATCAAAAGTAAAAAAGAAATAATTTCTTCTTCTCTAGGATAGTGAGTATTTAATTTCGTCACATTGTACTTCATATGAAGCTTCTTCATACTCATCTAACCATAAAGACTTATTTACAGAAATACTTTACAGAATTACTAAAAATGAGGTCAATTGCAGAAGTTTTTTGCAACCGACTTTATTCTACAATTTTTTTGATAGAATTTGAAAAAGTTTATTTTATTGCATATCAATAGATTTCCGCGATTGACTCCAATAGTTACAGTACGCGCATGAAGAAAAATCGATACAAAAAATTTGCAACAAAAATAAATAAATATTATCGACACTATACGAAAATAAATTTAATAAATTTTAAATGTACATTTTTTGTACACTAAATAAACGTTTTTAATAATAAAACATAACTTGAACCAAAAATATTTCCACACAATAACTTAAAATAACTTCGACTTAAACATTTTAGGTCAAAATGTCAAAAATTCAAAATAGAAAAAAATTGAATCAAATAGTTGAATTTAAGTCAGCTAGAGCTACTGGAAATTGGCTCTCAGAACACCCTCGGCTTTTTTTAGTTGCGTAAATATATATATATATATATATTTCAATAATTTTCAAGACCATTCACACAATAAGATTTTAGATGCATAGAACTGATGAAATATTGAAAATTAAAATACAGGTCGATACATACATTTTTTTTTTATGATCTTGACAGTAACTTAGGTAGAATCACCTTTTCATGCTTAATTAAGTACGGTACTCCTATTTTATACTACAATATCTACAATAATTCGAGTATTTATTTTAACAAATTACTGGCTTATCTACTCATTAAATATGGAAAACTACTACTATTGTCAGGAACTAAGCCTTCATAAATAGAATAGTTTCATTTTATTTTAATTTGTTATCAGATGATATATACTCTCAATTATTTTTTTTGTCATTTATTATATCTCAATGACAAAGGGTACTAGACCAGCTCGAAAAACCAATGAAGCTTTTTTTTTTTTGCTTCATCGGAAATCGAACCCGGGACCTTTCGGTTGAAAGGAAGGCGCTCTACCTACTGCGCCACCCAGCGTTAATATATAGTCAACTCAACTAAATTGAATTAATTTTCAGAATACCATGTTTTAGTTAATAATTAGAGTCTCATAAATTACCAAAAGCACCTCGACTCACTTACATAATTGTCTTTGGTTGATTTTTTATATAAACTCGACTTCAATGAATTGAATACAATTGAATACGCAATTACAATATTTTCTACAAGTAGAATTTCAATATTATAATTTACATATTATTCAGGTATGATAACACAAAATTGTAAGCTACTAAGTAAATTCTAGACCCATTTTTGAACTTCTACCTTCTTCATAATTACACCATCTCAATATTAATTTCTATTTTTCAATAAATTTTAATTAACACTATAGAAAAATTCCATTAAAATTAATCATAATTTTAAATTAATATCAAATTAATTATAAATATTTCATTAATTCATCTTCTTTATTACTTCTTCTACACTTCCACCACACAATTTTCTTTCAAAATATATAATTTTCAAAAATTAACTCTCTATATTTTAAAACTGTTCACATTATTATTATTTATGATAATTTAATAATTCTTAATTAATTTTTTTTTTTTATTATATTTTCCTCTTTGATTTACTTCTTATTAACCCTTTAATTTTATAATTTTCCACTTAACAACTATTTTATATTTCACCCTTTTTATTAAAATATAAATAAAGTAATAAATATTATCACTTGCATTATCCTCTATATATATATATATATATATATTATTTTTATTAAATAGAAAAATTTAAATTATCATATATATATACATATATATATATATGTATAATAAATTTGAATATGTATTTATTATTTTTGTAGATATCATAAAAAAGAATATAGCTAAACAACCCCGGATAAATTCTCAATGCAAGTCATAGTATAAAAAATGCATATTCATATATATAAATAACGATTTAAAACACTTGCACCAGCTATAGTAGCAGTAGTGAGCTACATATTACACACCATGTTAACAGTAGTTAAATAATAGTCACATCTTTATATTATGCATATAATTTTATTTAAGAGCTGAAATATTCAATTTTGGAATAAAAATTAACCATTTCTAGCCTATCATAAAATTTTTGAACCCTCTTTAAATAATCAAGACTTAAAACAAATCCATTAGTAAAAAATATCCATATAAAAATCATCAACCTATATTAAATTTCAAATACGTACGTATCTATTATATTGTTTTCAGGATCATCATCTCATTCAAATTATTTTATTTACCCAACAATAGAAACAATAATAAAAAAAATGCATAGAGAAATTTTCACCCATCACAATTATTAAATAAAAAACCAAAGGGTTGCGTAAATATATATATATATATATATATATATATTTCAATAATTCTCAAGACCATTCACGCAATAAGATTTTAACTGATGAAATATTGAAAATTAAAATATAGGTCGATAAATATATATATATGTATATATGTTTTGAATTTTGTATTATCCTTTCAATTTAAAAAAAAAAAATTGTTTTTTCATTACAAAATTTTCCAAAAACGAGATACTCCATTTCTAAAGGACCCCCCTGTTTTTTATTTTTGTTTCTGTTTTATTTTTTTTGTTTTTGTATTCTAAGTGCAACGTTATAAACAAAAAATTTATATATTTACCAAAAATATTTTGGTAACAAAAGGGGATGAAAATGAATGCATGAATAACTATTATTTTCTATTTTTGACAAATATCTGTAAATATATATATATATATATATATATATATATATATATATTATTTAATATATATATATATAATATTATATACATACCATTTTTTATTGAATTAACTTTATAATACGTAACGTACGTACCAACACTACGTGTGTGCTTCTCGATATAACTAGGGTTAAATATATACTCACTCTCTCTCTCTCACTCTCTTTTCATTACACTGCTCTTCAGTAAATCGAACAAAAAAAGTTCCTGTATATTTTGAGTATTGATTTCTTTCAGTTTTTTTTTTATTTTATTTTTTTAACCGAACAAAGGGGTTACACAACAATCTTCAATAAAAAGTAATTTTCCCAAAAATAGGAACAAAGAAAAAAAACATATGCAGTTATTTAAAAAGGGCTCTGAATAGACCTTCATATAATATTAGATGTGAGAATAAAATGCTCTAAAAATGTACATTTCTGCTATATTTTTGCAATCATTAAATCTCAATTCTTAGAAGTCAATCTTTAATAATAAACTAGTAAAACAGTAAATAGTATTAATAGAATTTTGACAGGGTGAGTTTGTAAATTTTTTAATGCATTGGAAAAAAATGCATCAAATCGAAACAAAATTAAATACTTGTGGTGGTAGAAAGGGAAAAGAGAGTGGATTGCATTGATTTGTGAAATTAATGAGAGTAGGAGTTATATATGAAGATGGGGCACGACAAACACTTTTAAATCTTTTAATTCATATTATAACCTTGGGAGGGATTGAGAAACAAAAATCCGGTTCGTTAAATGCTACATGGGGTCGATACTATCATAGTAGATCGACACATAAGTCCTCTATGGTATGGAAGTATGAACACTGAAAATAATGACCATTTAATAAGCTTGAATCATTTGAAATGTGGGGATACCGTGGAATACAGTGTCATAGGTAGATTGTGTGAGCAATAGTAAAGTTCTGAGTAGAATAGATGGAAACAGGAAGTTGTTATTAACAATAAAACGCAGAAAAACAGCTTATGTGGATCATATGATGCGAAATGACAAATATCATATTATTTTTACAACTGATTTTACAGACTTTCGGACTTTCTGACTTTCGAACTGGTTTTAAAGACTTTCTGAATGTAAACCTAACCTGCTTTTTTTTTTTTTTTAATATGTTTTGTTTGACGTTTTAAGTTCTAACTGATCTGATGAATTATTTATTTGCCTTCCATTTATTTTATGACCGTCAAAAATTTTAATAAGACTAACGAAAATAAGCACTCGCAGCAGCTTCTGATCATTCAGCAATCATTATTGTTATTGGTATAAATCAATACTGCCTCAAGATAAAATTCAAAGATCCAAAAACTAATCCCTTCTATTTCACTCAACGAAATTTATTATGATATATATTTGACAATAATTATGGTAGATATATACAATATCTAAATTTGGAAGGTCTAGCTCATTATAATTTGTCATTTCATATTTGCTCATACATCATATTTTCATTTTTCTTTCATAAATGTCTGCCATCGACCTAGACCTAAATTATATATTCCAATTGTTTTTTCTTCTGCAATAATAAAATAACCAGACCTGCTACCGACACGTGTTTAGATCACATACTAACAAATAATATAAATCAAAATATTGATATTACTCAATTAAGCTACGACATATCTGACCATGACATAATGTTTGTGGAAACTAGTTTACTCTCTTGTAATGATAAAATAAAAACTAATAATGCAACATATACGAAAATTAATTATGATACACTCAGAAAATATTTATCAGAGAAACCTATTTTTAATACAGAGTATATATTAACAACAGATGAAAAATGTGAAATGTTAAATCGTTATTTAACAAATGGAGTAAACAAATGTAGTATTATCGTAAAGAAGAAAAATAAAACAGGGAACTCAAAACCGTGGATTGATAATGAAGTCGTTGATGTAATTAAAACAAAAAATTATTGGCATCAAAAATTAGTTAAAGACTTTCAAAATGATCACATAAAAGAACACTACAAATATTGGCTGAATAAGTTAACCAAACTAAAAAGAACAAAAAAAAAAATGTATTATGAACAAAAATTCAGAAAATGTGGTAACGATGCAAGAAAAACTTGGCAAAATGTGAAGGAAATGATAGTTAGTTCAAATAATAATCTGGACAGCAAATTTCTAAATGATAATATGACGGAGTCAGACAAATTACATAAGCTTAATAATTTTAATTATCACTACAGTAAAATTGGTCAAGTATTAGCTGATCAAATAAAAAAAGAAACAATAATTCCTATCTCCGAAACAAATATTAGATTTAAATTCAAAACTGTCAACTATTGCGAGATAAAGAAATGCATTGGGAGATTGAAAAATTCCAACGCGACTGGTTCTGACAACATACCAACAAAAGTATTTAAAGAATGTAAAAATGAGATTGCACCATATATAAACTCACTAATAAATACATCACTTACCACTTCAATATTTCCAAAAATTCTAAAACAAAGTAAAATTACACCAATATATAAAAATGGAGACGAAAATGATATAAACAATTTCAGACCTATCGCAATATCACCAATCCTCAGCAAAATTATTGAAACATTGGTAAATGCACAATTCTCTGATTATTTAATTCAAAATAACATAATTAGTAACAGGCAGTATGGGTTTAGAAAAAATTCAAATACAGAAGCAACATTATTTGATCTGATAACATTAATTGAGCAAAACCTAAATCAAAAAAAAAAAGTTGGAGTTCTCTTTTATGATTTCTCAAAAGCTTTTGACTCTGTGGATCGAAAGATACTATTAAGAGTACTATTCAATATGGGCGTTAGAAGTTCTTCATATAATTGGTTCAAAAACTATCTAAGTGATAGGTCACAATTCGCGGAGCTTCAGAAACTTAAAAGTAAAAAAGAAGATGTTAACTACGGTGTAATACAAGGAAGCTCGCTAGGTCCAACACTTTTTCTGTGTTATGTAAACGAAATTGCTAACCTAGAACTGAATGGGAAAATATTTATGTACGCTGATGACTTAGCAATTGTGTATACCGAGAATAACTATGAGGAATTGGAAAATAAAATCAACCTAGATAATGAAATCTTATTTAAAGTAATCAACAAATACAAATTAACTGTAAACGCAAACAAAACAAAATACATGTTATTGAAAGCACCAATCGGTCAAAATCTAAAATTGTTCTATAATAATAACATTATTCAGAAAGCTGATAACTTTAAATATCTTGGTTTGATAATTGACAGCGATATTTCATGGAATGTACACGTCATCGAAGTTATGAAAAAATGTAGAAGAGCAGCAGGAATATTCAAAAAAATATCATATAATATACCACATACATTAAAAAGGTCACTATATTTCAGTTTATTTCACTCAAATATAGTGTATGGGCTAATAATATGGGGAACAAGTACGTTGCAGAATTTGAAAAAAATCCAAACCTTGCAAAACAAGGCTATAAAAAACCTGTACAACTTAAATATTAGAACGTCTACTAACAGTTTATATGAGAACTTTAAGATCTTAAAGATGCAGGATCAAATAAAATTAGTACAAGTGAGTCATATATATAAAATAGTACACCAACAAATAATCACCAACACAACACTTCAACAAGGTTCAGAGGTTCATCAACATAATACAAGAAATGCGTCTGATTTTCGAGCAAGAAGAGGTATAAGCAACATTTATAGCACATCGGTCAATGAATATAATAAAATTCCAACTACAATCAAAAATAAAGATTATATAAGTTTTAAAAAATATATAAAAAATTTTAATTAATCAAATTATTATAATTTTCTTTTTTCTTTTCTAATAATTGAATTATAATATAATTCCTCAATAATTGTTAAAAATTTTCTATTTTGTAAATATTCTATATATCTTATTACTATGTTTTCTCTTTTCTTTTTTATAATATCATATTTTTATTTCTACTTCTATTTCCACTTGTTGTTTACTATGATGTATATTTAACATTTAATTTAAAAAAATTTAACTAATAATAATCACTCTGTATGAGCTAACGCTCTTTTTGAGAATAAAACAAATAAATAAATAAATAAATAAATCTAAATTGCAGAGCTAAATTAGCTAGATTAACAACATCAACAACAACAACAACAATGTAATCCTCTCTCGTCAGAGATTTGGTATTTTAGACCAGTCTATATAACATTTGTATATCTGTTTTTACATTTTTCGAGTACCTACCTCTGTAACAAAGTACTAATGTTAGACCAAATTTTTCTCCCACCACTTAATTCTGTTAATCATATGAGATGATTTTTTATTTGCTTATTTTGACATATATATAGATATACGTCAAACCTAAAAGTATGCAATATTAATGATTGTTGCGTATTATTAATAGTATACAAATAAACCACTACCGCCATCTATGGTACAATTGTGGAACAAACACAGGAATTTAAAGAATTGAAATTATTTTTAGAATTCAAAGAATCCACTATCGTCCCAAAATAATGTTGGCTGGTGAAAGCCAAAATGTCAAAAAAAGACAATGTTGACAGGCAAAAGATTATAAACGCTCTTTTTGCCTCGATGAATTAAATGAATAAACTAAGGTGTGTTATTACTATATATATATTTTGACAGTACTGATTTTTGTCAAAACATGTCCAATGTAACAGCTCGATTGTTCTTAGTTGTGTTGAAATTAGTACGTTTTTCACAAAATGATTAGATTAAAGTTAGCTATGTATAGTATACAGTCGTCTGTTTCTACTTAGGGTCGTTCCTATGCCCGATCGTGTACTAGAAGAGATGAATGTTATGTCTCATCGTTTTCGAAGCAATGTTTGCCATAATATTGGCTTACATTTTACTACCATATTAATCGATTACATTTTTGAACTCTTACCAATTACGCTAAAGGACATACTTACTCACAACCGCTATCATATTTCAGTTCAGTTTATGAACTATAACTGCCTCAACTTATTACTCATCGTCAGTGTCATTTCTAGTATATACATATATACACTACTAACTCATTTAGTATACATATACATATATTTTTAGTATATATATACATATACATATATAAAATAAATCTCATATTATAAAAAAATTTTATATTAAGATAAAATGAAATTTTGAAATTAAAAATGAGATGTGAATGGGATACAAAAAAAGAAAAAAAAACAAAATGTGTTTATAGTAAAACCTCAGGGGTTGTACGCTTCAACGCCTAAATAGAAAAATTATATTCCTCTGGGGATGTTTACTGCATTTACTTAAAATATAAAAAAAAACAAGATCTAGTATTTTATTCACTATATAATAATATACATAGAACTAAAAGGAAGCAGAAAAATCTCCAAGTGCGAAATGGATGTGTGTGTGTGTGGAATAAAAGCCACAGGCATTCTAACCACACTATATGTCTATATATTTGGAAATTATTTAGAAAATATGTCATAAAATGGGGTAATGGTAATAGCAGCAGTAGCAAAAGTAGTAGTATCAGTAGTTATTATATGATTTATATATATATATATATATATATATATATATATAATATGTGAAAGAGTATTTAAGATTTAAAACAGCAAGGTGATTATATTCAAAATAGTCCTTGAAAATTGATTCATTCCAATACACTCTAAAAAAAAACTAACTAAATATTATATAAAAAGGATGTGCGTCGCCTTGGATAATATGATAAAGTATATTATAGATATTATATTATTGTGATTTGTATATGAATAAGGGTAGATTAATGTCAATAAACACCATCGTTCTATTTTAAAGATGATAAATATATCATGAAAATTTAAGTGATTTTTATTTTCTTTACTTTTTATTATAATAAAATTCTTTAGGGTGAACAATTTTTTTTTTTTTTTTTGTTATAGGAAGTCAGTCTTAAGAAGTGAAAATAAATGCATTGAGATTGATCACATTTTTTACTTATTGTAATTTTATGAGGTTTTCTTGCGGTATTGAGTATGTCTTTTTTTTTGTTTAATTTTTAGTATTTTGACCTTGAATATAAGGCTATAATTTTATCAGATTTGATAGAATTGGGTATAAATTTATTGATAGATTATTTTTTTTTTGGATATTATGTACATATATATATATATCTTTGGACATACAAGCATATGAATTATGATTTGGTTTTAAATTCAAGGTCTTATATCTATAATAAAGAAGAATGGCGAATATAAATTTTAAAATGGTTTGGTACTTCGATAGTAGGTTATTAGTTATCTATGTTAGTTTTGAAAATATAAACACATTAAGGTTGATATATGTTGTTGTGGTTAAAAGTAGCAAATTTTTGCCCGTGTGAGTTTGAGCGTGATAATGGGCGTATTGAGTGTGTATTAAATCGATTTGACATTGCCTGATTCTGAAAATGACACCATATAAATAATAGTGTACATCAAGACCATCGATCTGCTATTCCAAGATAATAAACGGGGAAGTAGAATAGCTTTGAAGAGGTGATTATATTTACATAGAACTCTCGATAATTATAGACCGATTTTCTTATAAAATTGTTTTTGGAACTGGCACAGTTGGTAATAAATGTATTTACTCTAATCAAGTAATTTTATACTAATATCGTCGTACTTTTGGATTTAAAATGTATATCTACTGTACAATATGATGCCAAGAGAGGCTAAGCATCATTTTAAGTAGTTTATTTTGCGTAATTTGCGGTTATTTTTTTTTTTTTTAGCTCAGTTTGTTCAGACATGCACTTGGTATTTTTGAGAGAAAAATTCTATGTCGCATTTATGGTGTTGTATTTGCAGAAAGGGTTTGGAGAAGAAAATACAATGCCAAACTATACCAGTTGTTCAATGACGTGGACCCAGCCATCAGGAAGTCAGAATAAGGCTCGGCTAGGCCATGTAGAGCGTATATGGATGAAAATGCTCCAGCTAGGAAACTCTTCGAATCCAAGCTAAAGGGGAAATGTCGTCGAAGAAGGCCACACCTTCGTTGGAGAAATTCCACTCATTACCGAAGTCAGTGCAGGACAATTTTGCGTCAAGGCCAGGACCTTCAAGGTCTGTAGCACCCAAAAAGTAAGTAAAGTAAGTATAAGTTTATCAGGGAGGAAGACTATTTCCCATTGATTAGTCCGTAAAAACAACCTGATTAATATTTTATTTTTTATTTTATCGTCGACTGGAGGTTTAAAATTTAATTTGCGTTACAGAATGATCTCTAGATATTTGATATCATAGTGCTCCAGTTAACGGAATTGCTATTTAGTTGTAAATGTCATTCATGTTAGAACTAAGTTTTTGATTTCCTAATATAGTAAAAAAGCCGGCGGACGTCTCTAAAGTATTCATTTTTATTTTCTATTTGTGGTCATATTGGTGCACTTGGTGTGCACGACCTAGCTGAAATTGTCGACTGGAATAAGCCAAATAGCGTTGAGTTTTTACACTTAAAAAATTCAAAGCTGTCTTGTTAGCAATAAACTAATTATATATTTGGTATAGCTACTTTTTTCGTGGTATTGGTACTTTAAATCGGAATGGAAATATCTGCAAAAACAGGTTGTATAAAAGTGGGCTTAAATTCGAAGCAAAATTTTATTATTTGATTAAAATACCATAATTTTTTTAGACGAAAAATACTCTATCTTCAAGGTAGCTTTTAATAAGTTTAACCTGGTAGATTGGAAACTGTATCTGATATAAATTCTGAATCAGACTATTGTGCCATACCGAATTAAAAACATTTTTGATGCCACAAATTATGTCGAATGTCGAGGAAGTTTAATAAAAAATTCGTAATCAATTTCGTTATATGAATTGTTTCTCATCATTTCAATTTATTTTTGGCATTATACAATTTTTTTAATCGATTTATCTTAGACAATCGCAACCGCATATGTAGAAAATCTATTTAAAAAAAAAATTTAATTTAAATTTTATTCTGGTAATGGATGACTTGCAGCAATTTTATAAATTAAATTTTTTATACATGTTAAAATGAATTGTGATGCATGGAATTAAATTGAAAATTAGAAAAATTTGAAAAAAGTATTTAATTTCGCTACGTCTCTTTTTAAATATTTATTATTTAAAAGAATAATAGGTAAAATCGGTTGTGAAATGTTTCAAATATTTGTACCGTAGATTTTCTAATATACTTATTAAATATTATAATGATTATAAATAAAATTATTTCATTACAATTAATCTTAACACACTATTGTACCGCACGGTTGTTGAGCAAAACTTTAAAATGAGAAATTAAAATGATATAGGAACATTTTTTATAATCTATTTTATAGTACAAAACTTTTGGTAGGCTACCACGCTAAATATAGAGCACATATAGCAAATTTGCGCATTTGTATAAGTACCAACAGTGGTACAGGTATGCTACTTGCGAACATTTTTGACGGTTATTGTTTCAATCGTTTGATAATTTTTTTTGCGACGTGCGTGTAATTTTTTGTCAATTTACTTAAATTTAGTTTTAAAAATAAATAAAATTAAATTATAATAATTAATACTATAAAATTAATAAACATTTAAGTATATATACATATACATTGTTATTTATAAAATTTTTGATAATTAAAGTTCTATGTTTAGCACTGATATTTTAACTTTACTTTGTTTTGTAAGTGTTATCGCAACAACCCAATTTTCTATCATAAATATGGAAAAAAAAACTATTAATAATATTTACATTAGCAATGTAATAAATATTTGTATATTAGTAAATTTTGTATTTAAAATTATATGTTAAAAAAACAATATTTTAATTTATTATAATTTTAAATTAAAATTTAATTTCAATTGTTTACGATTTTACAAACAATAAATGTCTAAATTTCGATTTGAAATTTTTTTAGAAAGAAAAATAAATGTGTAAATGTCAATTTTAAATATTATCAACGGCAGCACGATTTTGCGATTCGTTTTTGTTACATGTTAGGGGCCGAGGGCCAATATCACCAATATATCCTTCGAATATATCGAAAAATGTTGCCACGTTCATTAACAAATAATTTACAAGATAGACTATAGCTACGAATAGACATTACAACAACACAGTTGAAACCATAACACTACTACATCATCATTTGAGAATCTAATCTAATCTAATTGGTATAGGAATTCAATACTACTCCTACTACAGATTATCGCATAGTATATTCCCTATAAATATTAAATAATATTAAAAATATGATAATTTTATTAAATCTACCAAATTAAATTATTCATTTTTAAGCTTTTAAAACAATATTTAATAAATTTAATACTTTCATTATTATCGTTCTTAATTGATTATTATTGGAAAATCATTAATCTACGGACCATGCAAAAATTATACAGTGAATTATAAATTCTAATACAGAAATCATCAATAACACTATCATTAGAGGATTTTTAACTATCTTGATAAATATATTTTATATATATATATATATATATATATAACAAAATAGTTATAAGATATTATAATATACTATATATAATAATGTAAAGAGGAATAATTCATGACAGTTTAAAATGGAACAACAAAAACAACAACAATAATTGATCTTCATAAAATATTTAAAAAGGATAATGGATGAATGTTATAGCAATAATAATTATCACTTATCCTTAGTACTACAAAAAAAAAAAACAATGTTTCCATACCTATACCAATAAATTTAACATAGTATACATACATACTAGATAGATGCTATATATAGATACTATGATAGTAAAATAATTATAGTATGAAAAATTTTTCCAAAAAATCAAAAGTCTGGGATGATGAGAGAATATTTTCTAAGGGGAATTTTTTGTTTATTGTTTTTTTTTTGTTTTTATTGTAATTTTAACTTTTTAATCTGGGAAAATCGGAAAGTTTTCGTTTTTTTGAAAATCATTTTTTTTTTGTGTTTTTAAAAAACTTGAAAATCAATTTGCAGATGAACAAAAAAGAAAAATAAAAAAAAAATAATAAAAAACTTGTCCGAAGACAGATTCTATAATATTTGCTTGTATATGTGCGTATATATAGATTTAATTAGATTAATATATAATATTATATGTATAAATATATATATATATAATTATATATATATATATATATATATATTTATATATATATAATAAATATATAAATATAAATAGAAATATACATAATATATAAATATATATATACATATATTTATATATTTATATATATATATATATATGTATATACATAATAATATATAAAAATATTTCAAAGTGGAAAAAAAGTTTTGCTATTTTCTTGCTAAGTAAAAAAAAAGAAATAAGAAGAAAAACAAAACACAAAAAAGACAACACGCACTTAAAGTTAATTTGATATGCTCCTGTTTTTGTTTTTTTATTTTTTTTTTACTTTAAAAGTATAGTAGCTAATTCCGTTTACACTTATTATTATTAAAAATTCTTATATACACTCCTTAGTTTCCCCAGATTAGTTGTATTCGAAAAAAATGTAACATTTTGTAATATTTTGAGGTTTTGAGATGACCATGTCCGGCCATTAGTACTTATCGAGCAATCGCGTATCCTTAGGAAAATGTTTAATCACTGAATTAATATAGATAGTAAAAAAATCGCTATGCTGTAACAGCTATTGATGCTTTCCAAACTAAGGACAGTAAGGGCTCCAAAAATGAAATTTAAAAACAGTTGTACAAGCAGCTGCGATTAGTGAATAAGTAAATAGAAATGAACATAGAAATAAAAACAATTTTATAAGAAGGAGCGAAGAATGAGTGAGTGAATTTGTATTTATTAAAAATATTTCACTCCATTTTTTTGTTGTTGTGTTCTATTTTTTTATGTATTGATCATTGCCATGTTTTTTGAGGTTTATCAACTTCAACCTGCTGCTGCGGATTCCAATACAACGCTGATAGCTTGCGATATTGTATGTAGACGTTCTCACAGTTTGGTCTATCCACTTCCATTTTATATATTTAATTTAAATGTCTATATCTGTTCTATGTTGGGTAAGTAAACAGTTTAATATATATCTAGGTACCTTAATAAATAACAAAATGGCATGCATTTAACAATTAATATCAGAATCCAAACAGTATATAAAAATGCTTCTATACGCATACAAAACTTAAAATCTTGAATAGGACAATTAAATTAAGAATGTACAAGACTATAATACAACTGGGCTTAACGTATGAAAATACAAAGCAACCATAATATAACCGGTCTTAAGATATAAATACGAAGTCTGAACAGTCATAATTAAGGACGAAAATTAATTAAAAATACTAGAAAAGCCAAGAATACCTAAAAATATTTTTGGTCCTAAAATAAAAGACGAGGGTCGAATGATGGTGAATACTAAATAAGATCAAATGAGAAGACAGAAGCACGAATTGATGGATAGAACTATTATAAATTTTATTAAAGCGTTGGGTTAAGTTTTCAATCAATGATGTTGTAGCTGTCATTGCTGAAACAAATATAATATGGCCTTAACGATGGTAGGTAGTAGTGGCTACCGACAGTGCGCCGACACACTTTGACCGATAAGGTCCATTGTGATAGATTGTGGTCCATTGTCCTTAACTATATTTTTTCTTTATATAAATATTTTTTATTATGTTTTCTCTAATTTCTAGTTTCAGTTTTTTTTTAACCTTTTTTTAATTATTTTCTATAGACAATAAACACTATATAGACTGCCAACTTAGAACAAAATGTGGACATTAATATTATTATCAATAATTTGAAACGTCATTGAATCGCGACGAGCCAATTTTTTAAATTTAAATTTAAAATACAACGACAATGACAGCAACTCACGAATCACGCACTGTCGTACATAAAATATATTTCGTAGTGTATCGTAATAGCCATAGACTTTTTATAGCGACAGACAACAGCGACAACGACTGTTCTAATACTGTTAAGGTACAAAAATTAAAATGGGCAGAACATGGAGTGCGGATGAATGAACAAAGAATACCGAAAATAATATTATACGCTGTACCATACAATATTAGAACAAGAGGTAGACCAAGATCAGTATGACTAGACCAAATCGAGGATACCACTGTCTATGAAAGATTGCAGTTAATGGATAAAGGGCAGTGTCGCAAAAGATAGAGTAGTATTAATAAAAATTGATAATGAAGATATTCTATGGACATCCTACTAATGAGATATCCTCCAAATTTAAATTTAATAAAATTATTAACAAAAAAAAAAAAAATTTAATTTCTAGTAAAAAATTTACACAAGTCATAAACTTAAAAAATTTTATAAAATTTAAAAAAAAAAAAACTTAACTTTTATTTTTTAATTCAACAAAAAATTAAATTCTTTAGAAAATATTAAAAAAAATTATAAACTTTCCCTCTGAGTTGTTCTTCACTTTTGTTTTTTTTTTTTTTTATTTTTGTTTTTTCTAAGCAAAATTTTTTGTACGAAATAAACTTTTCAACTTTTCTAACTTTCAATTTAAGACAACAAAAAAAAAAAGTCTTATAAAGTTGGCACTGTTCTCAGTATCTCATCTCTTATCCAAGAAAATAACTTTTTTTTGTTACAATTTTCGTATTTCTTTGCTCGTTCTTATAAAACTTTTTTCCCTTTAATTTTTCTTCTGACTTTTAGGAACTTTTAAAAAAGTAGAAAAAATAAAAAAAAAAAAAGCAAGCTAAATATTTTTTTTTTTTATCTTTGTATGAATCACTCGTCGAAGTACACACATAATATAGGTAGTATTTTATTCGATTTTTTGAACATGTCCTTAGAGACTTTCCATTTTATTCGTTTCATGTATTTCGGTATTTTGTAGATTTATCTCTAATCTATAAGCATTCAATTTTTGTTATTGTTATTTAAATATAAGTAAAAATAAAAAAAAAATCAAATCTACCTTTTGTACAATAAATATTTTAATTCAATGGGCTTTTAAAAGTTGATTTGAATTGAAAACGGAAGCCCAAGACACAAATTTACAATGTTTACGACAAATCAATATTAATGGCTTTTATAGAGTTTAATTGAAAAATTTTTTTTTCTTCCTTTTTTTTTTTTTGTTTTTATTCTGTTTTTTTTTTGTAATGGTAATAAGTTATTATGTGAATTTGATGGAAAAATTGCAGATGTTGAAATCAATGCTTTGAGCAAACAATAATGTAAAATATTATATTTTTACAAATTTAGTTTTGAAAATTAAATTTAAAATTGATAATGTGGGAAGGAGTAGGATGGAGTAGTATAAATATAATGGATTATGTTGAGTGTTACATGTCATTGTATATGGCTGAAAAAATTTAGATGAGTTTGGGACTACTTTTATGTATTTCTAAAGATAGAGAGAGTACAGTAGAAAAATTAAACTATTATACAATGTCAATGATATAAAGTTTAAAATTTGATTGTTTATAGTATATAATAATGTACGAAGGTACAGTAATGTATTATTCATTTGATTAACTGTAAAAAATAATGTAAAATATACCTATATAATATATTAACTTACAAATTAGAATATTTTTTGATTATTTCCACCATACTCTGTAGTAAATTCATTTTTTTTATGCAAAATTAAGTTTTTCTGATATAAAATTGTTAGCATAAACATAACAGTACCTAACAGTAAAATAATCATTTTTTTTTACAAAAATTTAAATTAAACATATAAAAAAATTAAAATTTTAAAACTCTTTATACTTGTGTTTTACAACTATATACTCTATTTTGTCCTAATAATATGAAATTTATCATCAAAATTGTGAATTATGTTTTTTCATTTCAAATTATGTTTTCATATTATTTATTTTTTTCATGTTCATAATTGCCTACCTTTTCGCATTTTTTTTGCATTGAACCTGGGATTTTCGAGACCTCTGGGAAAGGCAATTAAGTATAAAATATACTAAACTGAAGTACTTGAGTATGACAATTGAAAAAAAAAATGTAGAATAAGTTAAAAAGAGATAAAAAGAGAATATTTAAAACAGATTATTTAAAATTATGATCCATTGGGTTATATAAAAATTTGTACTTTATTTTGCGGGCGCTTTTTGAAAAAAATTCGTTAATTATTATTATTCATATATTTATTACCATGATATTTGTGAACAATATTCTAAAACTATGTACTATTATTATAAGACTGTTAAATGTATGTTTAAAGAGGCTCCACTTATAAAATGTAATTATTATTACTGTAGTTACTATTTATTTATTTACATCACACTTTTATAAAATTTTTTGAAGCATAGGTATATTTTTATAATTTTAAAATTTATACTTTATTAATATATTTTTTAATTTATAAATTTTTTTTAACCTATACTAAGCTGTCTAGAGCTGTCTAGTATATTATGTTTCATAGTTTACAACTTTTTATATCTCATATCTTACTAGTTGTAAAGCCCGTCTCAAGACGCAAAAAAGTGAATTCTAAGAAATATAATCAAATATTAGGTATATTACGCTAGGTAAAGTCAGGCGCAAAAATTTTTCTTTTTTTGTTATAAAGATCGAAATAATTCGATAAATTGAACAATTGTTTTTTACAAAAACAAATTGAGTTAAACAACAACAATTTTGTTATTGAAAGTGTAAGTTGTTATTTATTTTCTTCTTTCCGCACCACCCAGGAGATAAAGAAAAAGATGCGTTTTTATTTGTGGTATCTTCTCAACACCCTGACGCAAAACACCTTTGACAAAGCCAGCATTTGACCATTTTTTCTCTAATGATTAGATGTCTAAACCCTTTTTATATACAACATTTTTTATATATAGTTTATTGGAATGTTGAATTAATTTGTCTTGCTCCCTTCCTTCAGTAACTTTTATTTGAATATCAACACACTGCCGTACTCTGGAAATTGCAACATACATTTACCAATGGCTAAATACTGTTTCAGCCAAATAAACTCCTTCTTTTTGCAATGTTTGACTTTGCGACTTATTTATGGTCATAGAAAATACCAATTTAACAGGGAATTGTCAACGTCTAAGAATAAATGACAGTTCTGTGGTCTTTGTAGCTAAATATTGTATTCTAGGAATAAATACAGTTTCACCTATAGCTTATGCCAAGGAATTCCGCGATTATTTAATTTAATTTTAGAGCTTTTACAGCTAATCGAGTCCCATTGCAGAGGTCGCGTTTGGTATTTAGGTTTCTCAGTAGTATTATTATATTACTAACTTTCAAATTAAGCTTATGTGGAGGCATTTCATTTGGACAGCAGCCAGTGGAATTAGTGTACTAAGATAAATTATTACATTTCCCTCCAAAATGTTTAAAATTCGTTCGTTAATAATAATTGTATCAACATCAGAATTTTTTGGGCAAAGTATTGCCATTTTTGAATATTGTTAGCAAAATTATCTTCATTTAGACTATCTCCAAAAATTTCTTGTACGATACCATTATTGCAAATCATATTCGAAGGAACTTCGATTAGATTTGGAAAAACCGTTGTAATTCGTTAGATCACCATCTACCACCAACTAATATACAGCTTCACAACATAATTATTTTGATTAAAAACCTTTAAAAAAATGAAATTGAAATCCAAAATTTTTAAAATCAATTCTGTAAATATATATATATGCCACAATTAGAAGTTTTGTCATTATCCATACACACTCAGTACCCAAATACGATTTTGAAGCAGCGGAGAAAAAAAATTTTTTTTTTATAGATTTTGTTTTTTTTTTTATTTTGTTTTGTTATGGCAACCTACGGCACAGTTGGTAGCAGGATTGTTGCGATTTATTATATAAGATTATGTTTTGGATTTTTATTTTTTTTATATGGAAAATAGAACCGAAAACGAACGTATCAGCTTTTTAAGAGGAGAAGGAGTCGTTATTTAAACATTAATAAAAAAATGTATTAACTAAATTGAGGGTGCTCTATCGATTGGTGATATTTTCAAATATACCGGGAAGGACCGGGAAAGGGTTTTATAAGTTCGCCAAAATTCGCCGAAATTGGCCGAAATCGAGATTTTAAAATGGTAAGAGTTACTTTTTTATGCAAACCCGGATTCTACGTTAAAAAATTATAAACTTATGTGAAATGAAAGCATGTGTATACCTTCAATGTTCGAATCCAGTTTGTAAAAATTGGGTTTATCAGTTTTGACACATGAATTGAAATATAAAATTTTAAAATGAATTTGTAGCTTTAATTTTAAATGACTATAAAACAGTATTTTTTTATTTATTTTTTATTTTTTGTTATGACATATTTAAATATTCACAATTTTCATTTTATTATATTGAATATTGTTAAGTTAATAAAAACGCTTATGAATTACAAAAAAAATGTGTATGCAAAAGTAACTTGAATAGCCCTCAATAATCAAATATTATATATATAATATTCTGCATTTATCTGGATGTTTGGATGTTCCTCGGAATACTCCAACACATATACAAATTGCAATATATACACTATTTGAAACATCATGTAATTGTGATAAACATAGCCTCTGTTTTTTTATTATTGCTTATATATGCCATGTGTCATCTGTCATCTGCCATTTTTCATCTGTCTTCTGTGTCATTTGCCCATCATTTCATAATGGTTTTCATGTTATTCAAGTGTTAAATTTATAGAATTTTTTGCTTTTATCATTTTACAATTTGAATTTTACAGTAGAACGCTGCTATGATTGTAAAAATATAAAATTATGATTTGTTTTCATTAAAAAATATTATTTGAATTTAGTGTTTCTATATTAATTTAAATTAAAATTATTTTTTTGACTAACTTATACTATATATAATTAATTAAATACAATAGAATGTCTAAGAATATTGATTATCTAGAATAATAAGACCTAAGACCTCAATACTTAGGATAATATGTGTTTAAATTTTCAATGATGGCAAATAAGACGTTGCTTAAACGACCGAGTAAATGATCCTTAGGGAATAGAAAATTTTGCACTTCACTACAAATATGTTTAAATGGTAATTAAGAGCGCTCTAATAAAAAATAAAGATATGATAAATTAGTAAGCAAATACGTATTTTTCTGAAACTTGAAATGAAAACTCTAATGAAGGAAAGAAATGCTAGAATTTATGTTGCTTCCGTCATTTCTGGTGGGCTACAAAACTAGTATTTTAATAATTTGTAATAAATATAGCTATGTTTCAGTAAGTATTTAACTTTAACAATGATTTCGTTTCTCAGACGGGTGTCAGTACTTAAAGGTTAATATCGGTAATATTTTAAACTGTTTGAACAAATCAAAAGTATAGGGCATATATACATTATTTTTCTTGCTAATTTTCATAACAACAGTATTTTACAAAACAAATAGTGGATTAATTTAATTTTGATATGCCCAACAGCTTATACCATATTGCACTTTAAAATGAAATATACCATAATAAAACGTTTTCAAAACTGATATTAGGCAAAGCTTACGTGAATGGTAAGCTACTACGCCGAACGTAAATACACAACTTCTAGGGAGGAGGTATGCTCAAACCAGTTCATTTTGTTATCGATTATGACCCCTAAATACTTTAATTTCTTAATTATTCCGATTTTAGAGCAAATTTTGATTTGCATTCGAGCACTCGGACAATTTTAAAGCAGTTTTGGTTGTTCACATTTTAGAGAAGTTTTTGATTTGCATTCGAGCACTCGGTTTTAATGTGCCCTCTGCAGTTTTGATGTGCACTCAGGCAATTTTAAAACAGTTTTTGTTGTGCACATTTAATAGCAGTTTTTGTGCACAACAATATGATGAACGTTGGCTTACCAATGATATGCAGTTATTATTTATTAGTATATTATTTTGTGCACTCCGAAACATGTGTGCATTTTATTATATTTTTCTAAAGCCAGCTCAATTCATAAAACACTTTCGACACGATCTCGAATTTCGATAAGATAATAGCAATCAATATAAATAAACAAATATTAATATTTTAATTTGAATGTCTCTATAATTTATAACCATTTAATTGATTAGCACACAATCTCTTATTGACCTACAACATTTCTATTGGAATACATTTTCTTAAATTTAACTAAATTTAAATTCAATTCATTTATTTCCTTAAATATACTTTTTTTTTTTAAATACAGAGTTTTTTTGCAGATTTTAGAGATATTCTCTTTTCAGCTGAAACATTTTAAATTTTAAATGAATGGTACATTCTCATATTAATATTAAATTTTTAAGGGAAAACAGGATAGTAAAAGCCTTATCCAATTTTTTTTTTTTTTTTGTAAATTTAAACATTTTTCTAACTATACAGCAGTTTTGAATATATTTCACTAAAATATTTTTTTTTTTGTATATTGATAATACTTTAAAAATGAATCAACATATATTCATGCCTTTACCTAAAACTTAAATAACTACTTTATAAAAAAAAAAATAAGAAAAACAAATATAAACAGAAATTCGAAGGATTTTCTGTTTTTAAGGACTTCCTCACATTTTCATTTTCAATATAAATAAAGTTATTTTCTCTTACTCTCTCTCTCTTTCTCTCAAATACTATATTATAAATGACTTATTCCACAATCCGTCTATCTCTTTTCTTTCATTATCATGATTTTCTTCAACAATCAGTCAATGCTTGACTTGTAGAAAAACAAAGAAAAAAACAAAAAAAAAACAACTATAATCAAAAAAGTAAAGTTAAAGAGATAATTTTCTTAGTATATAATGTACGTGTGTGCGTGTCCCAAAAAATAATAAAAAAAAAAAGCTAAAAATCACATGGATAAACAAATAAAAAAATGTTTGTGATAAAACTTGATATATCCTTGATTTATCCTTCTTCCTTCATTTTTCTTTCTATATATACTTCACACTTAAACTTGTTGTTTCACTTGTTCATTTTTATGTTTTGTTATTATTATTTTTTTTTTTATTATTATTATTGTTATTATTTTTTTTTGTTACTATATTCACTTAAGGATATTTTTATTAAGTGTCACTGTCTTTAACTTTCAGATTTAAGTGATTTTTTCTCATACCCATTCTCATTCATTCATTTACTGTTCTTTTTAATTCCGTTATATTCCTCATCTATCTCTTTCTCACTATATATTTATTAAATTAACTTTCATGCGAGCCCATTACAAAAATGTCATTATTATTGTGAATTTAATGTATACTGAGGGTTGGTTGGTTGTTTAATATGTCGGTTGAGGTGTGCATGTGCTTTTAAAACTCCAAAAAGATTTATAAAAGTTTGATAGTAGCTATATGGGGGGGATGGGTATTAAGATGTGTGTGCGTGTTACAATTCTATTAACTAAAAAGTGTCAAGACAATAATATAGGAATAAACAAAAAAATTGTATAACAGGAAGAAAAAAAAATCACATCAGACGTTTGACTTTAAGACACTTTTGGGTGTTGCTATTATGATTTTTTTGTGGGGATTGTGGGAAGGGGAGATTCAATTTCATTGCCATAATATTAAGAATAAATATAAATATTATTTATTATGGAGTATTTTTCAAGGCGATAAACAAATAAAACGATACTATTAATAATAAAGATACATTTTAGGATAAGGTGAAAATCTGTTTTTTGTTGTTGTTGTTGTTTTTTTAGTATTTTTGATTTTCAAAATGATGAAAATGAAATTTCTTAATGAATGTTAAGGTTATTCAAATATTTATGAAAATATAATAAAAAAAAGATATATTTTGTTTATGTTTATAAACTTTTGGGACATTTTAAAGCAAGTACTGTTGTGTGGGATGTTTTCAAGAGATGAAAATAATCAATAAAAATTTTAATATAAAAATAATGAAGGATATTTTTAGGTCGGAATTAGAATTTAAGCAATTTTATAGTGTTTTTAGAATAACTGTATTGTATAATTAAGCAGTGTTTGAAATTTGATATTAGATGGGGTCTAATTTTTATTTCAAAAATATAGCCCTAGCCTAGCAGAAGACAATAAGTAGTATAGTGCAAAACGGGGCAGATACAGGTTGAACAGTATACCCTCCTCTATTAGTTGGGATTGCTCATAGTGGAGCTTCAGTTGACTTAACAATTTTTTCCCTTCACCTAACAGGAATCTCATCAATTCTAGGATCAGTAATATTTATTGATATGAGATATTTATTTAATAATCCATTTTTTTCATTTCAATCTACAGGACTAATCTTACAGATTTTGGTTACAAACTATATTTTAAAATAATAATTATTAATAAATAGCAAAACACAATTTAAATTTTGACGTTTTATGAGGAGCAAAATATGGTGATTTACTTTTTTAAAATTTTTTCTGCTACAATCAAAATTTCTTATAGAAGAGCATTTATTATATTAAGTATATGGGTTCCGAAAATCCATTGTTTGTCCTATGAAAATTTAAATATAGAAAATTCCTATCACGAATAGTCTAGACCGCTATACATAAATATTATTATAAATTTAAAATAAAAGGACAATTTATTTTAGCTTATAAAACGTCATACGAAAATATTACAGCGGTTATATTTCGGCTATAGTTGTCAATTGTTTAAATGTCATGGAGTTGACATTTAGCTAAATAACTGTCTTATATAGGGTTGCCAATTGAAATTTGATAGTATTCTTTTGAACTGATTCAATATTTTTTCTATGCCTAGTGTAAAACGGCATCAAAATTGGAGAGGTGTATTCAAGGTGAGGATAACTGAATATATATATATATATATATATATATATTTATTTAATAGATCAGCAAATATAACGGTTTTTATACAAGAACATCAAAACAACAACGATACTTTCAAATGTCCTTTTCGTCCTTAAAGAACAAGATGCGCCACTAAAGATATATATTTTTGGAAAGCTAGAAACTCCAGCTATCCTTCAGATATTATCATTAGGTGCTACGCCTATACAACATATCCCTCATAAGAGCCTGATAATTTGCTGTCAAGAATTTCTCCCAGATCGTTAACCTCACTCACTAACATGTTCTATAACACAATCACGAAATTTATAATTATATTGAATAAAATATTTGTTTCTATAAAAGGACATACACTTACATATTTTGATGTTTAAATCAAAAGCATTTTCAATGCACCAGGAATGAAATGTATGTAAATCTTGATGCAAGACTAGCTAATCATCATTTGATCTAATGATAGAAAATAATTTGGTATCATCAGCATAATATGATAGAGTTGAATTATTTCTACATATTTACAGTAGTATAAAAATATACGTAGATACTCAAGCTTACTTTATGTTAGTGACAATAATTATTGCTGTCCCTACAGCAATTAAAATTATCTAATTCTCCCGCCCTATCTATGAGCTCTTGATTTTGTATTTTTACATACATTTTGCATAACTTCTCACTGAATTTGGTAAAATTAAAATAAAGCAAGTAAATATTAACTAAACGATTTAGATTTTGCTCCCAAGAGTTTTATTTCATTTCATTTCATATTTTAATTTTCATTGCTCTACCCATCAAAAGCGAAATAATGCGGGCAAAATATAAAATTTCAAACACTTCATATTATTAAGGTTAAGTGTGTAAGGTTATAATAAATATGGAATAATTACAATGCACTAAAATAGGACATAAATGTGCCAACACATTACATAATTTCAGATAATACCCAAACTAAAATGTTCTAGGTTCCACAATTTTTAAATCCAATCTTATCTATATAGCTGTTACAAAAGCTTAATAAAGTTAGCGGAACAAAACAGAGTTATTCTTATATGAATTTCTGGACATCAAGAAATACAAGGTATAATTAGGAAGTAGATGATGGCAACAGACACGAGAAGTCAATTTGTAT